>CM076985.1:15409665-15619665 GCA_039105355.1 Benthosema pterotum | reverse complement strand
ATCTAAGTGTTGTTCCTTATACTTGATCAATTAAAAACACTTCATTGGCCTTGTCACATTAAAAAACAAAAGAGTCATGTCATCTGTCGTGGCGGAGACGATGGACAAACAATGAAAGAGAAACAGAATGAAGGCAAATCGGACAGCCGTATAGTACACACTGTTTGTTCAGTTTGGATATCTGCCCACCAGACTGCTTCACAAAGTTGTTACAGAATGTTCAGGGAAAACAGCTGTTTATCAGATAATGTGTCCTAAACACGTGAACCCCAACAACCCCACAAGTCGACGTATAAAGCTCAGAGTTTGCAGATCAGCAATTTGGGGTAAAGGGAGAAATCCAATGATGACTATAGACCACGTCGCTGACAGGTCGCGTCCACAGTCGACCAAGTCGCATGCACTTGCAACCAGGTTACAAATCCACAAGGATCCACTAGAGCAGTGGTTTCTTGTAACCCTTTTCCCACCAGGGCCCACCATTTATTCAGCATGTGAGCCACGGACCACCTTGATCATGACATTTTCACCCCCAAAACTAATGATTTCTTCTGCTTTTGTCCACAATACCAGGCTGGATTTGGGGAAACAAAAGCAGTCAAACATACAGATCAAAATGACCATGAATCTTCTACATTCTATACTTGTTAGACTCAGCCTAATTCAGATGATGAATATTTTTAACTCTTGAGAGCGTAAACATGAAACCAAATGGACCGCAAGGGTTTGGTTTCATGTTTACGCTCTCAAAGAGTTACTTGGTTAATCAACTTTCCATCTTTTAGCCTGGTGACCAGCTGGAACCCTCTCAAGGACCACTAGAAGTAGTTTGCGACCAGTTTGCAACCATAGTTGCCACTAGTCGCGACCACAAGCACCTATCACCGCGATAGTGGAGTAGTCTCTACTCACAGCGGTCTGTAGTCGACATTGGATTTTTCCGTCTCTTGATATTTTTCCACTAGACTTCCTCTCTCCAGTTTACAGGATCTGGCCACGTCGTACTGTACTGTACGTGTTTGTTGGGTTCAGCCACGGTCACAGTTTGGAGCATTGGCCAGCAACTGTTTTATTATCAGCCTCCCGGGGGTTATCAGGTATCGTCCCAAGGGATTATCGGATATCATTCTCCTCTCTGTCCTTTCACCACACTCCTCACTCAGAGCAAATAGAGGCTTAGGGATGTGACACAATATACAGCGTGCATTATGTCAAAGACGACTGTGTGTGTGTGTGTTGTGTGTGTGTGTGTGTGTGTGTGTTGTGTGTGTGTGTGTGTGGTGCTTCCTGTCTGAGCGGCAGCAGAACCAATTAATCAGGTTGTAAGTGTGGAGCCAAAACCCAACCAAGTCACTGTCAGCACTGAGGCATGCCTGGCATGAAACTCCCAATGTCACAGGAGTAAAGTTCTTCTCTGTGTGAGTCAGCGTGGTGTGTGTGTGTGTGTGTGTGTGTGTGTGTGTGTGTGTTATGTGTGTGGTGTGTGTTGTGTGTGTGTGTGTCAGGGGCAGATGTAACATGTCCCATTTGGGGAGGCAAGAGAACATGTTGGAGGGGGCAAGAGAGAAAATGGTATGGGGGCGGCTTCATCGATGAAGCCGCACCCATACCTTTTCGGTTACGGGACTTTTATTAGTCAGTAAAGCATCAATAACAACATCAGTTGTTGTTGAAGTTGCAACAGACACGCAGTGCATAAAGCTAAAGGTCTGACTCAGAGAGTTTTCTGTTTTCGATGATGAAATGCGTTGTTTTAGTGGTGCCAAAATTGTAGTTAGTTAGTAGCAGTAGTAGTGTTTCAAATCATTTTAAATATAAGCACTTTAATTTGAAATATCTTGGGTTGTTTTGCATGGATCGTGTTTGGGGGGGCAGACTTGGTATTTAGGGGGCATTGCCCCCCCCCCCCCATGCCCCAGCCTAGATCCGCCGCTGGTGTGTGTGTGTGTGTGTGTGTGTGTGTTGTGTGTGTGTGTATGTTTGTGTGTGTGTGTGTGTGTGGTGTGTGTGTGTGTGTGTGTGTGTGTGCGCATTTATAAAGATCTTGGTCCAAGACGTTACTGGTCAGGCATTCCTGAGTCGCTGACAATGGCTGTGAGTAAGGAGAGAGCACCTGTCTTCCAGAACGAACCGTTTCCACCAGTTCGGCTTCCACACACATTTTTCTGCAACCCCAGATATGATGTCATTGGTCTGGGTCACACACACTTACAGAAAGCTTCAACGCAGTAATTGAGTGATTCATTGATTGTGGTGCTACAGTAAGACATTTAGATTGATATCCCTATAATTAAGCAGGGTTTTTTTCATTGTGGTATTCAATTAATCAACATAACGTCAGATATTACACATACAGTAAATACATCTTGTGTACAAATATCAAATTTGGGGCCATTTTTCAACTTTCTTTTTTCTTCCATTAGATGTTTGCCAAAACATGTAAGCGTCTTACTGTGCAGGAGCTGTTCACTTCCATTTATGGAGTCCTCTATATTTTGGCAGCCAAATATGGAGTGTGTGACGCACGCATGCACAGATGTCGCGTGCACATTTCTGCTTGGCTTAATAGTAATCTCACCCACTGCGTCGCAATAAACAATTATACAGTAAATGCTAGTAGAGTCAAGTCTCTGTAGAGTCTCAGTTACTTTATTACAGTGGTTTTCAACCTGTGGTCCGGGAACCACCAGTGGTCCCCGAGAGGATTCCAGGTGGTCCCCAGGCTAAATGATGGAAAGTTGGTTAACCAGCTTTTTGAGCGTAAACATGAAACCAAATGGACCCTTGCGGGTCCATTTGGTTTCATGTTTACACTCTCAAGAGTTAAAATAGTCATCAACTGAATTAGCCCAAGTCTACACAACTAGAGAATATAGAAGATTAATGGTCATTTTGATCTGTATGTTTGACTGTTTTGTTTCCCAAATCCATCCTGGTATTGTGCACAAAAGCAAAAGAAATCTTCTGCAGTCTGTGGGGGCTAAAATGTCATCAAATGCTGTTCCGTGGCTCAAATGCTGAATAAATAGTGGGCAGTTGAAAACCACTCCTTTATTAGACGATATGAAGAGTGCACTTTAATGGGAAAATGCAAACCTCGGATGCCAAAACTCAGTCCTGGTGACTAGCATGGGTGCGGTGGGCTGTCAGGGCAGGGCGTGATTTCATGTGTTGACGTATTGTTTCACACAGTCTAAGAGCAGAAAACTGTGTGCGCTGACATGCAGTCTATGTGAGGCTATGTATGGGACAGGCATGGCATTCATAATATAGAACATCATACAACATATTCAAATCTACTAAATACAGGGGCCAATTAGTTTAATAGTTTACCAATTACCCGTTCGAAGCAATATTAGTCTACACTTTCAATGCTTCTTTAGTTGAAGCGTTGAACTACTGTTGGCTGTTATAATAATAATTTAAAATGGTTTACTTCCATTATGAGTGAGCGGATGTTCTAGGTATGCTCAGCTGGAGCTATTCATGGCTGAAATTGGAAGTTGAAATCGAGGCTAAAGAGCATTACGTTTTCCGCTACAGTCTATGGAATGTTTTCCAAAAGGTCTTGCAAGGTGCATTTTTTGCCACAAAAACATTTAGCATGAAGCGCAACATGGACATGCGTAGAAAATTTATGATGATGATACAGTGTAGCCAGCAGGAAATGCCCCCCCCAACACACACACAACACACACACACACACCACACACACACACACACACCACACACACACACACACACACACACACACACACACACACACACACCACACACACACCACACACACACAACACCACACACCACACAACACGCAAGCGCCTTTTCTGTCTCGTCATAGAGCAGGCCTCTCTTATCAATAAACGTAAACATTTGGCCATTGAATTCGTCAAGCTAGAATCTAATCTCCAAGCAGAGTGGACAGGGCTGATTGACGTGGGAACGTGGCAACAGAGGAAGGGGGGAAAGGCCGCTCAGGGTAGGAAAACCGGAAAGCCACTGATCTGATTTTGATGTGCGGTGGCTTCCTCTGTCCACCACCTCGCTTCAGTGCAGGGGTGTTTTTGCCATTGGGCAAAAAAGGATCCCAGGCTAATGAGCCTCATATGGATAAATACTTTATACTTCCTCATTTACTGTAACTAGACGTCCTCTATGACTAGAATTGAACATTTAAAAGACATGTCTTGCCTGGGGCTCCAAAATGCTTAGAAACACCACTGCTTCAGTGGGACAAGACATGGGACACAGGACCCTAGAGAAACTAGGGGGTGGAAGGGGGGAAATATGACTACTGAATACTGATGACAATATGACTACTGTTGTTTGCATGCAACCCATTGTATTGGACTACATTAAAAGTTATAGAGGAAGTAAACGGACGTCTCAGTAGCAAGCGAGAAGTGTGCAGCAACTCTTGGGACGGTTGCTGACACTAAATGTCAAAGCACCAAGGTGTTATACCACAGTCCAAGCTCAATTGAAGTGCACACCGTTCACACATTCATCTATATGTTAACAACATGCGAGTTTGCTCCTGACGTACGTGGCCGGTTAAGACACATGCCTGTGCTGGTTAAGACTCACACATGGTCCACACCCGTGGCTTCCATATGCACAGTCAAGTCAGACTGTCAGTATGTATCCCAGAGCCACATGAATACATCTTTTCGTCACTTCTCAAGAGAAAAACTAAACATGACACAAAAAGCCTTCATCGGATTGAAGCCTTTTCCCGGACGACAAAAGATAAATTATTACATTAGGAAAGAGTTCCTCACATTTCCTAATCCAGGGAACAGGGAGAGAATGAGAGAGAGAGAGAGAGAGAGGTTGGGGGGAATGAATGGGAAGCCAGTTGGAAAGTGGACCGAAAAAACTAAATCATCACCGTTTTCATCTGCTAGAGAGACAGAGACGTTGTCGTACACAGAGCTGATGATCTGAATTAGATTTTGTGTCTTGTTGAAAGCGGTTATGATGCTGCTTCAGTGAGTGGTGAGTGAGTAATGACGGACAGCCCGCTATGAGCACTTTAGCCTGAGTTGTACATTACTACTTAGCCGTGCATGCTGCCGAGTCACACCACCGAAGATGGACAAATCTACAAGCTTGCACTTTGGCTATCTTCTACCATTACTGGCAGGGTCTTTTGTGTAAGTGGGCGTGTTTGAAACTGAAAGAGAACTGCTCCGGCTGAGCCTGTGTGTTAATTGTTTATTGTTTTGTTTGTTAAGATCTCCTATTAGCTGGTTATCCATGAGCAACTACAATATAGTGAGAAAATAAAACATCTATTGTCCCTACATATAGATACTGTACGTACTTTCTTCTTTTTTTTTTGCACATATCAGGGATTTGGTCTCCCAATATACAGTATTACTATATAAAGCAAGTGCATTTGCCTGTGCAATCCTTAACTCCTTTGCTGCCCTGTGGCAGCTGAAAGTATACTGGGGCATTGTGGAGATTGTTGTTTACATGAGCAGACAAACGTTAGCATTAGCTGGTAATCTTTGGCTGTCGGCACAAACAGTGACCGGTACAGGTTGTCAGCCGATAAGAGATTTACGACCTGAATAATAGCGTAAGCAATGAATCGACCACCTTGGACAGTGCATATAGTTTTAGAGTTATGCTGCTTGCTTAGTAACATCTTGCTGTCAGTGGAGTGACTATGGAGTGTTGTTGTAAAGCAGGGGTTTTCAACCCCAGACTGGTCCCTGAAAGGATTCCAGGTCGTCCCCAAGCTAAATGATGGAAAGTTGGTTAACCAGATGTAACTGTTTGAAAGTGTAAAAATGAAACCAAATGTACCCGCAAGGGTCCATTTTGGTTTCATTTTCACGCTCGCAAGAGTTAAAATATTCATCGTGTGAATTAGCCCACGTCTATACAACTAGAGAACGTAGAAGATGAATGGTCATTTCGATCTGTATGTTTGACTGTTTTGTTTCCCAAATCCAGACTGGTATTGTGGAGAAAAACAAAAAGAAATCTTTAGTTTTGGGGTCTGTGCGGCTAAAATGTCCTCAAATGGTGGTCCGTGGCTCAAATGCTGAATAAATAGTGGGCCCTGGTATCAAAAAGGTTGAAAACCCCTGTTGTAAAGGACCGTTGGTGTTCGTGCCGGAGCCATTGCTTAGTAACGGAAACAACACTACAAGGTAATATGGACTATACTGGGATGTTTGCCATGACGTGTACCTGGCGGACACGGACCCCTGGGGGGGGGTCCACAATTTACGTACCTCGAAGAGAAAAGGAGTTAAAGTGTGCATGATGTGCTAATGTGCATCATGCCATGTGTGCACGTGTTCACGTGCGTGCAGCATGTTGTGTCCATGAAGGGTTCCACATCCATGGCTGTGGTCTGGCCTCCATTATTTCCACGCTGCTGTTCCCATCCAACATCGCTCCCATGGTCACTTTATTCTAATGGATCCTTTGTGTATGCCTTCTCTCTCTCTCTTCTCTGTCTCTCTCTCTCCATAGTATCTATCTGCTACTTAAAGGGGACTCCACCCAATTTTGTTGTTTTGTTGATGTTGTGTGGACAGATAAAAAAAGTTCCCCCAATCTACATTTTCTAAAAAATGGAGGTTGAAATACATCTGATGAATCATCAATATGTATTTCACCATGTTAATGATTTTTCTTTTAGACCCTTTTGAAAATGGGTGGAATTCCTTTAAAAACCCCGTTTTTTATTTGCAGTCATTTCTTCGATTGCAGTGGTTCTCCGATATTGTAGCTGCTCCTGCTACGTTTGGGTCGAGAGGTGTTTTTTACTACTCCCTTTTACCCCAGAATATAATCAGTCGAGTCGACCAACCGGACAGACCTGTGTTTTCAATGAGCCTAATGTGGTTCAAATTGAAGTTTTGAAGTTCAGTTGGCTTTTATAGAGCGGGCGTGTCAGGTAACATATCGAACATCTCAACAGTTTAAAAATATATATGATATGCGTAACACAAAAGCCAGAGGTGAAAATGACTTCTCAAGCGATTAAATGACAGAAATAATGATGTTCATCTTATAACGTACCATGATGCTACAGATCTTCTATGTTGGGCCATCTCTTAACTCATAACTTGCCATATCCATTCAATTCAAACTTTGGTTCAAACTCAAGGTCCACATCAATAACATGGTTGTATACTGTATATTTCAATAACGATGGACTTGTCTCAAACCACCTACGTGCAATTATGTTAGCAGATCTGGATCCATTATGTGGCCACATTTTCAGTCTACATGCACTCAGGCACATGTTGAGATGAAGGGTGTAACACAAACACTGTGCACTCCTGGATCCTCGCAGAGGAAATGAAATACTCATTTCTAAAGCCGAGAGTGAAGCCCCTGAGCTTGGCTTTCAAATGGACACCGTTTCTTCAAAGGTGCCCGGACTACTAACAGCAGCTTGTGGGAGTTGTCTGTGGTCTTTCTATGGTCACTCATGCTTCTCTCCCCTCTCTCTCTCTCTCTCTCTCTCTCTGCACAGTAAAACCACATGAATGCTAGTGTTCCTTTCCAGCATGGTCATGCTGGAATGGCACAAATGGACCAATGCAAACATAGCAGCTCAATGATCATCAATCACCTTAACATGACTCACAACTCACCATAATGCCCACCAATTTGTCGCAGGGATGATGTATGAGAGGGGGATTACATCAAGACAAAGTCCCAGATATCAATAAACCGATGTACACGTTTCCATTCTTGTTTTACAGCATTTAAGTTGCAATTAATTACTTGGTTGAGGTAAAATAAATACTCCAATTCAAGGAGATCAAGACAGGGAAAAAAAAGTTCCTCTCACTCAGATGTTGAAGCCTTGGCTACAAAACAT
Organism: Benthosema pterotum; assembly: GCA_039105355.1. Classification (NCBI taxonomy): domain Eukaryota; kingdom Metazoa; phylum Chordata; class Actinopteri; order Myctophiformes; family Myctophidae; genus Benthosema; species Benthosema pterotum. The sequence goes on along the minus strand of CM076985.1, from coordinate 15,611,807 downwards.
ACAACAATGATTTACAGTATATACATTTTAGATTTTACTAGCTGGGCACATACATAAGATTGTGGACAAAGAGTGGGGTGCGTGAGCCTCTAGATCTGCACTTTTCATTATTTTGTATTAGAAAAAAGGAATTAAATAGTCTAGGCTATGTATGTGATTGACTATCCGAATCATTCCTTCTTGTATGGACCATACATACTGTATATACCGTAATTTCCGCACTGTAAGCCGCTACTTTTTTTCCAGAACAAATGATGGAAAGTTGGTTAACCAGATGTAACTCTTTGAGAGCGTTAACATGAAACCAAATGGACCCTTGCGGGTCCATTTGGTTTCATGTTTACGCTCTCAAGAGTTATGTTTTGCCTGTTTTGTATGCGAATATCCATCCTGGAATTGTGGACAAAACCAAAAGAAATCTTTAGTTTTGGATTCCGTGTGGTGAAAATGTTGTCAAATGTTGGTCTGTAGCTCAAATGCTGAATAAATTGTGGGCCATGGGAACAAAAAAAGTTTGAAAAACACTGCTCTAACATGAAGCTTGTTGTCTGGTGCGGCTTATAGTCAGGTGCGGCTTATACATGGAGAAATCAGTATTTAGACCCAAATTTAGTGGGGCGGTTTATAGTCGGGAATTACGATATTGTATGTAAAGGTGCAGTAATGAATTCCCCCATGGGAATAAATTAAGTGTAATGGAAGCTACAGTATACTGTAGGTTGTAACACATGCCATACAGATGACACTGGCCCCCAGGTGGGGTATAAAGCTGCAGGGGAGAAGAAATAGAACAGGTCAGCAAGGAAATCGCATATGTCAAGCGAAACCTGCTATATATAAGAAGGAATACTGCACACTTTGCGTTGCTTCAAAGGCTCTTTGATTTACTGTTGGCCGAAAATCCGGAAAATCAGCAAATTGCCATGGTGTTGCTTTTTTCCCCTTTCCCCGTAACCGACCGGATTTCTTTTCTCTCTCTCTTTTCCTGAAAATGTGTTTGATAATACATTCGTATTTATTCTGAGACTGATCATTGGATTAAGTTACAAGTACAAGGACAAGCAAAAGATGTACATGTAAATGGCCATACACGTGCGGTGTATGTGATGTGTGCGTGCGTGTGTGTGTGCGTGCGTGCCTACGAGTCTGCAGTTTGACTGTAGTGATTATTGTTGTCTGTTTGGAGTAAATGCCTTTGACTACGAGACAAATACTTGAGATAGTTTCACTGCTGCTAACAGTTAGAGACACATTTATCTAACTCCAGAGATTCCGCCTGCATAGCTACGAAGTGAGGTCAAGCCTTCAGTTCAGTGCAGCTGCTAGCTGCCTCCACCGAATACTAAGAGAAAACAGGCCTTCTTGTCAATGGCATCTCTCTCTCTCTCTCTGTCTCACCGTCTCTCGGTCTCTGTCTCTCTCTCACGAGAGAAAGCGTAAGAGTCTGGAATTCGAGATTCCGGACTCGAGTACTTGAATGTAGCCTGCCTAAAGCACCCACAAGTACAGTATGAAGAACTACAGAAATTCTGCAGAATGTCCCATTTTGCAAGATTTCAAAGTAGCATATCTGCAAGGTCAAACTTGTGCACATTGCCCTGGAGGAAGCTCCTCGTTAGGTTTCGGCTTGTAACTCTTGAACTGTGTCATAATCTGATTTTTACATCATTTTACATAATTCTCTATATAGGCCATGCCGATTTCCACTAAATTCCTTTTTCTTCCCGTGTATCCCAATGGCTAGGCTTCAACTCATAACTACCACAGCCCTGGATTAGACAACCCAATCTGGAGGATGTCTCTCCGTCTCTCTATCTCTCCCTCTGCTTCTCCCCCTTAATGAAGACAAGACACTTGAACTTGGTATTTATATGAGTAATGAGCAAACTGGCCCTTGTACAAAGTTGTGACAAATTATCTAATTATAGAACGGGGGCTGACCAATTATATCTTCCCTCCGCCGAAAAAGCGCCTAGGAAGTCTCGTACATGTGGTTTTGGAGTGGAAGCGCTGCTTGTACAGTGCATTTGAGGTCAAGACCACAGTGTTGTTGATGCAGGGGGAATTTGGATTTTTTTTGGTGGGGAGGGAGGGGGGGGGGGGCGGGGGGGGGGGGGGGGGGGGGGGGGGGGAAGCAGAGATAAATAAAGGCTTTTCACGCCTTGTAAAGCCTTTCTCTGGCAGGCAGGGTACAGTCTGACACCCTCAAACAAAGACCTCTTGGCCACCTAAGGTGTAAACTCTGCATGTGGGCAAGCGCGCCATGCATGCGGCCATGGCATCCGTACGCTCTGGAATGCCGTCCGAGAAGCTTAGAAAATTATGTCATAACACTAATAATGTCGATGTATTACTGCAATCTCACACTCATGCATGTACACACAGACACACAGACACACAGACACACAGACACACAGACACACACACACACACACACACACACACACACACACACACACACACACACACACACACACACACACACACACAGACACACACACACTAAAGATTTGACTCGGAGAATTTTCTGTTTTCAATGCTGAAATGCTGTTGGTTTAGTGGTGCGATAATTGTAGTTAGTTAGTAGCAGTAGTAGTGTTTCAAATCATTTTAAACATACTGTAAGCACTTTAATTTGAAATATCTTTGAAATTTGGGTTGTTTTGCATGCCATCATGTTTGGTGGGGCAGTCAGGGCATTTAGTGAGGCATTGCTCCCCCCCTATGCCCATGCCTAGAGGGGCATGCGGGCGACTTCATCGCCCACGTCGCTTCGCGCCACGATGCCTAGATCCGCACCCATACCATTTTCAGTTTCAGGACTTTGATTAGGAAAGTGAAGCATCAATAATAGCATCAGTTGTTGTTGAAGTTGCAACAGACACGCAGCATGCATAAAGCTAAAGGTCTGACTCAGCGAGTTTTCTGTTTTCAATGATGAAATGCTGTTGGTTTAGTGGTGACACAGCTGTAGTTAGTTAGTAGCAGTAGTAGTGTTTCACATCATTTTAAATGTAAGTTTTGCATGGCATCGTGTTTGGGGGGAAGGGGCAGTCTGGGTATTTGCCCCCCCCCAGGCCCATACCTAGATCCACCCCTGGATCCGGCCCTGCTTTGACATAAAAAACGACTGAAAACGGTCACTGATTTCGAAGACATTATGTACAACAATCTGCCTCAGGTCTAATGAATCTCCCTCTCTCTCTGGTCTGGTCCTCCCAGGTGCGTTCATCGTGTGCTGGACGCCCGGCCTGGTCCTGCTGCTGCTGGACGTGTTCTGCGCCAGCTGCAACGTGCTGACCTTCGAGAAGTTCTTCCTGCTGCTGGCCGAGTTCAACTCGGCCATGAACCCCATCATCTACTCGTACCGCGACAAGGAGATGAGCGCCACCTTCCGCCAGATCCTGTGCTGCCAGCGGCAGGAGAACGTCAACGGCACCACGGCGGCCGAGGGCTCCGACCGCTCGGCGTCCTCCATCAACCACACGGTGCTGGGCGCCGGGGGAGGAGGAGGAGGAGGGGGAGGAGGTGTGCACCACCACCACAACCACCACCACCACCGCCACAACGAACACTCGGTGGTGTAACGGTGACGGAGGGAACGCGCGCGCGTGACGCCGAGGAGGCGGGAGAACGTAGAGATTGAACCGTTTTACTCTGGCAGGGTTTCTGGTCTCTATGCGGCGACAGGACAGGTGGGCACTAGGGTACAGTAAACCCGCACGGGGCACCTCCGTGTAAACGCTGGCTATTTTGTCCGTTTATCTGTTTTTAACGCTTGATAAACCGTCCTAAACGAAGTATGCATTGGAACGTTCCTAAACATTCAACAATTAAGGTCTAATATTCCTACGATTGCGACAAAAGCTGTATGTTCAGTCATTTTGGAGCATAAACAAGGAGCTCAATGATACGATTTGGTCCGTGCATAATCACATCATTTACTTTTCATTACTGACCATTTAAGACACAAGAATTGACGACGTCAATTCATTAGGGCTGCTGCCTTATAATATCCCATAGCTGCAAGGGACGGCCAGAGGCGAGAAACGTGGGCCTCAACCGCAGCAAGTGGGCAAAGCTGGTGGTAAGACGAAATGACAGAAATAGCTAATTTTACACGGAGGTGCCCAGATGTCCTCTAGTGCCCACCTCACCCTCGTCCCCTCCAGGCAGACGTTTGGCCGAGAGGCGTCTACGTCAGTAGAGGAGGACCAGGAGGACCTGTGAAGTCTGGAAGTGAAGATTTTTTTTTTTTGGTTGTTCTTGTTTTTTTATTTTATTTTTATTTGTTAAATGGTGCAGAAGGAGATGGGAAATGTAGTAGTTGCTGGACTACAGACAGTGGCTGACACGAAGTTGAACTGGAGACGGAAGATAATGGAGTACGGCTCGGATCACTTTGTGTGGAGATTATGTAGAAAAGTGAAAAGACAAATATACTTTATCTCTGTCCAGTGAAGTGGAGGAGTCTCCTCATTGGGGACGTTTGATTTGGCTGTTTTTGGGGTGTTGCTGTTGTTGTTTTTTGGATTTTTTTTTATACAAACGGTGTGTTTTATTGGCAACACCGGTGCCGTACTATTTAATACGTGATCTGTGAAGTGAAAGTATAATGCCAGTATAACCTAATCCTCGGTCACTCTTCTTTAACAAAACGTTTCATCGCAGAGGCTTCCTTCTAACCTTTCACTCCGGGGACCTATACACGGTCAACAAAAAAAAAAAACTAAAAAAAAAAAAAAAAACTAAAAACATTATTTCACAAGCTTTTGTGTGAGCTAATCTTATAGAAATTATTCCACATTTGGCACATTTTGTTTTGTTTTTCTGTTCTTTCATCGCAAAGAGCTTATAAATGATACAACGTGCTTTTGAGTACCACACAGTACATACTATATATACAGTACATACAGTATATACTGTATATACAGTACACATACTGTACATAATGTCTGACAGACATAATAACCTCATGGAGGATCTAGGCCACTGGTTCCCAAACATTGGCCGAGGACCCATTAGTGGTTCACAGACAGATTTTTTATATATTTAGTTTTGAATTATTTTTATTTGATAAAAAAAGATACATTTTATCAATTAAACTTCAAAATTCCCCTTTTTTTTCTCTCAGTACTTTCATTAAGCAATTTAATAACATAGAAAACGCAGTGGAAATTGCTGATCAACAAGCTCACATGCTGAAAGCTTTTAGATTGGGTATTTTCACTATTTCAGAGAATTTCTCTTTTGGGTCTGGCGGCGCTGAAAGGTTTGGGAACCACTGTTCAAGTCTGTGTTATCCATGAGGACTGAAACCAATAGTGTATACGCTGTTGATACCAAATATGAAATACTATACCAATATGACAGTTTTAGAACATCATTATTCCACATACCCAGCTTGTGTAATCACAATTGCTATTTTCCCCACACAAAGGCCTCACAAGACCTACAGTGGTGCTATTATACTGTCCAACACAGTTTGACAAACAGGACTTGTTAGAATTTTGCACTAGGGTAATCTTCTTTTGATTTTTTTTTTTTTTTTAAAAAATATATATATTATAATATTTTGTAGCTGTTTTTAATCAAACTTATTTTGGGACTCGTTCGCCTCCGTTGCTCACCACAAATATTATCTTAGTGTTAAAACCGTCCCTATTGCCAGGCGTTCCTCCGTCCTAGACAGTGTTAATTCACAACATTGAGAGTGCCAAAGTGGACCCATTTGTGTCCATCTTCACACTCTTGCGGCGGTAAAAGTTATACTTGTGGCGTTTATTGCTACAGTCTGACACGCGAAGGGTCCAAGATCTGCAAGAAATCACGCATTGTTTACCTCCCTTTAGAAGAGTTGTTCCAGAGAAGTTCCCCAGAACAGGGGGGGAGAGGAGGGAGGATGTTTTCCTCTGTGGGGGAAGATTGTGTTCCACAGCACTATGCACACAGAGGTGAAGGCCTCTGTCTCTCTCTTCTTTTTTTTCCTTCAAAAAACACTTGGGGGTGAGTGTTAACAGACTAATGGTACTGAAGTTGAAGGGCCCTAAATCTGCCATGTGCCGTCCTTACTCGACTCTACTGGGAAGCAGTTCCATCAGTATGTTATTTTGTATGTCTCTTAAGTTGTCCCAAGGAAAGAGGCGAATTCAGAATTTTTAGCGAGTGAACAGTGTTATTCATTATTTGGGAGTGTTTTACACTTTTCTTTGGTCTCTAAAAGAGCTATCACCAGACCCATGAGGTGCTATACAAGCCCACTTGGGCCGTTCCAAATTATGTTGAGTGTCTCAAGCTACTCAAGATAGGATGTTCCACTTGTATGGGGAACACTGCATGGAACCCTGATGGGTGTCATGGCTGCCTTAGGCCTGTGTTTGTGGCATTCTGCCCTCCGTGGCTGACAAGTTTGTTTCTTGCTATGTGACAGTCAGTCGATATAAACCTTTACTGTATTGGCTACTACAAAACATTTCAATCAGGTTCTCACATGTGCACGCGCGCGTGCACACGCTTGTGCAAGTATGTGGGTGGAAGACGCGTGTAGAAATGAATTATAGAAATTTGTGTTTGAGACAGACACACACTAGGCAGGAAGCCCAGTGTGAACTTGAACAAACACAGCTGTTTTGTTTACGCCAACAAGCAGTCCTCTTCACAGAATACCATTAGCTATGTTTGGCCACATCAATTTAAAAAGTACTCGTATGTGCCTTTTCCTTAGATAATATTAAATACAAATACAACATAAATAGAATATTTAATTTAAAAACAAACTTGCTTTTATATTAGTTACTAGATTTACATTATTGTTTGCACATAATTGTGGGTATATCCCGAGAAGAATTTAGGCCTACAATGATATTAAGATGATGCTGCCTTCAAAATCAACTAAATGAAGTCATTTTGTTATACTATTGTGAACAGGACAGACCTTGATGCATTCCTCTTTTGAAGACACTGGCATGTGCCACGGACTCCAGCAATTACATTTTTCTATACCGAAATTATGTAAAATTGAAAACTTGTACTGAAGATTAAGTAGTACATATAGTTGATATATTATATAACCTACACCTGGTGTGAAAGTGGTGATGAATGCAGTTTAAACCTCCACAGTCAAGACGCTCCTACATGTTTCTTGCATATCATAACAGCACACACATACTGTAGATAGATATTCTTCATACACTAAGTGCAATTTGAGCTTTTTGCCGTTTTCAATGCTCACTTAGTGTGAGTGTGTTGTCCTGGAACATTCCCCGTCATTGAATGGCAGGTTTGAATTCACTGAATTCTACAGTGCTCAAGACGTACATGTACAAAGATGTACTGTGTGATATGAAATAGTTGTATCTCCCCCTTCCTATGAAGAGGAAACACTATAGTCAGAGCAGTGAGCCATTGCAGCCTTTACTGGGAGTTGTTTAAGCCATTTTCGACATTACACTAGATTCTATAAAATGTCTTTTGAAAAATGTTACGTTTCAATGTACAGTGGTCCTCAATATTCATGTCAAGGACCCCCAGAATCATCTGTATGTGGCCAGGCGGGGGCTCTTCTAGACATATAGTGTAGGGATCTCCCCCAAGAGGCAAAGTATTTGAGTTAAAAATGTTCGCTAGCCTGTGACACAATATTCCAAGATTTGTCCCAGATTTTCTCCCCCTAGCACCACCTTGCCATAGGCCCCGTTTTGAAACTTTTTACTCAAGTACATTTTGAATTCCAGCCTTTTATAAGTGCAACGGAGCATAGTTCTTCATTGCAGAATTGTCGGGTACAACATGCTTAGTACTTTTCCCAGCACTGCCTGCTACTGCGGAACCACCCAGGGAAGTGTCGCCTATCTATCAGGCTTCCTGAGCTCTGTTGCTACAGATGGGAGCTACTGTAGCTGTTGCTATAGGAGGGGTCATGTCTGTGTGTGTGTGTGTGTGTGTGTGTGTGTGTGTGTGTGTGTGTGTGTGTGTGTGTGTGTGTGTGTGTGTGTGTGTGACGTGTAGGGGCGTTTTTGCCATTAGGCAGACTAGGCAGTTACCTGGTGCACCATGAGGGGAGGTGGGAGCACCGGACAAGCCTTGTATGGATAAATGCATTATTTTGTCCTCTAGAACTAGAATCAAACACATAATATGTTCTTCAGTTTAAAAAATAGTTAATAATTTTAACCCTTTGGGGGCGCCAGTTTAGTCACAGGAGATTTTCCCTGGAGCCCCCCTTACCAAATTGCTTAGAAACGCCAGTGTGTGTGTGTGTGTGTGTGTGTGTGTGTGTGTGTGTGTGTGTGTGTGTGTGTGTGTGTGTGTGTGTGTGTGTTGACAGAACTACCCATCATTTTGTATCAGATTAAAAATAGTCAACATGTCCAGTACATGACCAAACTCTTTCTATATGGCTCTGAATCCCTCCATATTTTACACTCACTCACTGTAGCCATCTTCCAAAACAGTGTTAATTCAGGTTGCATATAAAACCCTGTACAAACTATCTGTCTTTATATTGTCTTTCGTCTGCATGTAAGTATGTCGTTCTTTGTACATTGTAAAGTATAATGTGTACAGTCTGTATGTATATAAAAATATTATTCAAAGTTAACCAAAGGGAATATGTTTTGTTGTTTGTAAAATTCAACTGTGTAACACTCCGAACGTACTGTAGGATATATTTTTTTTGTTTTGTTTTTCGTCTGTCCCTATTATTATGACAATGTTATGACGTGGCCTTAATTGTTTGATTTATGTAGGAGCTAACAGCGTTGTTAGCTTGTTTGTGACTGAAACTAAAATGTCCATGTGAGCAGTGCCTTCCAGTGTTACTCATAAAAGGTCCATCGTTTTCCCAAAGTAGCTTTAAAGTGTTTCATTCTTTCCTGGTATGAGCTCCTATAACCACAGAATCTATTTACGGGAGGAAAGAGTAGCCTGATGTTGTTGTTTTTCCATGTTAAAGGAGAATTCCACACCAAAACACATTGGGTATCCATCCACCTTGATTCCTGTGACATGATACATAATGCCCTTGATTTTTGTCCCTTCATCATTTTAGTAGCTCCAAACGTTTTTTTTTTTTTTTTTTTTTTTTTTTTCTCACATCAAACTCAGGTTGCACCTGTGCGACAGGAGTTTCAAAGTGAGTGGCAGAAGGGAGGGAAGCAGAGGAGGAAGAATAGATTACCTCTGGGATTACAAGTAAAGTCTGCCCCAGAAGGACATAAAACACATGCGTGAGTATCAGTATACTATTAAAATATGATGTGTGGGACAAAAAAGTATGGTGCTACAAAAATACCTTCATTAGAATAATACCCGCATTAGAACCTGCACCAATGTGGAAGGGCCAGGGACCTCAAGGGTGAAATGTAGAAAACGGGGCATCTATGACAAAAATCAATGCAATATATATGATGTCACAGTGATCAAGGTAGATTGATGCCCAATGTGTTTTGGTGTGGAATTCTCCTTTAAAACCAACAAACTTAGTTGACTGCAGTGTCCCAAATCCATGGGTCCTTGAAGGGTTTCCAGGGGGTCCCCGACCCAGCTGAATGACAGGAACCAAATGGACCCCTATGGGTCTGTAACTCAGAGAATGTACACTTTAGGTTAACATTGAATTTGCAATATAAAGTGAAGGTCTCAGAGATGGGAATGCCATTAAACAAGCATCCGTAGCCTAATGCATGTCAAACTGGGGGAATCCAAATGGCAATGACATTGCTGTGGAGTAAATCTGCGCTTAAAAGGAGAATTACACCTCATAAGGCTATTTTTGAAAAAAAGAATTGGATATAAATCAACTGCAAATAAAGGTAAAAAAGCCTTCTGCGTTGGAACTCTCCTTTAATTGTCCACGGCAGCTATCGCAGCATGGCACCCCTCCGTGGATTTGTCTATACTCTATACCAGTGGTCCTTGAGAGGATTCCAGGTGGTCCGCAGCTAAATGATGGACAGTTGGTAACCAAATGGACGATCTGTAACTCTTGAGATCGTAAAATGATCCGGTATCATTTTACGCTCTCAAGAATTATATTTAACCCATAGTAGACGGGAACCCCTAGTGGTAGTTTTACCCTAGTTGACGGGAACCCCTACAGGGGTTCTGTACAGTATGTACAGTATCAAAACATGTCAAAATAATAATTTGAAGTTTTTCAATACACTTAGGCAAGTATTTCAAAGACATTTTTAGAATTGGGATAGTCTACAATGGGTTAAACAGATGAATTACTTAATTATCAAGAATACACAATTAGAAAATGCAGGAGAATTGTTATTTTGACCAGCATTTTTGCCAGTTTATCTCTCCTAAATTGTGGACACAAACTTGAAAATCCTTCGTTTTGGGTCCGAGAGATAAACTCAATATCAACTTGTGGTCCGTGGCTAAAATGTTGAATAAATAGTGGGCCCTGGTATGAAAAAGCTTGAAAACCACTGATCTATACCATGTCTGCTGGAATTTCCCTCCCTCCACACAGAACATAACCGGCCTACAGGCTCAGAATGCACTACATTGCGACACTGCACTACATTGCGGAAACTGCAGTGTATATCAGCTATTTTAGCAGAACGTTCACCCCAGAATACTAGGGTTCATGTTTGTGCCTTTTGGGACTGTCAACAACTTCTTAAGCTGAACGAATGTATACCTATTTCATGTATTCCATATGTGCTCATGGAAGGCCTCCTGTCAGCATCTATGCAGCTGCAGAATTTTCAAAAATGCGTCTTCTTGCAAGCCAAGACGTTGCTCAACCAAAATTCAATTGAATGAATCCACCCAAAACAGCTCAAAACAAACATACATTTCTAGTCTTCAGCGGCACTGGACCGATGCCGCAATATTCTTCCTACTGTGTATCATGTGTTGTCAAAATGCTGCCATAATTACTAATAAACAGAATCAGAGACTCAGTGTTGTGGTGATCATAGACTCCCATTGCAACATAATGTCTGTTCAGGAACGCAAACACATTTGGAATTGCATTTTTGAAAACAAAAAGCACTAAAAGGAAAATAAAAATGCGCTTGTGGTTATTTCACCAGTGTAGTAGGCTTATGGATTCAAAATATGATTGAAGAACATAGACAACTGAACTGAATGTCATTTTTTGCCAAGGCAAGCCATTGCTTGTTTAAAAAAATATACGTACAAGAGAAGATCATGCTAATCTGATAAAGGTTTGTAGCAATGTGTGCATTTTAAATTGGTGTAATCTGCTCAAGATCTGATAAGATTGGACTGCCTGTGATATATTTACATTAAATTCCTCCTCAACAAAATGCAAACATTCACTGCTTCAACTTAATAAGTGAATTCTCAAACCATTTGGGGATAAAGATTTCACATGCAAACAATTCCACACAGATATTTCTACCACACCCTGTACTGTACAGCAAATACAAAAACAGGTGCAAGTAAGCATCAATAATATCAGGCACGCAGGATGCATAAAGCTAAAGGTCTGACTTGGAGAGTTTTCTGTTTTGAATGATGACATGGTGTTGGTTTAGTGGTGCGACAATTGCAGTTAGTTAGTAGCAGTAGTAGTGTTTCAAATCATTTTAAATATAAGCATTTTAATTTGAAATATTGTTGTGTGCATGCTATCATGTTTGGTGGGGCAGTCAGGGCATTTAGGGGGGCATTATTAAACGTGTAAGATTATACAGGATGAAACTGGTTCAGAGATCAGCGTGACCTAGGCTCCTGGAAACAGATATCAGCATTGGCGACAGAAAAATCAAACAATGATCGCACAGTAGTATTGATAAATAGGTTACAATCACAAACAGCTAGGACGTTCTGGAAACATACGATGTCAAGATGTTCTTTATGTGATGTACAGATGGCACAGCATAGAGACATGTTGGCACGTTTCTCAAAATAGCAGATGTACAAGGTGGTAGCGCGACCCAGTTACAAACCAATGGTATGACATATGTGAAATCATTCACAATAAACCTCAGACATATGAAATATTTCTAACAATGATGACTCCTTCAGTCCATTCTCTACTAGGGGCGTAGTCTATAAGGACCTAGTCCAGCAAGGGGCTGGTTCTTCCATAGACATGACATGAATGATGTTGGCTGCAAGTCCTGGCCATGAGCATGTCCATGTGGGCTGGATCCACATGCAGGGATCTAGTCCACATGGAGCTTAACACATTTAGTGTTTCGGCTCCTGGGAATGTCTACTGCCGAGTGCCGAATACAGTCAATATTGTTATAAAAAATAATAAAAAATAATAATAAAACTTCCCAGGCTGTTCTCTCTCTCTCTGGGCACCGCCAGCCAAAGCCCCCCCCCCCCCCCCCCCCCATACACTGGAGCATTTTTCTTCCTGATGTGCTGTGTAGTGTCTGTACACGCATACTCATATCAATTATGACATATCGACATATACATATGACATATTCACCTGCATTTCAGCAGGATTTACAGCATAGAATTGCTTAAAAATAATAAACAGCCAAAAATAACAAGCCAAATAAATGCAAACTGCTCAGTAATGTACAGTATCATGATAGCTTACGACTTGTGGGCTTATTTTACTGACACAAAATGAATAAGCCAATTGTTAATAACACTGACAAGGACAATGTGCGCCACTGTTATTCACCGATACCCATTTTTTGGCAGGACCCTGAGCTTGAGCCTCTAGTGATCATGCATGCGAACACTCAAGCTCAAGGGCCCCCCTAGCCCAGGGGCCCCTGGGCCCTGGCCCCAACGTGCACGTTGGATAATCCTCCCCTGTAAATGCCCCCCAGCAGGCGAACTAAGCCATTGGATTGGTCAAGGACCATACAGACTGAGACAGCTGTCTCCTGGTTATGCTACATTGTTCTCCCACCATCTCTCAAACATATAACTCCATAGGGAAACAGCGTGACAAATACAGAAATAGCCATATATGGGCATAAAAGGGACACAAACAGATGGGTGGAATGGGTACTCTGACACGGGTACAACAGGATCGCATAGCCTGGCTGGGGCATGGCTTCAACTTCCTAGTTACATACTGACTGGGTGCTAGGTCTAGTCGCTTTAAAACTATATGTTTTTGACCTGGCAGTTCTTTCACATGAATTCATTTTGCACAATGTAGACACAGTGCACAGTGGATCCACCTTCAATTAACTAAAAGGTTTACAAGGTCCAAACCACACCAGCTCCTCGCAACTCCTTGCAACAAAACAAACCACACCAACTCCTTGCAACAAAACAAACCACACCAATACAACTCCTTGCAACAAAACAAACCACACCAACTCATTGCAACAAAACAAACCACACCAACTCCTTGCAACAAAACAAACCACACCAACTCATTGCAACAAAACAAACCACACCAATACAACTCCTTGCAACAAAACAAACCACACCAATACAACTCCTTGCAACAAAACAAACCACACCAACTCATTGCAACAAAACAAACTACACCAATACAGCTCCTTGCAACAAAACAAACCACACCAACTCCTTGCAACAAAACAAACCACACCAATACAACTCCTTGCAACAAAACAAACCACACCAACTCATTGCAACAAAACAAACCACACCAACTCATTGCAACAAAACAAACCACACCAATACAACTCCTTGCAACAAAACAAACCACACCAACACAACTCCTTGCAACAGGTTGCAACATGAGTCCAGCCTGTTGTTAGGACTTGGAGAAGAAATGGCACAGCGGCCAAACAGTTCCCAGTAGATATTTGCAATGCAGACAGAGCCAGTAACAAGTAACAACAGCCTACCTGTAACCTGTTCAGATACTACTGAGATTAATACAATTATGCATAGGCTACTCACCTAATTCTGCCGCTGTGGAGGTTCTACCATGTTTAATGTAATTCCAAGGCATTGTTTAAGTCAAAGATGCATGGTTATGGTAAATTTGTATGAACTATGGCTAAAAAGTGTGTTTAGTGCATTGTTTACAGCTGGCATCTGAATCACAACTGTCATGGCCGACTCCGACTTCCTCTTCCCCTTCAAAATAAAATCGACTTGTAATAATTAGTTCAACACTAAAGTGCCCTCTTTAGACAGTCAACATTTCCCAAAAGGGAATGTGTAGGCTTACTACTGACCTGCAGCAGGATAAAACTAGCCGCAATGCAACTCTAGATGCTTTTATAATTGGAATTGAATCTAGAGTTGCAATTCGGTCCTTTGACTCCCCCATTACAATTCATTTTCTGAAATGTCATTGTGATCAATTTAATTTCATTGTGATCTGCATGTATTAAACAACGTGAAACTAACTTTGCATCTGTAGAGAAAGCTTGAGTTATCCTCTTTCGATCTGCAAAGCTTTTGTGCCATAAAAATTCACCATGTTATGATGAGCTACTTTCTGTCCAAAATATTCCTCAACAAACATCATGAGCTGCTATCTTGAAAACAAGACATGTGGGTGAGTGCTTGTTTAATACACTGACACACACCAGGTGCACACCTGGTCGGTGCACACACAGTATCGCCACCTGCTGTTTCAAAAAAAGTAGTAATAGTGACTGTTTACGAAACTGCCACTCAGACAGTGTTTATCTGGGATGATTCATGAAACCTGGGGCATACCTGCTAACTGCTGTATACTGTATACCAGTGTTTTTCAACCTTTTTCATACCAGGGGCCACTATATATTCAAAATTTGCACCTCGAACCATCATTTGATGACATTTTAACTCCACGGACCCAAAACTAAAGATTTTGCTTTTGTACCACAATACCAGGCTGGATTTGGGAATCTTCCACATTCTCTAGTTACAGTATGTAGACTTGGGCTAAGTCAAATGATGAATATTTTTTGAACTCTTGGTTCAAATATTGGTTTAGTGTAGCCTAAACCAAATGGACCCGCCTGGGGACCACCTGGAACCCTCTTAAGGACCACTGGTGGAACCCCTGCTGTATACTGTAAATCTGCTCTGTAAACTGAGCTGCAGATCATTCTGAGCTGAAATAGAGGAGTTGCACCCAAGGGCGAAACTTTGCCTTTGACATTGGTGGGGTCCTAAAGTTTCGCCCTTGGCAGTGACATCCCATGAGCATTCACTTTATGCACTCAAAGACAGAAATGAACCATCATCAGCCTATCATTGTTTATAATGGTAAATTACGGGACAACTTTGCCAACTACTAAATCATCATTCAGCTTCACCTGACTCTCTCTCTCCATTGCCGTCTGACTGTGTTGTAGTGTGGAGTTGTGGTGTTGGATCTGTCACCTGGACAACATAATGGGCCATGAATGCCAGTTGATTTAAAAATGGATAGGTTAGCTATGGATAGCTTTTTTTGTCTGACTGTCACTATGCTAACACCCACGTTTTACGAAGGCACCCTCGTAAATGATGAATCTGTCTCATGTAATGTATGATGAGGAGTGCAATGTTATGAGACGGGGTTTTTTTTCAGACCCCACCAATATTATTGGTGGGGTCCAAACAATAATCCCTGGATATTGGTGGGGTCCGGACCCTTGGGTCCACCCCAAAGTTACGCCCATGGTTGCACCATATCAAGGAGTTGACGTGGCTGAGGTGACTAGTGAACTAGTGGGTCCTAAAAAGTACCGTAGGCCTATCTGGTGGGAGTGTGGTGGTGGTTGGCCTTTGACGAACATACAACGCACATACACAACTTTATTGATACACCATACTTTTATGTTTTTTTTTTTTCTGACATGGATAAGGTGCAGTGTGTGTATCAGCCGCCTAATGCACATATAGGACTGATGCTGATTTATGATTCATGACGCATGACATGAATCATTGCCATCAAGGAATATTTTACACTTGATTGCATTGCTAAAATAGCTGATCGACAACTCACAACGTGCTGTGACCTTGTAAATCTGCTATATTCCGAGTGCATCCAAACATAACTGGATCTCTTTTCCACCCTTCCTACTTTTTATTTGTTGTAAAAAAACCAAAAAAAAACAGTATTTTTGTTTATTTTAAGTCACAATAGATTACTTTTTATTTTTGTTTTCCTCAGTGAAATAAAAACTAGATGACAGACATTTTTGTCCAACAAACACTGGTTTGTTGTGTGAACTTCAGAACCTTCACTAAAACAGATGCGAAAAACACTCTGCACGTCCAGACTCTTCTCATTTGTTCTACGTTCCCCACCATATGAATACATGAATATAGAGTTTTCTAGGAAGACAAAACTCACACATGGTAATATACAGAATAGCATGTGTACAATTTCGTAGTAGGCTCCTATAAAACGGAAGATAGTCGAGCACTGTGCACTGTGATGAATTGAGCTGTGTGTGTGAATGGTGGGCAAAACAGACTTGCCTTTTAATGTGAAAATTCACTGCAAAAATATAAACTCAGGAAGTAGCCAGGCCCACTATATGGTGTGTGACATGAATTAAGTAGTAGTTCTGCAGCAAAGTGTTTTTATAGGAAAGAATGTGTGTGTGTGTGTGGCGACATGTGTGTGTGTGTGTGTGTGTGTGTGTGTGTGTGTGTCGGCAAGAGAGAGAGAGAGAGAGAGAGAGAGAGAGAGAGAGAGAGAGAGAGAGAGAGAGAGAGAGAGAGAGAGAGAGAGAGAGAGAGTATGTGTGTGTGTGGTGTTTATTGTTCCATATCTCTGGCTTGCCAGACCCAAGTTGATTGATATATGTCTAGCTACTTCCTGTTGCTCCCCGATTGGACCAATCACAGCCAGCCTTGCTGTGGTCTCACAGGAAGTTGCTCCGCGCCGTTGCTGAATGAAGGGGATATGTGACAACGAACAGACAACACACTCTTTCCCTTGGTTCCCAGGGTGGGGTGCCGATGGACAAATATGTCCCCTCAGTTAATTAAAATGATGCTGATGGACAAATATGTCCCCTCAGTTAAAATGATGCTGATGGACAAAATACTATACATGTCTCCTAACTAAATGTACTACTGGTCATAACTCAAACATGAGATAATGCAGGTAATACACAAAAAGCTTTCCATTTTAATAAAGGGATTGTGACAAAACATATACATACTGTATATTTCTTAGTTCAATTGCACCCCAAAAACTTGAACTTTTAACATGAGTTTCTGTGGTCTGGTGTTTTCTGGCTAAAAACAAGTGCCCTGATTTTCCTGCTGTTATGTAAGAGCCTGCAAATCTCATATGTTAATGGGATTCACCAGCAGTGTTTTCACTATTTTGCCTGTTTTCATTACAACTCGAAAAACACCAGACCACAGAAAATCCCAATTAAAAAACCTTAAAAGAAAAAACAAAAATAAAAACAAATTAAAAGCAATGACATGAAAACTTTAATCTCACACTTTCGTTCTGTTTGAGATTGTTGTTAGTAACGGGAATTGGAAATGACAGAGTAGCCATGGTTACACGTGTTACAGAGCTGAGCAGTCCTGCCCCTTTCATGATGACGCGTGTGTTCCAGAAATGGAATCCTCATTCATTTCCTCATAGACATTTAGAAAATGATCTATATGAAGATGATTACGCCGCAGACAAATTATTTAATTGCCATTGTTATTTGATTGCCCCAAAAGATTGTGTGTGTTGTCATGATTTGTCACAACCCGAGTTGGCTTTCTGTGTAAATTATTTTCGAAAAAGTCTGAGAAAAATAGCCTTGACACCCAGGCTTAAATCAAATCAAATGAGATCAGCCCCCCCTCAGTTCTATACTGCAGCAGCATTACCAAGCCTTTTGTGTGGATTGAGTACATTATACTGCACTACTGTAGGCCTATATGCAGCGCTGAACATTGCAACAGTGGGTCAAGAGGAGGCATGTTTTTGTCTGGACTGTTCACATGTCAGAGGACATGACCTCTCTTCCACCCACACACACGTACACTGTATATAGTTCGTACAACACACTTCATATGGCACTTCCAATATTATTATGCTTATATACTGCATATCAGTTGTGTGAGGACAATAGATACAGTAAGAGAGTTTCAAAACAGCTGCATCCGTTTTTTCTTTTTTTTCCCCTTTCTTTCCCAGATACAGTAGATAGCCTGACATTACGCCTGAATTGTCATTTTGTTTCATTGCCAGACGTCTTTGGACTGTGGGGCTAACAGATACTTAGTACAGGCCAAATTACTATCTTTGACCATTTGGCCAGTCCATGTGCTTCATACTCGAATAGAATATTTGAGTAAAATTACAAAAACATATATAATATTAATTATATGGCCAAAGCCAGACCGAATCAGCTGTTGGCAGAAAAAATGCCAGTACAGTATGCAAACATATTTGAATAATCCTGATTGGCCACCACACTTCTCTGGAGTAGGAAATGGGTGCGTGAAGCCAGTAGGTTTCAAGATGACGCATTTAATGCATTTCAAACAGAATGCTTTGCTCCTATGTACAGTATGTGTGAGCATATGCATAATACATCTCCAAATTCCAAAATACTATACTGTATGCATTTCATGGCAGGCAAGATAGTTATTGTTGCTAGTGGTGTTTTCACAGTGTCCAACATCATCATCATCTTTTCAACTTTTAATCATTATTATTTTACTTAAAAAAAGAAAAAAAATGTAAAGAAAAAAGCAATAGTAAAAAAAAACAAAACAAAACAAAACAAAACAAACAAAAAATCAATCACTCAATTTATAATAAATAAATAAAAAGCAAGACTAGAAATGCCCAAACGTGGAATAAAAACTTTGTTTATACTTTTATAGTTAATACAATTAAAAGAAACAGAACAGCAATGTATAAAGTGATTACGTGCTGTTTTGGAATAGGCTCAGGGGAGTGAACAGGTAAGTGGTAATTGCGTCAACAACATACAGGTACCTGTTAGTCAGTTTCCTCGTCACTAACAAAGTGACTGTTGCTCATGGCAAACTGCCTTTGAAATGTTCGAGTGAGTGTTAGCGTAAGTATTCTGGGCTTTTTATGGAACCGCAAACACCATCTATAACTCAAATGATAAATAAATGTACAGTACAGTTGCAATGTATTGTAAGGGTCAGGTTTATGTTTAGAGCTCAGAGTTGACCCATTACTTTTGAGGATATACAATAGGGGCCAAGTTTAGATTAATGTATTTGTTGAAACCAAACTGAAAACAAAGTTATTTTAATTTTAGTTTAATGTATGGGAGGTGGTCTCCTTTAGCCTATAGCCACATGGCACTACCTGGCACTGCTCAGCCTCTTAGAATGAGCGTTAGGAAATTGGGATTTCATCTGCGTGGGACATAACGTTTAGGGATTGCAGCTTTAAAGGGGAATTCCAACCATTTTCAACATTTTCCTGAGAGTGGGTCCATTTGGTTCACATTTGTACACTCTCAGGAAATAAGGTCCTAAAAGAAAAATCACTAACATGGTGAAACACAACTCGATGATGTCATCCAGTTGTGTTTCACCATGTTAATAATTTTTCTCAGACCTCAATTTCTAGGAAACACAGAATGGGGAGAACCTTTTATCATGTTCACACAACATCTCTAAAGGATATTAATGACATAGTAAAAGGTTGAAAATGGGAGGAATTCCCCTTTAAAGTAATTATGCAATGATGGGCAGATTACCAAAGTGCAAACGTAATCTGGATTAGACTTTCTAGGAGTTGAAAGAAGCATGACTGGTGGTGAGTGGGGGAGCTGCCAACTCACCAGGCCGTTCGTTCGGCAATTTTATGGCCGCCTTTGATCCGTCAAGACGACACGTGTGTTCAGGGTAATTATGGGACGATGGATGGAGGACCACAGTGAGTCACTCACACAGACCTGCTCCAGATTGCACTGTTTGGATTAGCCCAAGATGATACCAAACACTGTAAACTGCCTTCATGTGTTGCACTGCTCACACAAAGACAGATTGTTATCACCACTGTGCTTTCATGGACTTGGACACGGACATGGACCATTTTCCTGACTGCAAAGTCCAGGACTTTTGCCACTCTTAAAGGGGAATTCCACCCATTTTCAACATTTTACTATGCCATTAATATACCTTACAGATGTTGTGTGGACATGATCAAAATTCTGTGTTCCCTAGAAATGGAGGTCTGAAAAAAAAAACATGGTGAAACACAACTTGATGATGTCATCAAGTTGTGTTTCACCATGTTAATGATTTTTCTTTCAGGAACTATGTTAATGATTTTTCTTTCAGGAACCATGTTAATGATTTTTCTTTCAGGAACCATGTTAATGATTTTTCTTTCAGGAACCATGTTAATGATTTTTCTTTCAGGAACCATGTTAATGATTTTTCTTTCAGGAACCATGTTAATGATTTTTCTTTCATGAAACCAAATGGACCCTAGTGGATCCATTTGGTTCCATTTGTACACTCTCAGGAAAATGTTGAAAATGGGTGGAATTCTCCTTTAAAGCATGACCATCAGGTACTATAGTTAATTATAGGAGGAAGGATATTATGCATGTGTGTGTGTGTGTGTGTGTGTGTGTGTGTGTGTGTGTGTGTGTGTGTGTGTGTGTGTGTGTACAGAAAACATTGAAATGATTTTATGTGGCCACATCCAGTCTGAAAATAAATAAATGTATACATACAAAATAATAACAATAACATGGTGAATCACACAATGTATTTTTTTTTTCAGACCTCCATTTCTAGGAAATGGTGGGACTTATTATTTCCACACAACAACTCTAGGTATATTAATAATAATACATGTTGAAAATGGGTGGAATGCCCCGTATATTCAGTGATTTCACTTAATTATTCTTTTTTTTTCTTCTTTTGGACAGTCCTCCTCCCTACTATATAGTGTGGTGACCATATAAGGAGTTCCTCCCTGTCCCCAGTGAGCCCTGTGGGGGAAAAAACAAACAAACCCTAGTTTCAGTTTGGACTTTGGAGGAAAAGTCTTCATCCAATCAGGATGTGAGTTGTCTTCTTCCATTCAAGATGGAGTGGGGAGGCGGAGGGGGGATGTGCTGTTGGACTGTTGCACTTCTCTCCACTGCAGAGTGTGTGCATGTGCACATCGTGTTACCGGAGGGACCGGCGTGTTTTTTACTCCAAATCGGCCCAAATCACTGAATGATCCTTTAAGTATACCTGGTATAGTAAAAAATACATCTTGTTATGTGCAGTTCGTCCCATGCCTCTGGATGGGCAGGTTGAGTTATAGCTAACCCTAACCAGCAGTACTAGCTTCACTGAGGAGTAATAAAGTATTACTACGTCAGGAGTGGCTTATTGTCTTCATCAGGCAGTAACATGCGCAAGTCTATCTGGGTTACAATGCGCTGGACCCCTGGGAGACCCCTGCAGACCCCTGGGGAAATGGATTTCTGAGGTGGAGCGCCACACCTACCATCAGCTCCCAGTATTTCCTGCATAACTTGCTGCACCCAAGCTGAGTTGGCGCTGCCCGGGAATCGAACCCGTGAACATGTGGTCCCGAAGGCCAGTGCTCTATCAACTAAAGCAGTGGTTTTCAACCTTTTTCATACCAGGGCCCACTATTCATTCTACATTTTACAATTACTCTACATTTTCTAATTGTGTAGATTCTTGAAAATTAAGTAATTCAGAAGTTTAAATATAATCTCTAACTCTTGAGAGGTACAGATCTCAAGAGTTACAGATCTATAAGGGTCCAATTTGGTTCCAACTGTCCATCATTTAGCTGGGGACCACCTGGAATCCTCTCAGGGACCCCCTGATGGTCCCCAGACCACTGGTTGAAAACCCCAGGACTAAAGTATGAAAGAGTTGAAAACGAACTGCTCATAGCACAGGGGTAAGCACCTGAATGTGTCACGCGTGGTCCACGTGTGGTACCACCACGGCTGTGGTACCAACACGGCTGTGGTACCACTTTGTTACGCTTTGTCCCCCCAGAAGATGACAGTAGAGAGCTATTGTATATACAGAGCGTGGGCTGTCCGCTAGCAGTCGGGCTCGGCCTCGGGGTCGGCGCGGGCGTCGGCACTGAGCGCGCTCTGGTGCATGCGCTCCAGTATCCGGTGGATGCTGCCGAAGCCGGGCCGGTCGGCCGGCAGCGTGCTCCAGCAGAGCCGCATGAGGTTGTACAGCTCCAGAGGGCAGTTCTCGGGGCAGCAGAGGATGTGGCCGTCGCGCACGTAGTAGATGACCTCCTCGTGGCCCATGCCGTAGTACGGCTGCATGCCGTGCGCGAAGATCTCCCACAGCACCACGCCGTACGCCCACACGTCCGACTCGCTGGTGTAGCGGTTGTAGAAGATGGACTCGGGCGGCATCCAGCGGATGGGGATGGCGTCGTTCTCGTTGGCCTAGGGGTGGAGGAACGGAAAAAAGGGATTGTTGCGATTTTTAAAGTAAAGGGTGAGACCACTTTTTTTGTAGTTAACTTGCCATGATATAATTTCAAATCTCAAGATTTTTTTCCCCCAGTGATTAGAAATTGATTATTCAATGCATGAAAAAGGTTGAAAACCACTGCTCTAGAGCATCACCCAAACTCACTAAGATCTTAACTCTCTGTTGCATTTTTATACTGTATATAAAAAAAGAGAAAACCCAGACTGGATCTGTGGATCCGGATTCAGATCTTAAATCGCAAAATCAACGGAAAGTTATCATGCAAACAGAAAGCCACACAAGTTTTGGTGCTGCTCTATATTGTCTGAATCTACTTTGTGTTTGTTTATGTACTAAAAGAGAGCTTTTGAGAGCTGCTTAGCGTACAATGTACAACGTAATCTCACCGAGGAGCATATTTTCAATTTGTTTGGAATTACATTACGGCAAGGTAGCTACACAGAAACAGCTAAAAAACAAGAAAAAATACACTTAATCGTCACCGACGATATCGTATTGAATCCAGGATGTGTAACGTGAACCGTCCCTGACCTTGTAGTAGTCGGCCGAGTAGATGTTCCGCGACAGGCCGAAGTCTGCGATCTTCACCACCATCTCCTCCCCCACCAGGCAGTTGCGCGTGGCCAGGTCGCGGTGCACGAACTTGCGCTCCGACAGGTAGGCCATGCCGGCCGCGACCTGCTTGGAGATGGACAGCTGGTCGGCGCAGGACAGCAGGCCGGCCTCCAGCTCCGAGGAGAAGCTGCGACCCGACAGGCTGGCGCGGCTCAGCGTGCGCACCGACTGGTTGGGAGAGCGGCGGCGCAGGAACTCGTTCAGGTCGCCGTGGGCCATGTACTCGAACATCAGGCACATGGGTTTACCCACCGCGCACACGCCTGCACACAGGGGGAGGGGGTGGGGACGGGGATGAGATGAGATCAATGCAGGGCTGGAACCGTACGGTTTTAACGTTACGTACATATCTCGATGGTTGACGATATGACACATGGATGATATAGATTCATTATCCTGGTATGATTCAATGCTTTGAAATCGATACAGTTACTTTTTGCAAATACATTAAAGGTAATAGAGGCAACTTTTTAGCCAACAATCAAAGAGATTGTTGCCTTTTTCTCCTTTACGATCCTTCTACTTTGATGCTGCAGCTGTTTTCCAGCAGTGTCCTTCAGACGGTCCAGAACTAATTTGTGAGGGGGTGGGGGGGTGTGGGCTGAGGCAACGTTTTGGCCAATCACAGCACAGCTGTCTCCATTCATAAGGAGGCAATAGAGTGGAGGTGAGGTGGAGTAAGATTCTGTTTTTAAGCAAATCTGTTTGTCACACTAAAGCTGCCCCTTTAGGTTTTTATTCTTAAAATTGATAAATGTAATGCACAAGTACCTGGCATTGCAGAACAATACAATACAGTATGATATTTTCTGTTTAAATGGTGATATACTGTACGATCTATTAGGGAGACGTATGCACCTGACTGCATTCTATGCTGCCGTGGCTAACAATTTAGTCCTTTCCGTTTCTGTGCAACACAGACACAAATGAAAGCCTGGGTGTCGACGCTACTATTTCTGTGACAACAAATTTATGTTGTAAAATCAAACTTAATTAACCCTCAGAGTGTACACATGGATCGAGGAGAATTAGCCTGTCAGGGTCCATTTGGTTCCATGTGTACAATCTCAGACATCTCTGAGAGTACACATTTGGTTTTTAACTCATTTAGTTCAGTGAGGACCCCTTGGAACTCCCTCAAGGACGCCCAGGGGTTCTCGGACCCCACTTTAGAACCACTGGATATTAGAAACCAAATGCAATTTATGTGACGCATAAAGGATAAATGCACACACAGAGGTGGATACAAACACACACACAACCTGCGCGTGAATATTTGCGTGAGAAACACATCAACATTCCCTTTAAGTGAATAATAATATTAGTATTATTCATTATACCTTCCTACTGGGGAAGGAATCTAACCTTTTAAACAAAAGTTCCTGTACAGTCCTGTACAAGGCCGTTGCCCAGAGACAATGCACACACAAACACACACAAACAATTGAAAACACACACATGCACACATGCGCACACACATGCACGCGCGCACGCACATATGCACACACACAAAATTCATGTTTTGTTTTAGTACGATAAAATGAGCTCATTCACGACACGTAGGTGAACCATAAATACTCAGCCCAGCCAGACATACAGTAAACACAGACTCACACAGCTCTCTGCCGCAGCGGAGCACACAAGTTTTGTTTGAATATCTTAATATTTCAGAGCGTCTTGACCCCGGACCTTTTGAAAGAGCCAGTTTTATGGACAGAGATAAAAGAGAAGGACGGGACTGGATTGGATTGAAGGGTCTGAGAGCTCAAGGGTAGAGAGCACTGTGGACGTTGACTGCAAACCTTTATTCAAGCCAAGTCATTCGAATAAAATGTCACTTTGTTTTAGTCTTATTTTAGTCATCTGAAATGGTATGTTGACTAGGGATGCCTCGATGACATTTTTTCCAATGCGATTCGATTTCGATAAATCAGTGCCAAAAGCGATTCGATTTTCGATAAATTTCGATTTCGATTTAATTTCGATTTCGATTCGATATCGATCCAGCACATATTTAATTCTGTATGATGTTGTATGTCTGGCATATCTTTTTCTTTCAGGCCCAAGATGGTACAAATGGAACCAAATGGACCCGCTAGAGTCCATTTGGTTCACATTTGTATCTTCTCAGGAAAATTTAGAAAATGGGTGGAATTCCCCTTTAACATTTTTCTTTTTTCTGGTAGTGTCTGTTCACTGCACTAAGAACTGAGTGGACCCCCCCCACCCCACTCACACACACACACACACACACACACACACACACACACACACACACACACACACACAAACAGCAAAACTGCAAGTTGCAATACTGTCCAAAGCTAAAGAGTCCAGGGTTAAATTTCACTCATTCTGCCTGGAGAACACAATGCTACCGTTGGTGTAGCATTGTATTCTCAGAGCAGATAGGCAGATAGGCAGGCAGACAGAGAGAGACAGACACACACGCATGCAGGCAGGCAGAGAGAGACAGACACACACGCAGGCAGGCAGAGAGACAGTCACACTCGCAGACAGGCAGAAAGAGACAGACACACACATACATGCAGGTAGACAGTCAGGCATACAAAGCAAGACACACGGACAAGCGTGCGCGCGCGCGCACACACACACACACACACAATGCCGGCACGTTATTCCACAACCACCACGGTCCACAAAACGGTGCATGGAACGGTAGAACTATCATCACCACTATTCCAAACTTCTCTCCCCCCCCCCCCCCGAGTCCCGACACCTCGAGTGGTTTATGAGGTTGGTCGTATTATGGCGATTGGACGCATGACCACCGCGTGCGACGTCCACTTTGCAAGTGATACATTTCGCTGTCCGTGCTTTCTCATTTTCTAAAATGAGAAAGCACTGAAACACTGCCAAACCGCCGACATGACTGCTTGATGGGTGCTCTGGTTGCTAAGTGCTAACTAGCAAAACAACAGCAGCAGCTCTCCCCTCTGGCTCTGCCCAGAGGTAGAACTGTTGCGCAAACTCTGTTCACTTCATGGGGTCAGCCCAATGGCGGCGAATCTACATAGACTTCTATTGAATTGGGACAACTGGAACTACGTGACCAGGCTGTTTTTCCGGCCCCTCAATGTCACAATTCTTCTAATAGATGACCCTTCCTTGCGCCGCAATGCATGTTGGTTAGAATCAACGAAAAGCGGGGGTGGATTACTGGAATGGAGTGAATTAATGGAGCGAATTTATCGCAGAATTTATCGCCATTTTTCGCCATAGTGCGATGCGATCTCGATAACGTTTTTTGGCTGAAATCGCGTCGATATGCGATAAGCATATCGAATCGCGGCATCCCTAATGTTGACTAAAATGTTGTACGATTATAGTCTACTAAATCTACAGTTGATTTGTTCGACAAAACAATATTTGCACAGGCCTGTTGTATTTAATGTCTGATTTTTTTACACTTGGTTGCGTAATGAAAATAACCGATCTACAAGCCACGCTGCATCATGTCGTGAGCTTGTAGATCTGCTATTGTCAAAGCACAGTTAAACCCCAAGCGTAATTACGTGTATATCATTTCTGTCCTTGATAAATTTAGTCTACTATTAGTCAATGAAAACTCAGAGGTTTTTAGTCAGTTTTAATTGGC
Organism: Benthosema pterotum; assembly: GCA_039105355.1. Taxonomy (NCBI): domain Eukaryota; kingdom Metazoa; phylum Chordata; class Actinopteri; order Myctophiformes; family Myctophidae; genus Benthosema; species Benthosema pterotum. Next base: position 15,585,250 of record CM076985.1, on the reverse strand, counting down.
TAACACTCAAAACCTCAAACTCAAATAAATACAATAAAAACTAATCTAATTAAGTACAATGTATAATAACACCAGTGTTGTTTTTGGCAGCATCTTTGTAGATTTTGTCAGTCTTATTTTTTTGTACAAAATGCGAGCTGCTCATTTTAGTCATTTCTATTCATGATAGTTTTAGTCTAGTTACGCTATTTTTATCTTGTCAACGTTAGTCCTGACAAAAGAGGTGCTGAGAAAGTCATTTTAGTCATAGTCAGGCATGATGAAAACAGCACTGACTGGATCACTAGTCCCCACTAGTCCTTTGATATTTTAGTTTCCTGGTGAAATTGTCACCAGGGTGATGAAGCCGCACCCGTACCATTTTCGGTGACAGGACTTTTATTATGCAAGTAAGCATCAATAATAACATCAGTTGTCGTTGAAGTTGCAACAGACACGCAGCATGCATAAAGATAAAGGTCTGACTCAGAGAGTTTTCTGTTTTCAATGATGAAATGCTGTTGGCTTAGTGGTGCTACAATATGTAGTTTATTTGTAGCAGTAGTAGTAGTGTTTCAAATCCTTTTAAATAGAAGCATGCCTAGATCTGCCCCTGCTTTCATTTAGGCCTTACTTAGTTTTCGCCATTAAAATCAACACTACTAGAGAGTTGAGTTGAGGGGCGGAGAGCAGAGAGGGGAAACAAGCATGGACGTCACACTGTGTTAGTTCATGTCCTCTGGGTCACATAGAAGGATAGCTCCCCTGAGTCAGCTTGGTTTACTGCACTTGAGGACGTGTGTGCGCGTGCGTGCGTGTTTGTGTGTTTGTGCACATGTGCTCGTCTCTGGGGAGGACAGTAATTCAACAGTAGTGGCCTTGGCTAAAGGTTATTGTCTAATGGGATCAATATGTTTTGCACTATATCTAAAATTCTAAATATACATGGACGGTGTGCGCGCAGCCGTGCACACACATGCGTGCATGCGCACACGGACACGCACAACAAGTAAAAACGGAAGACATGATGCACTCTGAGTGTGCAGTTGAACGTGGTCCGAGTGATGTCTTAATGTTCTTGTTCTCCGAGTGCTGCCTACACCCATGATACGTCACCGACCCCTACCCCTATGTTTTCAGCAATGCGCAGCGAACCCCACGACATTTGCGATCATGTACACACACTGGGATCGCACTATGACACACATGCATGGCACAGAGAAACAACAACACAGGATGCATGATGTCAGATGCGAGCGTGCTGCAGTTTCAACAAAATCATAGAACGATTGCTCAGCATACCACGGTTTGTATTAGATTAGATGCGATTTGTTAGTTTATTGGTCTAAATGTCTCTTATAATAACAGACATGTATTTGACAGGGTTGGAAGATACATATCCCTACTCTTTCGATCCTAACACTTGATCTGCATTAACAGAGGAATGGACACGGCAATTATTGCCTTTGTCCAATAAAGCTTCTTTAAGAATGCTTTAAATCAGGGGTTTTCAACCAGTGGTCCAGGGACCACCAGTGATCCCTGAGAGGATACCAGGTGGTCCGCAGGCTAAATGATGGAAAGTTGGTTAACCTGATGTAACTCTTTGAGAGCGTAAAAAACAAAACCAAATGTTCCCTTGCGGGTCCATTTGGTTTCATTTTTACACTCTCAAGAGTTAAAATATTCATTAGCCCAAGTCTAAATGTAGAATGTAAAGATTCATGTTCACTTTGATCTACAGTAGGTTTGACTGTTTCCGAAATCCAGCATGGTATTATGGACAAAAACAAAATAAATCTGTAGTTTTGGGGTCTGTGGGGCAAAAATGTCCTCAAATGGTGATCCGTGGCTCAAATGCTGAATAAATAGTGGGCCCTGGTGCCAAAAAGGTTGAAAACCACTGCACTGGACTCATATACTGTCCTAGACTCAAATACTGTCCTAGACTCATATACTGACCTAGGAGTCGTACGATGTTGGGGTGGTCAAACTCGGCCATGAGCGCCGCCTCTCTCTGGAAGTCGTTCTGCATGTCTGCGGAGGCCTCCTCTTTCAGCATCTTCACAGCCACCATGGTGAAGGGCTCAGTGGTCAGCAGGCCTGGGGCTCTGCACGCAACACATGCACACACAGACCATAGTTAAGCACCAGAATATGTTTGACGATGACTGTACATTTTAACACTCAAATATGTTTCTCCCAACACTACGGTATGAAATTGGGCCGAAGTGACCAATAAAATTGACAGATCTGCGTACTGGTTCCGCATCGCGAAAGATTGGACATTTAAGACGTTATTTGTACTGGAGTGGTTTCAGAAGCACTTCTGCTTTGAAACTGTGGACTTGTGATGACAGAAAGAGAGAGAGAGATTGTACACTCTTCTGCACAATAGAGTCTTCTGCATGATGCGTGTGCACGAGCAAGCGTGTGCGTGCGTGTATGATCTTCCCAGGGGTGTCTATATACTGCAACATTCCGGGTATCAGCATGGGGATTAGCAGCTAGGCGATGGGACATGTGGAAAAGGATCATCATGGATTCACTGTACATGTGCTTCTCTTAAAAAGAACACTGCTGCCAGTAATACACTGCATTCTCTCTCAATACATTGTAATACGCTGCACTGCATTGTAATCTCTCTATATAATTCAAGCAAGCGTGTCTGTCTGTACACTTCCTGTGCAACTGTACTGTGTCATTTGTCTCCATTTGCGTAACGCCACGGCGCACGGACAACCTCACTGAACCTCGAGTCACACAGCCCTGTCATCCAGCACCAATATGCGCGGCTCATTAGCACCAAACATTATGCACATCATTTTAATTTTAATACATTTGTGTCAAAAAAGAATCTTCGCGCACATGACGTGTCACCGGATGCAGATAAAAAAAAACATCACGTGTCACGGAGACACATTTATTGTGGTCACAGTTTGTCGTATCACCTCCCCTACGGGTACAGCCATTGGCGCAGTAGCGCGGGGTACAGTGTTCTCTGCTCTCGCTGTTTCGCCTTCCAGGCGACTGCTGACTGATCCACATAACACAGGCAACGTTCTCTCGGCACGGCACGGTGTTGCCGCTGTTCCGCCTGCTATGCGACTGACCAACACAGGCAGTATATACTCTCGGCACGGCGCGGTGACACGCGCTACTACGGTCCGGGTCGCATACAACTTATTTCTACCACCACTACACTGCAACATCTGGATATTAACGCGCGGCAGCCCACGGCATCCAGTCCTCTCCAAAGTTATTATTCAAACGCCACATTTACGCGTGTGCGTCTGTGTACGTGCGACGGTCCGGGTCGTCTACAACTTGGTCTCTGGGGGGTCCCCCAAACTTGCAAACCCACAGGAGCACGGCAGGCGTGCTGGAACACATCCCTTACAATTAATATTCATATTAATTGTAATGACCTTCGGGGTTTATTGCAATTCCATTCAGCAGAGAGGTTTCAACAGGTGGTCCAGGGACCACCAGTGGTCCCTGACACGATTTCAGGTGGTCCACATACAACTGCATGCTAAATGGTCAGTTGGTAATCAAATGGACCCTTATAGATTTGTAACTCTTGAAATACTGTAGTTCAAATGAAACCAAATGGACCCTTATGGAATCCATTAGGTTTTTATTTTACACTCTCAAGACTCAAAATCTGAGTGACTTCATTCAATCTACACAATTATAAAATGTAGAATAATTACTATTTTGACCAACATTTTGCCAGTTTATCTCTCCTAAATTGTGGACAAAAACCTGAAAATCCTTCATTGTGGGTCTGACAGATTAAACTCAACATCCAATGGTGGTCCTCCGAGGCTATATCCTGAATAAATAGTGTCTATAACATTAATTTTGTGCCCAAGTTCTATCCAGCTTTCCAACATCAACAAGTCCCAATCAATGTCATCTAGGCCTATACACAGGGGTGAAAGTGGTTTGAAGTTCTTGCCGGGTCTATAGGAAACAGCATTGTGTGATGCGTTCAGGCCGATTTTTTTTTGGAGGTTCAAACTCCACAGTGTCCCTAAAATGCATAGGAAAATGCTTTTTGTGGCACTGTAAGCTAACCTAACCTAACCTGGAACATAATATAAAACACAGCAGGTCTGCCTTACACCTGCATTAGGCTCCCTATACTCCATTTCAGCATGATTAAACTGTTTTGTATTTGAGGCATTAGGCTACACAAGAATATACATCTTGATGACATCATCAAGATATGTTTCACCATGTTAATGAGTTTCCTTTTTTTCTGAGAGTGTACACATGGTCCATTTCCTCCTGCACCTCCTCCTCCACCTCCTCCTCCTCCTCCTGCACCTCCTCCTCCTGCACCTCCTCCTGCACCTCCTCCTGCACCTCCTCCTCCTCCTGCACCTCCTCCTCCACCTCCTCCTCCTCCTCCACCTCCTCCTCCTGCACCTCCTCCTGCACCTCCTCCTCCTCCTGCACCTCCTCCTCCTCCTGCACCTCCTCCTCCTCCACCTCCTCCTCCACCTCCGCCTGCACCTCCTCCTGCACCTCCTCCTGCACCTCCTCCTCCTCCTGCACCTCCTCCTGCACCTCCTGCACCTCCTCCTCCACCTCCTCCTCCTCCTCCACCTCCTCCTCCTCCTCCTGCACCTCCTCCTCCACCTCCTCCTGCACCTCCTCCTCCACCCCTCCACCTGCACCTCCTCCTGCACCTCCTCCTGCACCTCCTCCTCCTCCTGCACCTCCTCCTGCACCTCCTCCTCCTCCTCCTGCACCTCCTCCTGCACCTCCTCCTGCACCTCCTCCTGCACCTCCTCCTCCTCCTCCTCCTGCACCTCCTCCTGCACCTCCTCCACCTCCTCCTGCACCTCCTCCTCCTCCTCCTCCTCCTCCTGCACCTCCTCCTCCTCCTGCACCTCCACCTGCACCTCCTCCTGCACCTCCTCCTGCACCTCCTCCTCCTCCTCCTCCTCCTCCTCCTCCTCCTGCACCTCCTCCTCCTCCTCCTCCTGCACCTCCTCCTCCTGCACCTCCTCCTCCTCCTGCACCTCCTCCTCCACCTCCTCCTCCTCCTCCTCCTGCACCTCCTCCTGCACCTCCTCCTCCACCTCCTCCTCCACCTCCTCCTGCACCTCCTCCTCCTCCTCCTGCACCTCCTCCTCCTCCTGCACCTCCTCCTCCTCCTCCACCTCCTCCTGCACCTGCACCTCCTCCTGCACCTCCTCCTCCTCCTCCACCTCCTCCTGCACCTCCTCCTGCACCTCCTCCTCCTGCACCTCCTCCTGCACCTCCTCCTCCACCTCCTCCTCCTGCACCTCCTCCTCCTCCACCTCCTCCTCCTCCACCTCCTCCTGCACCTCCTCCTCCTGCACCTCCTCCTCCTGCACCTCCTCCTGCACCTCCTCCTGCACCTCCTCCTCCACCTCCTCCTCCTCCTCCTCCTGCACCTCCTCCTGCACCTCCTCCTCCACCTCCTCCTCCTCCACCTCCTCCTGCACCTCCTCCTCCTCCTCCTGCACCTCCTCCTGCACCTCCTCCTGCACCTCCTCCTCCTCCTCCTCCACCTCCTCCTGCACCTCCTCCTCCTCCTCCACCTCCTCCTCCTGCACCTCCTCCTCCTCCTGCACCTCCTCCTCCACCTCCTCCTCCTCCTCCTGCACCTCCTCCTCCTCCTGCACCTCCTCCTCCTCCTCCACCTCCTCCTGCACCTGCACCTCCTCCTGCACCTCCTCCTCCTCCTCCACCTCCTCCTGCACCTGCACCTCCTCCTGCACCTCCTCCTCCTGCACCTCCTCCTGCACCTCCTCCTCCACCTCCTCCTCCTGCACCTCCTCCTCCTCCACCTCCTCCTCCTCCACCTCCTCCTGCACCTCCTCCTCCTGCACCTCCTCCTGCTCCTCCTCCTCCTGCACCTCCTCCTGCACCTCCTCCTGCACCTCCTCCTGCACCTCCTCCTCCACCTCCTCCTCCTCCTGCACCTCCTCCTCCTCCTGCACCTCCTCCTCCACCTCCTCCTCCTCCTCCACCTCCTCCTCCTGCACCTCCTCCTGCACCTCCTCCTCCTCCTGCACCTCCTCCTCCTCCACCTCCTCCTCCTGCTCCTCCTCCTCCACCTCCGCCTGCACCTCCTCCTGCACCTCCTCCTGCACCTCCTCCTGCACCTCCTCCTCCTCCTGCACCTCCTCCTGCACCTCCTGCACCTCCTCCTCCACCTCCTCCTCCTCCTGCACCTCCTCCTCCACCTCCTCCTCCTCCTCCTGCACCTCCTCCTCCTCCACCTCCTCCTGCACCTCCTCCTCCACCCCTCCACCTCCTCCTCCTCCTGCACCTCCTCCTGCACCTCCTCCTGCACCTCCTCCTCCTCCTGCACCTCCTCCTGCACCTCCTCCACCTCCTCCTCCTCCTCCTCACCTCCCTCCTGCACCTCCTCCTCCTCCTCCTCCTCCTGCACCTCCTCCTGCACCTCCTCCTCCACCTCCTCCTGCACCTCCTCCTCCTCCTCCTCCTGCACCTCCTCCTGCACCTCCTCCTGCACCACCTCCTCCTCCTCCACCTCCTCCTCCACCTCCTCCTCCTCCACCTCCTCCTCCTCCACCTCCTCCTCCTCCTCCTGCACCTCCTCCTGCACCTCCTCCTGCACCTCCTCCTGCACCTCCTCCTGCACCTCCTCCTGCACCTCCTCCTCCTGCACCTCCTCCTCCTGCACCTCCTCCTCCACCTCCTCCTGCACCTCCTCCTCCTCCTCCTCCTGCACCTCCTCCTGCACCTCCTCCTCCTCCTGCACCTCCTCCTGCACCTCCTCCTGCACCTCCTCCTCCTCCTCCTCCTCCTCCTCCACCTCCTGCACCTCCTCCTGCACCACCTCCTCCTCCTCCACCTCCTCCTCCACCTCCTCCTCCTCCTCCTCCACCTCCTCCTCCTCCTCCTCCACCTCCTCCTCCTCCACCTCCTCCTCCTCCACCTCCACCTCCTCCTCCTCCACCTCCTCCTGCACCTCCTCCTCCTGCACCTCCTCCTGCACCTCCTCCTCCTCCACCTCCTCCTCCTGCACCTCCTCCACCTCCTCCTCCTCCTCCTGCACCTCCTCCTGCACCTCCTCCTCCTCCTGGACCTCCTCCTCCACCTCCTCCTGCACCTCCTCCTCCTCCTGCACCTCCTCCTGCACCTCCTCCTCCTCCACCCCTCCACCTCCTCCTCCTGCACCTCCTCCTCCTCCTCCTCCTGCACCTCCTCCTCCTCCACCTCCTCCTGCACCTCCTCCTCCTCCACCCCTCCACCTCCTCCTCCTCCTGCACCTCCTCCTCCACCTCCTCCTGCACCTCCTCCTGCACCTCCTCCTCCTCCTCCTGCACCTCCTCCTGCACCTCCTCCTCCTCCTGCACCTCCTCCTCCACCTCCTCCTGCACCTCCTCCTCCACCTCCTCCTGCACCTCCTCCTGCACCTCCTCCTCCTCCTCCTCCTCCTCCTGCACCTCCTCCTGCACCTCCTCCACCTCCTCCTCCTCCTCCTGCACCTCCTCCTCCACCTCCTGTCTCTGTGGCTCTGGCTGTGCGAACCGACAAGAGGAGACTTCTCTCCGTGCGGTGACAGGTTATTTAACCTAATATTTTATTAGACCCTGCGGGACCCTGCGTGAAATCTTTTCCCGGGTCCCAGACCTGGGCGGACCCCCTTCACTTTCACCCCTGCCTATACATCCAGATCATATATTACACAACGGGTATAGGACTAGTACACCATAATACATGATAACATACGCCCTGTGATCTTTTTAATGCCTTGACAATCTTCCCCTTTCTCTTTGTTTTCAGTCCAGTGATGATGCATCATCGGGTCTGTCCATCTTGCAGCCGAAAACAAAGAAGCGTGGCTAAACCAAAGCACCACGGCCGTGACCAGTGTGGAAGATATACTTCTCCAATATGTCCAGACTCGAAAACCCACTAGAGAGTTCACACTGGAGAGAGAAACACTACGAATGTGACGGGTGTGGAAAAACAGATGTCCAGCCTTAAGGGGGGGAATACCACTCATTTTCAACATTGAACAATGTCATTAATATAACTTAAGAGTAATAATAAAAAGGTCCACCCCGTTTTGCTTAGCCTAGAAATGGAGGGTTAGAATTTAGGGTTATTTGATCAGGGAATTGCAGCCTTCGATTTATGAGTGCTCAAATGGGTACTTCGCAACAGGTTTTATTAGTGAGTGGAGTGCACAAGTGCATCCCTGCGGCTCGCATACACAGTATGCAACACAGGACGTTGGGCTTCAGTATAGCTGCTAGCTGCATCATTTATGCAACAATGTCACCAGTGATCATACTATGTTATGATGATACCAGTGTGGGAACAACTTTAATAGTCCTACACCATTGGTGCAGTGTTGGGCAGTAACTAATTAAATATTACATATTACTGTAATATTATTACATTTTGCAGCAAAAGATATTACTTGCCAAAATGTGTAATATGTAATATATGTTACTCTGCAAAAACATGCCTCATTACTTACTTTTGAGCTTGTTGTTGCATGATGTGAAAACAGAACAGATTTACAAGCTATCATCAACAGATAACAACAGAGATGCACTGCAGTTTGTAGATCCTTATTCCACCAGATTATAGTACCGGTAAGTAAAGTAAGGTAATATTATTACAGTTTTCTCAGGGATCAGTGAAGTAAAAATTACTTCTTAATTATTCTAGTAATATTGCCCAACACTGTACACCATGAACCTCTTTTCCCATTGATTTTGTTTTTTGGTCTCCCTGGTGTGTCTGTGACTACTGTAGTCTCTCAAGACAGCATATTTCGAGGAACACCAGCGGCTCCGCTGTTTTCCAGAATATATGCCGATAGGTACCCAGATTGGTGGCAAATACTGATGAAATTTTGAACAATGTGTTCTCATTATGATATGGGTTTTTAGGGGAATTGGTCTCAGAACAGATAAAATCATAAGCATAACCAAAATGTGGTTGCATGGTGGCTAAACCTATGCAAATCAAATAGAATAAAAAACTCTCTCTCCCTCTCTCACCGGGCCTGGAACACGCGCCCGAAGGCCCCCTCCCCGATGTCGCGGACGTATTGGATGTTGTTGCGGGGGTACTCCAGGGCCAGCAGCTTGGAGTTGAGCAGCAGGGGGACCCTCTGGTACATGGGGTTGGGGTGCAGGCGGTCCAGCAGCAGCTCCGACGGCAGCGTGGACAGTGTGGGGATCTCCATGGCCCTGCAAGGGGGAGAGAGAGAGGGATCCATACGTGTTGGTATGGGTGTCATGTCTATTCTCCAGGACCCCACCCCCACCCCCAAAGGAGGTATTTTGCCCAGCGTTGCCAACTTGGCACATTTGTCGCTATATTTAGCTTTTTTCCAGACACCCCTCAGCGCCAAAATTAGTGAAAAAATCCTGGTGGAAAATCTAGTGCCTTTTTGCTGGTGAGTTGGGACAAACCCTCGTTTTTCACCATTTTTTCTCCTATGATAGAGTCCTCCTTCCTTTCTAGAAAGGACTTAGTAACCAAATGGACCCATATAGATCTGTAACTCTAGAGATCGTAAAATGAAACCAAATGGACCCTTACGGGTCCATTTGGTTTCATTTTACGCTCTCCAGAGTTAAATTATATTTAAACATCGTTATGACCTAATTTTCAAGAATGTACACATGTAGAAAATGTAGAAGAATTGCTATTTTGAACAACATTTTACCAGTTATCTCTTCCTAAATTAGTCTGAGAGACTAAACTCAGCATCAAACAGTGGTCCTCTGTGGCTAAAATGCAGAATAAATAGAGGGCCCTGCTATGAAAATGGTTGAAAACCCACTGCTCTAGCAGCATTCTAGTACATTTTGGAAGTGCCACTACTAGTGCATTTTGTATTTTTCGGCAGTTTGGCAACACTGCATGCTCACCTCTTGCGGCTCCTCAGGTGCTTGCGATGCCTGCGGCAGCCGATGATGATGATGGTGAGGAAGGCGGAGGCGGCCAGGGCAGACAGCAGGATGATGATGACGGACATGGAGTAGGCCGGGGACGCCGCCAGCGCTGTGGTGGGGAGGTGGGGGGCCGCCTGGCGGGGAGGGTACCACGATGAGGTGGAGGACGACGTCTCCACCACCTTCACCACTGGAACACACACAGTTCACCATAGCTTTTAACCACCTTCAGTGCATCAGGTTTATAATGATGTACAGCAGGGGTGCCCACACTTTCTTGACTTGAGAGATACTTTCAAAATGAGCGGCTCAACAAGATCTACACATCAAAAATGTGATTGTTCCATTGCTGATTTCAAGCCCCCCTGGAAAGGTTGAGCTTTGAAATAGTGGTGATGGTGTTACTTAATGTTATAGTGTTTAAGAATAATGCACTTATAATGAAGAATAGAGGGGGAGAATTGGAGGGTTTTGCTGTATATGCTATTACTGACGTTTGAAAACAGTATTTGAGGACAGTTTGTGATGTTGAGTTTAGTGTCTTGCACCCAAAACTAAGAAATTTCACGTTTTTGTCCACAATTGGTCAAAATAACTGGCAAAATATTGGTCAAAATAACAATTATTCTTTGTTTTCTAATTGTGTGGACTCTTGAAATTACATGGACTCTTGAAATTACATAATTCAGATGTTTAAATATAATTTAACTCTCATTTTAACGCTTTCGAGAGTTACAGATCTATAAGGGTCTAACGGTACTGTACATCACTCATAATGTACAGTATAATGTATCTTTGATTTTTTTTCTCCTTGATTCCATCCTGACATTACTTCAAACACATACATGCACACATACAGTAGGCTAGACATGGCAACACACACACATACCCATCTCCTCCCCACAGCGAGGCACAGAGCAGTATTCAACACATACCCATCTCCTCCCCACAGCGCGGCACAGAGCAGTATTCAACACATACCCATCTCCTCCCCACAGCGCGGCACAGAGCAGTATTCAACACATACCCATCTCCTCCCCACAGCGAGGCACAGAGCAGTATTCAACACATACCCATCTCCTCCCCACAGCGCGGCACAGAGCAGTATTCAACACATACCCATCTCCTCCCCACAGCGAGGCACAGAGCAGTATTCAACACACACACACACACACATACCCATCTCCTCCCCACAGCGAGGCACAGAGCAGTATTCAACAACACACACACATACCCATCTCCTCCCCACAGCGAGGCACAGAGCAGTATTCAACACATACCCATCTCCTCCCCACAGCGAGGCACAGAGCAGTATTCAACACATACCCATCTCCTCCCCACAGCGCGGCACAGAGCAGTATTCCCAGCGTACGTTGGGACTGGAGGTGTAGCACCAGGGCTTCTCTCTGCGTCCTCCAGGGTTCCTGCACTGGTTCTCTGAGCTCTTCAGCTCTGGAATCACTTCCACAGAGAGCGCATGCTGGTGAGGAGACTGGAAGACAAGACATATTATTATTATCATTATTATTGTTACCATTATTATCAGCAGCAGCAGCATTAGCAGAATTGCTATGGTAATAATAGCAGTAACAGTAGTAGTACAATATTAGGATTCAAGGTGTAGTGTAGTAGAAGTAATAATCTTGCAATTTGCATTCAAGTAAAGCACAAATACTTCAAAATTGTACTTGTACTACACCGAAAATATAAAAGTATATACCGAAAATATAAAAGTTACTTCAAACCACTGCATTCAGACTTCAGACCATAATACCTCTTTCGGCCAACTCAAACAACCAACATCTGGTGTCTAAATGTTTCACACCAAGTCGTGAGAGAGTCGTTCCACCGTGTCCCAGTGTGTGGCAGTGTGTTAAAACGGCTTTCATTAAAACATTTAAACCTCACAAGAGTGTAAGAAAAGGCCTCTTTCATCTATAGCAACACCCAACATTTTCAGAATTACTATTAGACAACATTCTGCTCTCTGCCTGGTTATTTTAAACGGTATTCACTGTGTTTGTTTGTGCTGTTTGTCTGAGTGTTCGTTTGTGGTACATTATGGCCTGGCATTGTGCAATATGTTATTCATTATTGTACAAAAGTTAGGTCCTTAAATCACCTACGTGGGCTCACCTCACCGGCACGAAGGTCCCTACTACAACCCTTACCACAATATGGAAAGCATTTCAAGGAATGTGTTTTAAATCACTTTGACATAATGGAAAAGCAAACTCAACCGCCGCTCATCAGAAATAAAACCTCAGGAGTGCAGTACATATTGTTGCAGAGAACCCATGCTGCTGTATTACTCCATCAGGGGTTGGTTAAGTTTACAATGTTTACTGCAGGTATCATCGTTTGCGTCTTCTTCATGCATGCACACAGCGGCCTAGCCATGCATTGCATTTGGAATGTCAAGCGCACGCACGCACGCACGCATGCACGCACACACAGTGAAAATTGAGGGTCCTGTCAGTCTTGTGTTGGGGTTATATCAATATATGTAGCAAAAGGTCCATATAATACTGTCTTCAGTGATGTACTGTATGTGCGTGGCAGGTGCACATGTAGTATATGCAGCCAAAGACTATGCAAGCGTATGAAGATGGATATCATGAGACATCTTATGGAGATCTCTTTAAGTATCTCTTTAAGAGACTCCATCTTTGGCCGCTCGCTCTGCTCACACACAAGTAGGCACTTGTGCACAATGTGCAAGTTGGCACTCTACTGGGTGCATATCTAGTTCATGCTCTGTGAGGAATGATTACTGTCCAACAACCGTGTAGCATGACAAAAAGAATAGCTGATCTACAACCACAACGATCTGTTATGAGACTTTAAATGTATTGGGAGGAAAGAATAGGAATCTGCTCCCCTCAATACCAGACATCACTCTGGCTGGGGCCAGGCCAGGGTGAAAGTTGAATCTGAAGGTGAATACAGAGATCCAGATCAATCATATAGCACCAGCAAGAATGCAATCATGTACCGCTATATTATAGCAGTACATGATTGCATTCTTGCTAAAATATTCTCCGTCTGAATTAGCCCAAATCTACACAACTATAGAATGTAGAAGATTAATGGTCATTTTGATCTGTATGTTTGACTGTTTTTTTTTTTTTTTTTTTCCCGTAATCTTTAGATTTGGGGGCTCAAATTCTGAATAGTGGGCCCTGGTATGAAAAAGGTTCAAAACCACTGGTATAGGTACAATAAGCTAAGGCTTCAGTCTACTATACCTTTTTGGTCAATGTGTGTGATTTTCCTTAATTGATGACCAAAATATCTAAACTAAAATGAGCTGACACCATAAAATGGAATAGGAGATGAAACTGAACGGTATGAGGTTGCATGATGGGACAGCAGTCAAATCATCAGGGTCAATGAACCAAATACATTCGGAAAGCCAAAGGGTCCATTTGGTTGCGTATGGACGCGCACCCTCAGAGAAATGGATACATTTAACACCGAGGATTTTGACTGCGCACTGTGCTGCCTGCCAAGTCAAATATGAAACACCTGTTTATGTTCCTCAGTTCTCTGGTGGAGATTTAACCTGGAGCTTGCCAGAGCTTTGCAAGGCTTTAGTTGCTCTTGTACGCTGCGAAAATCCACAGTGTTAATCGCACAAACCAGCGATGTGCTGCTGTGCGTCGAAGCTGAAATGTGGCTAACGTAATTATATCACAAAAGTAGGGCTGTTGAATGATTAGAGATTTTATTCAAATTAATCACAGCTTCAAAATGTATTTAATCATGATTAATCGCCATTTGAACTATTTCCAAAATATGCCTGTTTTCCTATACAGGTTTTGAACATTAATCTGGGAAAAAATATCTATTATTTTTTAAATATTTATCAAAATAGGTGATCTACAAGCCTATAATGCTTGTAGTTCTTTCGAGCTATGGTTCTGGTTACAGGGAGACACACAGTTATATGTCTCCGTAAAACCATGCTCTACCCATCTATCAATTAGAAAATGCGGTAATGAGTTAATTGCGTTACAATTTTTATTAATCAACAAAATTAATTTAACTAATTAAGTCGTTATTTTCAACAGCCTTACACAGAAGATCACATTCTAAATTGATTTTACTATTGTATATTATTCTTCATGGTGCCAAGCACCTTGATATACAGTACTGCGTGTATTCCATATATGGCTAGCTTAGACAAATAAATACTGTTAAGACGATGTATGTATGCACTGGGTACTCTGAGGAACTTGAGGTGAAAGCACCCATCAAAACAGTGTTCACTATTAAAACACAACCGGGGTGTGTGAGCATGGGTGTGTGCATGTGAAAGGCCCTATGCCATCTGGCTCATGAAAGTGAGGGGTATGATGACTTTGGAACGATATAAAGGCTTCCTAAGTCATACCCTAGCCTTTATGGGGTGTCCGTGCAGAGGCCTTTGAAAAGCTCTTCTGGGGTCTACCTGGCAAAGGGTTCGCTCGCTTCCCAACATGTGTGTCGACATGCATGCGTGAGTCTGTGCGATGTTACGTGCAATGTAAATGTTGGTGGAATAGATGGGCCTGTGGTTTCAACCCAACAGCCAGTGGTGAGAAAAGTAGTCATGTTTTTTTAATGTAAAAGTTTCAATAAACTGCAATGTGTTGTAACAGGGTGACGGTGGCTCAGGAGATAGAGCAGGTCGTCCAATGATCCGTGGGTCGGCGGTTCGAATCCCGACTACTCATCACATCTACATGTAAAGATGTCCTTTGGTCAAGACACTGAGCCCCAAATTGCTCCCGATGTTGAGGCCTTGCATGGTTTAAGCTACGATCGGTGTGTGAATGGGTGTAATGTACGATGCAAAGTGCCTCGGATAAAGATGTTATATACGGTACGGTAAACCCGCCATTTAGAAATATGTAAATACATTGTTGGAAGTTCAAAATGTAATGCAGATGAACACCCAAATCTTCCGTTGCAGTAAAAGTACAAAAGTATGAGGGCAGAATACTTTTTCTTTTGGCACTTCAAGTACATTCTAATGCCATTTAAACATTTAAAAATGTATAATCCACAAGTCTATCACATACCAGCCAGCCTACAACAAACAAATAAAGTTTAAAATAAATGTAGTTTCCATGTGAGATGTAGAGGAATAGAAGTAAAACGTAAAAAGTGTTGGAAATACTCAAACTACAGTAAGGTACAGTATCTATCATCACTGCCAACAGTATTGGCTGGACATGGAAACTTGGCCTTGTGTTTTGTCAGCTAGGGTATTGGGGCCATTATTCACATGCTTTTACGCACAAGTGTGACCCCAAATACAAGGCCCCATGTGAACCCAATCAAAAGCCAGCAGGATGCAATGGACTGTGTCACAATTTCATAGGACTCGTGTGTGCATTATGAATGCTCACATGCTGTACGACACCAAGTAAAAACATGTGGCGCTAATGGCCGAGCGGGTACGCGAGTGTGCCTGTTTGTCAATGTACCGCGTTTAACACAAAATAACACCCACTGTGCTGTGACTCTGCAGGGGGAGCGACGCATGGTTCTCCTTCTCACGTGGTTCGAGGCTAAATTCACCCCAGGACCACTCATAAAACAAATGATCGAATACAAAAATATATATATACGTTGACGAGGTGAATGGTTCAGCTGAATCATGGCAGGATGATTCAATAGTTTGTTGAAAGTTTGTTTTCACTCAAAGTGAAAGATACAATCTCAAGAGGACACTAGTATAGCATCTGAAACAGCACTGTTGTGCGCATAGACAGGATGCTATGATAAGGCTGCTATGGTGTAGAGCGCCACAGTCCCATCCCCTCGCCTGTTTTCCGGAAGTAAATTCCACAATTAATTTTCCCCATAGTCACACCAAGCCAACTTGGGTTGTGACAAAACATGACAGCGAACAAACATTTTGGACCAAACAAATAATTACAAAAGAAAAACAAGATAAAAAGCATTGCAACCTGATGTTTTTCATCTTTCTAAATATTTGTTAAGCTCAAAAAAAATTGTGGTTTGTGGTCATTGTCCGCAGTGTAAACCTCTCTACATAAATATGAGTAAAATGGTGAATTTACTTCCAGACCAGGCCTCAGAGGGGTGGAACTGCGACGCTCTATACACTTACAAGAATTAATCTCAAACGGGACATAGCCACGTTTCTAAAACAGCGGGGGGGGGGGGAGAATATACAACACGCATGTTATTTTTTATATTTTCCTAAGATCGTTTTCCCTGGACATTTTTACAACATATTTAGATAGGAGACATGTGACTTGAACCGCGGGCTGCTCGCAAATCACAAGCAGAGCGTGCATGCATCATGCACGCATGTGGTCCCTGGTTGCACCGATGGTCTGCTCTGCATGCATGCATGCGGAGCGGCCGTGAGGCACACACCCCCCGCAGGCCCTCAGCTCCGTCCCCACCCCGCGGGTAGCCATACATGTGGAATAATTTACATTCACAATAAAAACATTTGGCCTGGATAGAAACATCTGCAATATGAGGCGTGGGGGGGTGAGTGATGACTGTTGGATCGAGGATTCCTGACCCATACAGTCTCCGTGTTCGCACACACACACACACACACTGACTGAATGCGCTACGGAGCGGAGCGAATAATATTAGGAACACCTGCTCCTCTCTGCAACAGTGGCGTTTCTAAGCAATTTGGAGCCCCAGGCAAGATTTTCTAGGGAAATTCTCCTGTGACGTCATACCTATGACAGGCACAGTAAAATGGCGGATAAAAATAACTATTTTTAAACTAAAGAACATATTATGTACAGTATATTATATGTGTTTTGAATGTTCAATTCTAGTTATAGAGAACAAGTTTAACGGTTGCCCCCCCCCCATCATGGCGTCCCAGGCAACTACCTAGTCTGCCTAATGGCAAAACCACCCCTGCTCTGCAACACTGCCTGCGTTTGGTGAAAGCGAATGAGAGCCAGTCGGCCGGTCATGTAGACATCATACAGTATGTACCGTAGATGAGAGGGAAGTGGTGAATTATAGAAGCACATTTGATCTGGCCTAAGAGATATTTGCTAGGGAAATAGATATGCTTATTCTAGAAATGCTTCTTTTTCTTGTCAGCTCACACTCAGAACAGATGCGGTCTTGCACTGAAAATATTTTCATGCTTGGGCTGCCTCTAAGCCTCTAACGGGGACACCACTAGACCCCCACGGCTAGGGATGCTCCCATCAGGTTTTTAGGGACCGATCTGAAAGGAGAATTCCACCCCAGAAGCCTTTCATTATTTGCACTTGGTTTATTCCAGTTGTTGGTTGCTTAGAATGGGGCTATGTGGTTTTGCTCAAATTCACCTATTTCCATCCCTCCAAAATGCAATTTTTTGCTATATAGTGGCTCTCCACCATGTCGATAGTGTGCTGACACTCACACTTTCACTTTTGGTTCAGCAGTGGTTCAGCTGTCTCAAAAGGTGGGGGCGTGGCGCACCTCCACTCTGATTTTACTGACCACCGCAGAGGTGCTCACCGGGAACGCATTGGCCAAAGCCTTCGGACAATGTTGATTGGTCCGGAAATTTAGAGCAGGATAAACATTTGCCACAGTAAATAAAAGTCGACCCGCAGCATCTGCATTAAATAAATGAAAAAAAGAGAGGGGTAGAAAGCAGTGGTGTTTTCAACCTTTTTGACACCAGGGACCACCATCTATTCAGCATTTGAGCCACAGACCACCATTTGATGACATTTTAGCCCCCCAAAGACCTAAAACGGAAGAATTCTTTTGGTTTTGTTCACAATTCCAGGCTGGAATTTGCAAACAAAACAGTGTATACTTCTTAATTAAATAGTGTTTCAGATGATGGATATTTTAATTCTTGAGAGCGTGAAAATGAAACCAAATGGACCCGCAAGGGTCCATTTGGTTTCATTTTCACATTCTAAAGAGTTACATCTGGTTAACCAACTTTCCATCATGTAGCCTGGGGACCACCTGGAACCCTCTCAAGGACCACTGATGGTCCCCAGACCACCTGTTAAAAACCCCTGCTTTAGAGCACATCTGTGTACCTCAGTAGTGCCAAGTCCTTTTACCAAAGCGGATATCGGAAGGAGGAGGGGGAAAAAACTCTAACAACTCCAGCAGACATCATCAGTCTAATAATCACGCTATTGTTAGAGTTCCTACCAGGAAATCCTTGAAAGTAAATTGTATCATCTACCTAGAGCAGTGGTTTACAACCCTTTTTCATACCACGGCCCACTATTTATTCAGCATTTGAGCCACGGACCACCATTTGAGGACATTTTATCCCTACAGATCCCAAAACTAATTATGTATTTTGCTTGGATTTGGGAAACAAAACAGTCAAACATACAGATCTAAATGGCCATCAATCTTCTAGTTTTGTAGACTTGTAGACTTGGTTAATAAGCTGATGAATAATTTAACTAAGCATAAAAAT
Source organism: Benthosema pterotum (assembly GCA_039105355.1). Classification (NCBI taxonomy): domain Eukaryota; kingdom Metazoa; phylum Chordata; class Actinopteri; order Myctophiformes; family Myctophidae; genus Benthosema; species Benthosema pterotum. Next base: position 15,566,893 of record CM076985.1, on the reverse strand, counting down.
GAAACCATGGGTCCATTTGGTTCATGTTTACGCTCTCAAGAGTTACATCTGCTAAACCAAGTTAGCTGGGGACCACCTGGAATCCTCTCAGGGACCACTGGTGGTACCCGAACCACCTGTTGAAAACCTCTGACCTAGAGGTCCAATGACGTTTTCGTCGACTAAAAACTAAACTACGGCTATAAAAAACGGAAAAAACAAAAAAACGGCCAAGAAGTAACTTCTCCATTCATATTCCTCATAGACTTTTCAAAATTGATTTAAATAAAGATGATTACACTGCGAACAGAGCCAACTCGGATCGTAACAAATAATGACAACAAAATATTTTTCATACGAGAAAAAAATGGCAGGATGCAACACTTTTTGTTTCATTTTTTTCTTCTTACAAGTTATTTGCTTGTCACAAAACATTATGTGAGTTGTCATGATTTGTCACGACCCGAGTTGGCTTTGTCCGTGCCGTAATCGTCCTTATATGAATCATTTTAAGAAAATGTCTATGAGGAAAATCAACAGGGGATTCATTTCTGGGCCGTGAGTGACGTCATGAAAGCGGTCCCGCTCAGCTCTACACTTGACAATCAGACTAAAATGTTGGCGATGGTTAGCCGTGTCTTCAACTGTAGATTCATTAGAAATCTACAAATTACTACAATCATGTTTTAGTCAAATAAAAGTTGACCAAACTAAACTAAAACTTTTCAGATGAATAGTATATGACTACAATTTGATTCAAAAGGCCTTGAGTGAATAAACAATCAAATCCAATCAACGCTGGTGCGATCAGAAAACCGCAGCTTTCATTTGCCTCATGGTTGCATGTCAGCATTCTCTCGGGATATGAGTCACTCTTCACTGATGTAGGCCAGGTATAGGAATATGCCTGATTTATTCTCGGTCGCGTGCAGTATTTCACACCGAAATTAACAATTAAGTTCACATTGTGAGCTTGAAGATCAGCCATTCTGCCAATAGAAGACATGACACTACAATGCAATAGGTCGCGTGCACACGCACACGCACAGTGTACACACACACACACACACACACACACTGTACACATCTGGTCAATGTCTGCCAGCCCAGCCGAAAATAAGACAAGTGATTCATCTTTTTAAATGATGGTTGATTGAGACAATGGAAACCATTAAGTCGATAGCGATCCCGCTCTGTGATAAAACACAGTGCAAGCACGCACGCGTGCGTCTACTTGTGCATGTGCACACGTACGCTATATTCAGCATACACCCGTGTGTGTTTGTGTCTGTGTACGGTACACGTGTACATAAGTGAGAACAGAAGGACAGACAGTGTGTGTGTGTCTGTGTGTGTGTGTGTGTGTGTGTGTGTGTGTGTGTGTGTGTGTGTGTGTGTCAGGGGCGGATCTAAGTATGGGCTTGGGGGTGGGGGGGGGGGACAATGCCCCCTTAAATGCCCAGTTTGCCACTCTGCCCCACCAAACACAATGGCATGCAAAACAACCTAAAATATTCCAAATTAAAGTGCCTATATTTAAAATGATTTGAAACACTACTACTGCTACTAACTAACTACAGTTGTGGCACCACTAAACCAACAGCATTTCATCATTGAAAACAGAAAGCTCTCCGAGTCAGACCTTTAGCTTCAACAACAACTGATGTCATTATTGATGCATAATTGCCTAATAAAAGTCCAGTAACTGAAAATGGTATGAGTGCGGCTTCATGAAGTCGCCCCCCAAACCATTTTCTCTTGCCTCCCCAATTGGGAAACGTTACATCCGCCCCTGGTGTGTGTGTGTGTGTGTGTGTGTGTGTGAGAGCTGGATGATGATGGCGCTGGTGCAGCATGCATGCGTGTGAAGACTAATTGTTTCCAGAGGCAGGATGTGACACGCTGAGCCCCTCCCTCTCCAGTGCTGACCCAGCACAGGCGTGAGCGCGCGTGTGCGCACCAGCCGTGCACACGCAGCACCCCGAAAGCCCCCTTCATGTTTTTTATGGTTCTGCTCCATGTGAAGAAGAGGGTGTGTTGTTGGGTTGAACTCTCGCTGCTCTCGTGTGTGTGTGTGTGTGTATTATTTAATAGCCCTTGGATGGGAGCCCTTAATGACATTCAGATACTACGAAAAGAGACTACAGACTCTAGTCTCTTGTCCTCTATCTCCAGAGAGAGAGAGAGAGAGAGAGAGAGAGAGAGAGAGAGAGAGAGAGAGAGAGAGAGAGCATCTGGACCTGGTGTCCTCCATCATGCAGACCAACCACCTGTCCTTTACATCACGTAAACCAGTGGTTTTCAACCTTTTTGATACCAGGGCCCACTACTTATTCAGCATTTGAGCCACGGACCACCATTTGAGGACATTTTAGCCCTACAGACAGACCTAAAACTAAAGAATTATTTTGCTTTTGTCCACAGTTCTCCTACAGTGAACCCCTTCCACTACACCAGCTCTCCTCACAAGCTCTCGTCACTGTTAACTGGTGTCTCCACACTTTGCTTGTGTACAGCCTTGTGTTTTTGAGCAAGCTGTGGTCACGTTCAGCCTTTTTTGCATGGATGTCAATGACAGTTCCAGCTTGTATTTTCAGCGACGGCAGGCTTTTTCTGCAAACTGGCCGCCGCCGAATATGCAAGCCGGAACAAGATGGACGTGCCCATTGACGACCATTCAAAAAAGTAGGGCGTGACGTCACAACTCGGCCAAAAACACAGGCCGTACACGATGCCCAGGCTGGATGCCTTAGATGCTGCATGGCACTCAACAGCGTTTCCCTTTTCTACCAAACAAGTTGAAGAGCACATTACTGCATGCCTGCCTCACTGACTGTGCACGTCTTTTACTCGCACACACACACACACACACACACACACACACACACACACACACACACACACACTGAGCTTCTTCCCTGGAAAGGCCTGCCCTCTGCGGAATCTTTCCGTTTCCATGGAAAACACACAAATGCTGGAAGGGTGTGTGTATGGGTGCGTGTGACATTTGCGCACATGCACATGTTCATGCACTAATGCACGCACAGACACACAGTCATTACCTGTTGGCTCCAGGACTGGCAAGGTATTCCAGAGCTGCTCACGTTCATTCTGCCTTGGTAGAGGCGTCCTCTGTCGTTGTAACATGTGGCTGTGGAAGAAATTATTATGGATTAATGACTTACAGAAATATTGTATTATAGGGTCATGTGTGTATTAGCCTGGGGGACCACAGGCGTATTGTCAGCAGGCACATGCAGAAGGAAAACTGGCATAGGAGTGGGAGTGAACTATAGTAACCATCTATGCCATCAGAAAAAAGCTGCATAAATATGTTTCCAATATTATTGAAATGAGTCTTACTTGTGACTTGATCTTTGTTGATATCTGAAAAAAATAAAATAAAAATAACAATAAATAATCATGAATAATATAAAAAGAAATGTAATTTAAAATGAGATATTCATTTTCATGTATATATTATATTTCTTCTATGTTCAGCAAATAGTGTAGTTTGCTGAATACAGGACTGACTGTACAAACTATTGCTACTCATACACTAAGTCGCCAGTGTCCGGGATCGAACCCATGACCTTGCGGCCCGAAAGGCGACACCCAGACACAAAATCATTTTCGTAGTAACAATATTATGGAATGAAAATACACCGAATTCTGAGCATGATCTTCCGCCGCCTAAATATTTAGTCAGGGGGAGGAAGCTATTGTTGAATATGGAAAACAAACACGAGGCATTCTTATGTACTTCCTTGTTTTGTACTGGGATGTAGTGAAATGGAATGCTGATTCACTACAGTCAGGAAGTCTCCCGTGGATGAACGAGATTGTATTACAGCGAAAACATGCAGTAATGACATATAAAGCACGTTTTCGCGCACACGCACACACACACACTCGCCATCTCTCTCCAGGGTGACCAGATCCAAACTGTTAAATTGAGGGACAGAAGTACTATATTGCATTTTGGGACAAGTGGGGAAACGTTACAGGACGATTTACAGGAAGATTTTGATGTCATATATTCAAAAAGAATTCAGGATTTCAATTGCAAAAAATACATGTGACAGTGTGACATGTTTTGAGCTTGCAAATCAGCTATTTTTGATCAATATGACAGTACATGTAGTGCGGTCCCTCTGGAGTTAGTGTGGAAATAGTTCTCAGGATATTTCAACAGACTTAAAAACACATCTATAGCAGGAAAGGAGACACCTAGTAGGTCATTTGAAGTTCACGGATGCCTGTCAGTCACAATGTGGGACAGAGTCTCAATCTGTGGGACACCTAAAAAGTCTTGGGAATGAGGGACTGTCCCACATGAAGAGGGACATCTGGTCACCCTAGCAGCTCTTTCACACCTCCAACAGCAGCAGCAGCTGTGGGTTTTGGCTCAGTCCAGCCACAGTCTCCCACACTGACCTCACCGCCAGTATGCACTGACCATCATCTCCACCCTCCCTGTATACCTCCTGGATTTAAACTGACGCACGGTTCTGGCGGGACACTTCCTTCCTCTGCTGTTAATGCTGATGGGGAAACCAGCATTTTGTGTGTGTGTGTGTGTGTGTGTGTGTGTGTGTGTGTGTGTGTGTGTGTGTGTGTGTGTGTGTGTGTGTGTGTGTGTGTGTGTGTGTGTGTGTGTGTGTGCATGCACAGGTATATGAGCCTTTGTTTTGGCTTTCAAAAATGCTCTTGAGAGTCATATCTTCCGAACGCAGGTCCCCGTTGGATGCTAAAGATTGTCTTGTTTCCTCATCATCTATCTCGCTGCTGTTATTTTATTGTGTAGTGGCATTCCAGTTGTGGTTTCTTTGTTGAAGTTACAGGGTCTTATTTTATTTTGAAGTAATGTTTGAAGGGACAGCTTTTACAAGGGACAAACAGAGGTTTATGGAATGGCTCGCACAAGTACATGAACCGCGTGACCAGGCCGCTTTCTGCCCCTTCAATGTCGTAACTGTCTAACTCTATAGTCTCACTCACACTTTGAATTGTAAATGTTCTCCACCTGTGTCTTGTTAGTCTCAGCCAATCATCATCTGCTGCATTGGCTGCTAGTTTCCTTACAAGTATCTCCTAGTGTTTTCCTTGTTCATTTTAAACACAGTATCAACTCCTTGCTTGCTTTAGTCAGCATCTTTCCTCGGAGCACATAAGCACACATGAACAGCATGTTGTATAAAGTATACATATAACTGACTGAATACATGTACGCAGCAATGTGGAAAGTCCAAGTTATTTTATAAATATGAAAATAATAACTAATAGTCAATGACAATGAACAGAGTTGAAACAGTGGCGGCACACTGGCCAGTTTGGTTTGGTTTGCTACTGCTGCAACATCAGCAGGTGTTCAATTAGTGTTTTCAAGTCAGCAGAGCGAAACCTGCAGCCTAGTGGAATGGACAGGAAACAATGCACAGCGTGAGTCTAACCCACGCCCAGAGACACGATGTTAACCACCAGCCAACCACACTGTTTTCACTGACTTCACTCAGCCATGAAGAAGCCTGCAGTGGCGGAAAGTACATTTACTCAAGTTCTCCATTTTATTTATTTATTTATTGGAGTATTTCCAATTTTGAATACTTTCACTTCTCTGATATTGGTATTTTACTCCTACTATCCTCCTACTACCAATTATTTTAAAACATTACGTTGTATTTACTTGTTACATTGTAGATATGATTAGTATTACAAAACACAAGGTCACTTATAGTGAGCTTGTAGTGTGATCTTGTAGATCAGCCATTTTCTTTTTTTTTTTATCTATTTATGTGCCTATAAGACATATTTATTTATAATTTGTCCTATAGACACATTTGAAATCTTTGGACATTCTGCACAATGACTACTTTCTACTTTTCACACATTAAGCACGCAATACCAATACTTTAGTACTTTTCGGTCTACTTACAGAAACTTTGGCAGTTTGACTTCCGGACTTGTAACTTGTAAACAGACCATTTATGCATTGCAGTAAGCGGTATTGCTACTTTTTTTCCCCGAGTAAACCATGTGAATATTTTTTTCCACCAGTGTGCGGTCTCATAAACTCACCAATGAAAGGGACGTGTGTACAAGAGTCTGGGTCTGCAGTGAGGCTTGGTAGAGCCTGGCAGTTGGGCAGCAACAGGTTAGGGGCCCCCGGCCCGGCCCCCGGCCCGGCCCGGGCCCCAGAGCTGTAAAAGCTTGTCTGGGATGCACTGCTACCCTCCATGACGGGCCACTCCTTGTGACAGTACAGCTCTTTCACAGCCAGACAATGCTCTCTGTGGCAGGGAGGAAGAATGAACACAGGGGTGGACACATAAGCAGGGGCATGGGTGGGCAATGCCCCCCCCCCCCCCCAAACGCGATGCCATGCAAAACAACCCAAGATATTTCAAATTAAAGTGCTTATATTTAAAATGATTTGAAACACTACTACTGCTGCTACTAACTAACTACAGCTGTGTCATCACTAAACCAACAGCATTTCATCATTGAAAACAGAAAACTCTCTGAGTCAGACCTTTAGTTTTGTTCATGCTGCGTGTCTGTTGCAACTTCAACAACAACTGATGTTATTATTGATGCTTTACTTGCTCCATACCATTTTCTCTTGCCCCTCCAACATGTTCTCTTGCCCCCCCCCCCCCCCCCCAAATGGAACATGTTACATCCGCCCCTGCACATAAGGGAAGATTATCGGAACCATTCATTGAGTAGAAGGAATGGGGGGAATAACTCATTGGTTGGCCATTTACCAAAATACATGATTTAACACTGGAGCACTGATTTTCACCCAGACGATTATAATAATTTTGCAATTTTCATTATGTTTCTAATGTCTGAGGTCAGTGGCTCTTTTACCTTCATGATGCGAGCATCATGAAGCTCCTGAAAGATCCACCCCATGACATAATAGATGACATAATAGAATGCTGGTTTGTTTCCCTGCACACACCCATGTTTTTCACCCGTGTTTAGTGATAGCGTGATAGAGAAAGTCACATTCACCCACAATGAGGTGCAGCAAAAACTAATAATAAACTAAGTGTTCTAGGATTAAATACATAATATAAAGTTATAGAATGTGTGTGTGTGTACAACTGTACGCACTACTACGGTATATGATAGGTCTAGCCCAGGGGGTTTCAACCGGTGGTCCGCGGACCACCAGTGGTCCTTGAGAATGTTCCAGGTGGTCCCCAGCTAAGTTGGTTAACCAGATGTAACTCCTGAGAGCGTAAAAATGAAACCAAATGGACCCTTGCGGGTCCATTTGGTTTCATTTTTACGCTCTCAAGAGTTAAAATATTCATCATCTTAGCACAACTAGAAGATTAATAGTTATTTTGGTCTGTACGTTTGCCTGTTTTTTTTTCACCAAATCCAGCCCATAGCAAAAGAAATCTATGGTTTAAGGTGTGTGGGGTTAAAATATCCTCAGATGGTTCTGTGGCTCAAATGCTGAATAAATAGTGGGCCCTGGCATCAAAAAGGTTGAAGACCACTGGTCTAGTCCACCTAGTCAAGCAAGCGTACATACTTTACAATGGTTCAAATATGGATGATAATACAGTGATTAACAATGGGACCTAGCGAGTTCACACTTGCAAGATGTAAATGTGCGCGCCATGTCCTCCCGACCAACCAGACTCAACACCCACATGTCTCAGAAACGCTGAGGAAGGTCTGCAGCTGCTTCCCTCTGCTGCCAAGCGTTATTAAAATGGTGACTGTACGTACTTATTTGTGATTTGCTGACAACTTCATTTGATTTTTTCGGTTGGTCACCCGTAATACGACTCTTTAAGTTGAGCAAGCAAGGTTTCTTGCTTTAAAAAAAAACAGACTTATCAAGAGTGGGGAAAACAAAACAACCTGGCCTAGACATGGTTGCACTGAATGACAGAAGGGTGGAGCACAACTGTGGTTTTGGAAACTACAGTATATGTACATGTAGGCATAAAAACGGGGCTTTCTCCCGTGAAGGCAAACGGGTGGGAATTCAACCCCCATTTGACTTCAATGTGAGTATTTTATATTTGCAATTCTGTTGTTTTATCTGTTTTACTTTAAAAGTTAACTTGAAAACCGTTCCAAATTCTGTTTTTAAAGTTACTTTATGGCAAAACCTACCATTGTGTTGTATTGAATTGTGCTGCATTATGGATTAATTTCTAACTAGCTTACAGTGGCTGTGGCTCAGGAGGAAGAGCAGGCGATGCATGGATTGTCGGTTCGAATCCCGACTCCTCCTGTCTACATGTTGAAGTGTCCTCGATCAAGACACTGAACCCCAAATTGCTTTCTGATCGCCACAATCGGTGTGTGAATGTAATGCATTGTAATGCATGTAGAGCACTGGTTTTCAATCAGTGGTCCGGGGACCACCAGTGGTCCTTGAGAGGGTTCCAGGTGGTCCCCAGCTAAGTTAGTTAACCAGATGAAAAGTTGGTTAGCCAGGTGTAACTCTTGAGAGTGTAAAAATGAAACCAAATGGACCCTTGCGGGTCCATTTGGTTTCATGTTTACACTCTCAAAAGTTAAAATATTCATCATCTGAACTAGCCTGAATAAGTCTACACAACTAGAGAATGTAGTAGACTAATGGACATTTTGATCTGTACGTTTGACTGTTTTGTTTCCCAAATCCAGCCTGGAATTGTGTACAAAAGCAAATTAAATCTTTAGTTTTGGGGTCTGTGGGGCCAAAACGTCATCAAATGGTCCGTGGCTCAAATGCTGGATAAATGGGGAGCCCTGGCATCAAAAAGGTTGAAAACCACTGATGTAGAGGCCCTTGGACATATAAAACGAACCATTTCCAGGACACGTTACCTGCAGATGGGTTTGGGCGAGGGCCCTAACCCGGAGGGGTTACAGTCGGGTAGCGCGAGGTGACAGAGGAGCGAGCGCGCCGCGGGGGCGCAGGGCGCGCTCAGTCCCTCCAGCTCCGCCCCCCGGCTCTGGACCAGGAACTCCTGCACGTCCTCGGGGTCCGAATGGGACGAGTTGAAGAAAACCAGCGAGTCGTCGCGCAGCACGCCGCGACACGCCTGGCCTCGGTACGCACTGCAGTAGCCAGCGCTGCCCTTGTAGAGTCTGTGAGGAGGAGAAGAGTAGACTTGATCAGTGATTAAAGGGGAACTCCACCCATTTCCAACATTTTAATGTCATTAATACACCTTAGAGATGTTGTGTGGACATGATAAAAAAAAAATCTCCCAATTCTGTACTTCCTAAAAATGGAGGTCTGAAAAAATCATTAACATGGTGAAATACATCTGATGACATCATCAAGATGTATTTCACCATGTTAATGATTTTTCTTTCAGACCCCTTTTTCCTGAGAAGGAATTTTTTGAAAATGGGTGGAATTCCCCTTTAAGGTGATGACGAATCCCAGATATAGTACTGTCAGATACAGTTCTTTTATGTGGAAACATTGGCATGTCTGCCTCCTGTAGGCTGCTTTTGCCATTTATTTAGATTTTAAATATGGACTTCTGTACGTATATTAAGTGTTTTGTATGTTTTAATTGCCCGTATGTGTTCTAATGGCTCCGGCTGCAAATAAAGTTTGATTGATTGATTGATTGCACAAATAGTTTGATTGATTGATTGATTGCACAAATAGTTTTGGCACTTTTAGAACCCTATAGACTGGTAGCAAAACGTGTGCATATGTCGCCCCCGATCTGAAAGGCCCCTTTTCCCTCTTTCTGCTAGCTCAGGGGTTTTCAACACGTGGTCCGGGGACCACCAGTGGTCCCTGAGAGGATTCCAGGTGGTCCCCAGATGGACAGTTGGTCTGTATCTCTAGAGAACGTAAAAGAAACCAACTCTAACTCTATGTATGTATGTAAAATGAAACCAAATGGATCCTTACGAGTCTTATATTTAAACATCCGAAAATACTTTTCAAGACTACTTTTCAAGAATCTACACAGTTAGAAAATGTGGAAGAATTGTTATTTTGACCAACGTTTTGCAAGTTATCACTTCTAAATTGTGGGCACAAACTTGAAAATCCTTGCTTTTAGGCCTGGGAGACTCAAGTCAACATCAAATGGTGAAGCTCATCAAACCGCTTTGTATTGCCCGTCTGTCTCCAAGCCAACGTGTCTTTGGTCCTTCTGCTTGCTATAGTTGTACATCTGTGCGTCTGCACATCTGTGTCAGCCGCAAAACGTGTGTGTCTGCCTGCCTTTGTTTCTTATTATCGGCCTCTTTCGTCTTTTGTCTTTCCAGCACGCGTTCTGTCTGCCATTCCGTCTTGCTCTTTGCATCATGCATGTACTAGTATCTGTCACTCTGCTCTGTCTGTCTGTCTGTCTGTACGCCGTGTGGGTGTATTTCTGTCCCCCACCTACGTGTTCCATGGCTGTGTCTGCCTGCTGGTCCGTTTGACCCCATATGTCTGTCTCTATTCCTGCCTGACTGTCTATATGTGGGTGTTTTGGCTGTCCTTCAGCGGGACATATTGTCAGCCTGTCTGTCCGACAAACTCCCAGATATATATATATATATATATATATATATATATATATATATATATATATATATATATATATATATATATATATATATATATATATATAATTTTTTTGGCAGGAACACCTTTTGGTGATCTAAGCTTTATTAGCATTATTAACATTACTTAGCATTATTAGTATTACTTAGCATTATTAACATTATTGACAACATTTAGCATTAGAAATACTTAGCGTTACCAGCATTACTTACTTAGCATCATTGCCATTGCCAGACCTACAAGCTCATAGCGTGCCACGGAGTGGTGCGGTATGAGCTTGTAGGTCTGATATTTTTGTGTCAGTTTGTCCCCCTCAGCTTGTCAGCCCTCTCAGCCCTTTGTGTCCTGAACGCGTTTTGGTGTTTTACCTGTTGAAAAATAGCAGATCAACAAGCTCATGTCGCGCCACTCGGTGGCGCGACATGAGCTTGTTGTTCTGCTATTTTTGAAAAATTGTGAAAATGTGCTGCAAATCTCTGAATACACTATTTTGGAAGCAAACATTTTATCTCAATTTTTCACTTCTGGGGAACCCCGAGAACAACATGTTTTCAGATGGGGGTCTGCAGCCAAATATGGATAATTCTGGTGGTCCTTGGCTAGAAATATGTTAGCATCACTGACACAGGAACACAGATTTTTTCAGAAAAAACTAGAATCTAGTGTCAGAAACTATAGAATCTAGTGTCAAAAACTCGATTCTAGCGTCAGAAAGTAGATTCTAGTGTCAAAAAGGAGATCCTAGCATCAGAAACTATCATTTAGTGTCAATAACTAGAATTTAGTGTCAGAAACTAATAGCATTTAGCGTCAAAAGCTAGAATGTTGCTGCTGCTATAATCTGGTGTAAGGAACTACTGTATAATCTGGTGTCAGAAACTCGAATCGAGGGTCAGGACACAATGGGTTAACACGAGTGCATGTCTGCATGTGTCCATGTTTACTGTCTGCGTGGTGTGTGCATGCGGGGTGGGCTGGGGGGTCACTGATATTACACTACACGTTGATCCTTTTCTTTATTCCAGTCGTATACTTTTTTTTATTCCAGTCGTAAGTATTTTGGAGTTGAATCAGCATGACAATACGGTCAAAGGCGAAAAACGAACTTGCCATCTGTCCATCTGTCTGTCTGTCTGTCCGTCCTCGGCCCGGCATCGTAATACTGTATCGTAACCCTGACAAAGTCCAGATGTTTGCCTCCTTGAGGGTTCAAAAGAGTTCAGATGAAACCATCAAGCCTAAAGCTGACCTGTCAGTCAAGCTCCAATCTCCTACACCTCCCCCCCCCCCCCCCCCCCCGCCACCCTCATCCCATCCCTGGTTGTTATACAGTCCAGATGTGACCACAAGGTTTGCGTTAAAAAAAAAAAAGTGAGGTTCGCATCAAACCCATCTTGACCTTGGGCCTGTTGGGCATGCTGTACAGTGGTGGAGAGTATCTAAGTATATTTACTCAAGTACAACTGCAATTAAATACAATCATCAGGTATTTCTTTACTTTACTTGAGCATATTTCAATTTCCAATAATTTTATTACTTCTCCACCACTTTTTGAAAACCTTTGTTACTAGTTTAGTGGTTCCCAAAGTGGGGTTCAGGGACTTGAGGGAGTCCCAGGGGACCCCCAGCTAAATGACAGTTTGGAACCAAATGGACCCTTATGGGTACAAATGGCCCCAACACGTCCGTTTGGTTCCCTTTGTACACTCCAAGGCTTAAACTATAATTGATTTTACACTATCAAGTGGGTGTCCCAGAGATAGAAAAGCCATTAAATGAAGGTCTGTATACTAATGCATGTCATGCTAGAGCCTGCTTCTCTTACAGGGGGTCCCTGGTAGCCTAGAAACCAGCTCAATCTGCCACAGGAGAAAAAATCCCTCTGCAGTGATATTAGTCTTTCAAATGGGTCTGTGGGCTAATAAGTGTCAATTTGGGGGTCCTTGACATGAAACGTTTTAGGAACCACTGTACTAATTACTTTGTTACTAGTACTATACATTCTTGGCCATTTGAAAATATCAAACAAGCTACATCTACTCTTTCTCTCGAGCTTCTCTCTCTCTCTCATACATTATTGTAGTACAGATATGGATATTTGGTTGCTTTGGAGTTGAACAGAGTTCAAGCCCTGCAACTAGCATATGGCTGACAGAGAGCCAGCCAGCGCCTAGCCTCCCTCCCTCCCTGTGTTGGCACAGTGACAGGTTTATTGACGGAGCCAAAAGGCTTCTTGAGAAGCCCCCATGAGGGATATGTGGCGTTGCGGTGCTTATACTGTAACTCCCTCAAAGAGCACACAAATGTTTTGTCACCTAACGTTCAAATGGTAAAGTGTGTGTGGTCGGTGTGAGTGTCGGGGACCTCTAGTGGTCAATGAATGTAATTCAGACACTGGCAGTTTGACTACTGGAACAACCCATGACTCTTGTTACTGTTCAGGTTGGCCTGCTGTGTAGGGCAATGTCCCCCCCATCACAGGCACAAAAGCGTTGTGAGCTTGCAGATAGACTATTTTCACAATGTTCGCTTATTTCTTTTACATAGTATTTGCCAACTTGGTAGGCTAATACGTCCTTAACAGTCACTTTAGAAATGTGCAGTTGGGTAGGAATAGTGTGCTCCGTCCATGCGCTATGTCTGGCCAGGGAAACTCCCACCCCCATCAGGTGAAAAAGAAGCAGCTTGGACTCCTCATGCATAGAAGGAGTCATGAGTTCTGTCCACTCCCCCACCAGGTTGGCAAAGGAAGTGTAGTGCCCTGGACTACATTAGACTGGTTGAAAGCAAGTCACTGGTTGAAAAAAAAAGAGCAAAATTGTGGGATAAATATGATAAAAAAAAAGAAGTGTGCAGGTCACTTTTGCTCTCCAGGTCAATGTATTGCTGTCCTAAAAATGTTTGTGATTTGTCACATCACTCTCCTTTCCACTTTTCAAATTCTCTTAAAATAATAGTAATGTAAGATAACAAAGGAGGATTGTAGTTTCATTTGTTGGTAAAAGTTGTACCGCAGAGTTCTTGTGATTTGATTTGATTAGATATCGATTAGACGAAAACAAAAACATTCATGTAAGAAGAAGGATACGAACACAGGAAAGTCTTTCTACTTACAGTATTTCTTCCTTGGTCTGAGAGAGTTATCATTTGGCATTATCTGTTAATACTGTTATAGTGATTTCAGTGTATATTCCCCCCTACAGTATACTCACTGGGTCTGCAAGCTGTCCTACTGTACACTATGTCACTCTAATGCACACTAACCATGCAGCTCCCTCTCTCAACATGTCTCCACATTTGCAGTATACGTGATAGATTTCCAAAGAAAACAAACAATGAACTGTATTTATTTTCCCTGTATCCCAGCAGGGCAATTTTGGCTGAAGCCATTGGATCAATTTGGAATATATGACTGACTGCACAGTGTCAGAAACCGTTGTTAAAACAAACACCACATAAGCCGTCATTCTAAAGCATAACATCCCAAAGTATGGAGTAGTGCTTCCCAAACCTTTTTCATGTCAAGGACAATTTAGCCCACAGACCCACATTTATATGCCAGGGACCCCCCATATGAGAAGATCTTTATGCCTCTAGCAGTGATTCCCAACCTTGAGTTTGACCTGAATTATTCTATGTATTAGCGTTTCTATCTCTGGTGCCCTTAAATGTCCCTGTTGTGATATGCCTTTATGGAAGCAAACTTTCAAACACATAATCTACAAGATGTTCTTGTAGCTCTTCTTGTGACACAATCGGAACAAAATGTGTAATTAATCCTAAATGAGAGCAGTAGTCAAAATGATTATTTTTGCCTGGATTATTGTGTTACCACGGAGGACTAGTTCAGAATTGTAAGGATCAATGACTTTGGGTAAGTGTGCAAATAATACATTCAACTTAACGGGAATTCCATCCATTTTCAAAAATTTCCTGAGAGCATACAAATGTGAACGCTCTCAGGAATTTTTTGAAAAAAAGGTTCTAAAAGGAAAATCATTAACATGGTCAAATACATCTTGATGTCATCAAGTTGTGTTTCACCATGTTATTGTTTTTTTCAGACCTCCATTTCTAGGAAACACAGAATGGAGGGAACCGTTTTATTATGTTGAAAATGGGTGCAATTCCCCTTTAACATTATAAAGCCACACAAATAAGTAATAAATAAAACAAATAACAGCAGAGAGAAGTGAAATAAGTCTCTTAATTCTCTTACCGCCACTCTACGGGGAAGGGGCAGCATCCAGAGGTGTCCGGTTGGAGGAGGAGAAAGAGGCAGAGTGAGAGGGAGAGAGACACACAGGTAGAGATCAGAACACCATCCATGATGCTGCTACTGCTCTCAATGGCTGAGAGATGAGCTCTGCTCTGTGTGTGTGTGTGTGTGTGTGTGTGTGTGTGTGTGTGTGTGTGTGTGTGTGTGTGTGTGTGTGTGTGTGTGTGTGTGTGTGTGTGTGTGTGGTGGTGTGGTGTGAAGGGGGATGGTAGTGTGTGGGTGGCGTGTACCAGCCACATGGTGATGGTGCCACTAACCAACAGGTGAGGAGGCCACACACACACACGCACGCACGCACGCACGCACGCACACAGAACACCAGCAGCTAACACAACACAACAGTTGACCTCTAACCCTCAGTTCACAAAGAACGTGTCCAATTAATTCTTTAGTGCTGCAGCAGCGACTGGAGACCATGTCTGTGTTAGAAGTCATTCCCTATGCCCCATATAGGGCCCTACTTTGAGCTTACGCCATTTTGTTTTAGAGTCCGAATATGTATTGAGCATTTTTGCACCCTAATATAGTGGACTGCAATATCTCGCAATGCACATGGAATTGTAGGCACCATCCGATGGTCACTAGATCCAGCACAGCTCAATACCGACTTTTATGCTCTTGCTTTTTAATTGATTTTTTCCACTGTATTGCATTTTTGATGTTTCATGCGCTATCCTATGTCCTCTCTGTATTGCATCTTTAATGTTTTGCTTTTTTTTTTCAAATTTATTTATTTTTTCATGTATTTTATTATATGTTATTTTGTTTTGTTTTATTCTTTCATTTTCTCTATTGCTCTATAAAGGACTTGAGCTGCATTTTATGCTATGTTCAGTAATACTACAAGGCAACCAAACATGGTTTTGTCTTTGCACTATTAATGAACTGAGGTGAACCAAAGCAGCTATATAGAGCAACCATTTTCTGTTTGATGGCCATGTTTCCTTGACTCCACTCCACCCTGACTCCACCATATTGCGGTAGTATTGAGTTCCTGAGTGCCCTCCTCCTACCTTGATCTAGGCATTCTCAACAATGCGGGATAAAACATTTTTGTCCCGAAATATCATAAAAATTCATAAAAGTTTATAGTTTATATCATATTTAATATGATATTTCCATAATGATGTTGAGTTGTAGTCTTGTTAGGTTGTTGTTGTTTACATTAGCACTGTGGCACAGCTTTAATGTCTCCAGTCACTGGTGGATCCCGCCTCCAGCAGCCACGCATTGCACCGATCAGATATTGACCTGAGTGCATCCTCTCTGCTCCAGAGTGGCCAGATGGGAGTAGTAGTAGAAGCTGACTCTGCCCCCAGGTGGCAGAGTCAGCTTAACATTTCCTCAGCCTGGGTTGGTATTGTGATAATGAAATGATCTTTACCTGTGACGGTGACCCGGGCGGTGGCCTTGACAGTGTTGGCTCCAGCATCGTGTCTGTTTGAGGCCAGGCAGGTGTACAGGGCCGGCTTATTCACCGTCACCTTGAGGACAGACAGGATCACCTCTCCCACTAAGGTCTCCTCAACCGATGAGCCTGAGATCTATGTAGACAGAAAGTTACAACCTTATTTAACTAATAGCTACAGTATATATGGCATAGCTGAGCAGTCTGGGCTTTGATGACAACAAAACAACAACTACAACATGATGCAACAATATCAACCAGTCCAGAACAGTTCGATATTACGATCTCATTCTGTATTGAAAACCTATAATGATTTTGTCCATTCTGAAAAATACTGTATATGTAACACTATGTCTACATAGTGGCAAGCCCGATTTAACTTCAATATCTTTATATTTAATATTGTGAGCTTGTGGATATGTTCAAGCTGTTACTTTGGCTTGTTTTGCTAACTACTAAACCAATCAGCCGGTACAGATGAGCTTTCCGATTAATCTCCATTCGCTAGAGTAAACTCTTCAAAATATGGCACTTGTGTCCTTACTGTTTAATAGACTCCATTTCAAAATTAAATAAACCATGTGTAATTTTCCAGTGTCTTCTCCAAAAAGTACAATGAGGTCATCAATCTGTGTACCATACCATGCCAAGAAATACAAGGGGGGGAAAAAAATACCATGGCACTCGATCAGCATAGATGCTGTCATTAGTGCTGAGACACAACCAAATATTATGATCTGTATTCTCAATACGTTCTATATTTTGTCATTATGGAATATATACGTAAATGCATTTAGGAAAAATCTATTTTGCATGCATGTGTATATGTATGCACGTGTTAACTCATAACAGTGTCTATATTTGAAGGTGTGTGTGTGCGCACATGTGTGTGCGATACCTGTTTTTAGAATTAATGACCTTAACAAGTTGCTATAAACACACATGTGCGTGCACACTTGAGCGCACTCGCGCAACACACACACACACACACACTCTTACAGATGGTGTCTGTGAATTTACAGGCTGTAATCACGTACCGCACAAAGTTATTAGATGTTTAGACACTTATAGAGCACCATTGGTGGCACCTATAAACCTGTCACAATACACAAGCTGCTTGATCTTGTACCCAGCATGTGAATTGTATCCCAGTTGTGTTATTACTGTATGTGAAATAACAAGTCCTGGTCACCAACATCATGTGGTCAAATCGACATGGGAATTTGGGGCTGCCCATCAGTCCTACTGCCCATTGTTCCACTGGAATAATGAACACCACTTGTTATCTCTTAAATAAAATTATACGTGTATGTGCAATATATATTATATATATATATATATAATATATATATATATATATATATATATATATATATATATATATATATATATATATATATATATATATATATATATATTATTATATATATATATTATTATATATATATATATATATTATTATATAATATATACTGTATACAAAACAATACTATGTGGCCGAGATGTTTGTCACTGCTAAACTATTTATCTATTTCATTTTTCAATAGTTCAAATGGCCACTCCACATGCTCACAACGTGTCGAAAATGGAGCCCTATGGATCTTATATTAACTGTATTCTCTTATGTGAGGATTGTATGGAAGGTGCCACTTTCAAGAGTTTGCATGTATGACATACAGTAAATACAGTATATACAATTTTCCATATTGGAATTCCATCAGCAACATTTATTTGAAAGCATAGCAAGAAGCAAACCCAAGGCTTCAAAGGCTTCATAGGCTACTACATGATGCTCCAATGTGTGTCAATTTATGAAAATTGTAGCCTAATTAATTCAAATGTTGCTTCCAGTCTTGGTACATTTACAATAACTGAGAGGATGGGAGGGTTCCAATGTTTTGCTCAACGGCACCCCGCAATGGTTGTAATGAGGATTGTTAATGTCAGAGGACAACAGCAGTAACTCAAACCGGACCAGGTCGCCCCCCTGCCCCTGCACTCCACAGCATATCGTCTTCGCCATCACAAAGCCTGTGCTGTGACATGCTGGAAAGTTAGAGTCGCATTGTACCTGAGCCCCGGGGCCGACACCATACTTCTATTGTTCGCCAGTTTGTGCGGACTGTTGGGATTAGCCATAATAAAACACATCCTTTGCTAGGCTCTCTCTCTCTCTGAATGCTTGGTAAGCAGCCACACATGAGCCTACTGCCAAAGTGCATATTCCTAGATTATCCTTTGGCTCGCCTGGAAGACACCACATCAGTAAGGGTAGGCGTCAGCGAGCCAAGTCACGACAGACAGGATGCCGTCTGACCCTGGAAAGAATAAAATATAGTACTAACCCGTGCCCCAATAACCCCCAGCATGTGATGTATTGTTTTTGTTTTCAAATGCCAAGTACGCGCTGCTGCAGTATGTTTGCTATGGCATACTGCTAAAACATTGCAAGCCAGAGTTCACCACCAGGTGAAGGCTGCATTGCCTGTTCTCAAAAACATCTACTGCAGCTTGACGCATTGACAGTGTTGCCAACTGCCAAAATCAGAAATGCCACTAGTGGCACTTCCAAAATGCACTAGAATGCGCTTTTTCATTTTACACTCTCAAGAGTTACAGATCTATAAGGGCCCATTTGGTTACCAACTGTCCTCTCTAGGAAGGAAGGAGGACTCTATCATAGGAGGAAAAAAATGGTGAAATTATCTCTGACACCTGCCAACCAATTTCGCCCCAACTCACCAGCAAAAAAGCACTAGATTTTCCGCCAGGAGTTTATCACCAATTTTGGCGCCAAGTTGGCAACATTGCGCATTGACAAAGAACTTTCACGCCACCAGTGTCTTGGCATTGACAAATAAATTATAACATAGCATTCGATTAAATAGCCTACTGGCACTGAAGAGTAACTGAAATGTGCTCTCTGAATCTCTGCCTCTGTATAAGGAAAGGGAAAGCCATGCCATTCATAGCATAAATATGATGCGCTTGACACTTGGAATCAATTTCAGCCATATTGTACATTCATAGTTCCATGAATAACTAACAAGGACCAAGTGACAATAATGGCGTTTGTAAAGCGTAATGTATTATGTAACACACACAGCATGGCACACTCTCCGAATACGTGTGCACGTGCGTGCGTGCGTGTGTGTTAGTAATTCCCTTTACAGCTCCAGTAATTATTCTATTTTAACCTTATAGCATCAACAGTTCGCACTTTCTATTATAGTTAGAATCTAATTATTGGATCATTTGACTATTCTACATTTACTCATGTCACTCCAACCCCATGATGATGATCCTGTACTACATTATTACACTGTGTCCCGCTTAGCTATTCAGCTGTTTTGAGAAAGCACATAGTGTTATAGTGAGTGTTGGCAGTTATGTATTGTGTCTAGACATTTGATAATGTTTGTTTAGCCTTTGCGAGGGCAGACACACATCATCACAGAGCTTTTATTTTAAAAAAAAAGTGCAAATTCCTTCTATTATTGGAAAATTCCTTCTATTATTCCATTACATTGTATATGCAGTAAGACTTGTAGAGTCTTCCTGGCATTGTAAAAATACAAGCACCTATTGTGTTGTGTTATGAGCTTTTTCTGATGCTAAAAAAATGAAATGTCAAAATTACATATACCGGTACAACCCAAAATTGGGATGCCAGAGTTAAAATGGTAAAGCTTTTACAGGCATAAGTGTAAAATGGGAAATCAGCTTACAGTATGCAAGTCATTGTGAATAGAATGTGGTTCTTGGTACAGATAGGAAGGCTGAAACATTATCTCAAGTTTTAGAGGAGCATTCAGTCATGGCGTCTGATTTGGAGAACCATCCTCCGCCCAGTAACAAGATGTGCGCATGCACACACTCTACAATGGGGGCAAGTGCAACGGGCCAACAGCACACACACCAAGGCCCACCCCCACTCGATTGTGATTGGAGGAAGGCCTCTCTCATCCTGATTGGACAAAAAGATTTCTTCCCAAGAGCCCAAACTGAAACTAGGGTTTGTTTGTTTGTACCCCTCCATATGGAACTCCTTATATGGTCACCACACTGTAGGGAGGATAGTAGGGACGATTAGCCAAAAAAAAAGAAAGAGTAACATACCTTTAAACCTTTACCTTTAAATCAGGGGTTTTCAACAGGTGGGTCGGGGACCAACAATGGTCCCTGAGAGGGTTTCAGGTGGTCCCCAGCTAAGCTGGTTAACCAGATGTAACTCTTGAGAACGTCAAAATGAAACCAAATGGACCCTTGCGGGTCCATTTGGTTTCATTTTGACACTCTCAAGAGTTAAAATATTCATGATCTTAATTAGCCCAAGTCTACACAACTAGAGGATTGATTAATGGTCATTTTGATCTGTATGTTTTGTTTTGTTTTCCCAAATCCAGCCTGGAATTGTGGACAAAGGCAAAAATAAATCTTTAGTTTTGGGGTCTGTGGGGCTGGAATGTCCTCAAATGGTGGTCTGTGGCTCAAATGCTGAATAAATAGTGGTCCCTGGTATCAAAAAGGTTGAAAGCCACTGCTTTAAATGGTGCCAGGGACTGTGTAGCTAACTTCATTGCACCCCACCCCCCTCTCCTTCCCTCCCAGCTGAATCGCTTTCATGTCCGTCTTGTTTTGATGTTGTTAACACCAACGTCCCGGAACTTAGGACTCCCCCACAACTCCAGCATGACCCCAGCTGCCCCTGTGTGGGACTCAACAAAGGAGTCCTTCAGGGCTACGTCCTGAGACCCCCCTCCTTCTCTCTGCTCCCCATACACCCACGGCACTGCGGCCACACACACACACACACAAGTTCCAAGTTGATGATTCAAGTTCATCCGATGACACTGACAGTGAAGTTAGGGTGTGGGTGGGTGTGTGAGGAACTAGAAGGGGGGTCTAGCTCCTTCAGAAGCACTACTGAGAGCATCCCAATGAATCACTGTCTATGGTTGGAGAGTGGAGAATGCTCTGAACTGCAAAGCACTGAAGAGGAAGCTCATGAAGAGTCCCCATGCCTCATGAAGCATCGTCTAGACCAGTGGTTTTCAACTACTCTCAAAGAGTACCGGATGTAACTCTTTGAGAGCGTGAAAAATGAAAGAGTTAAAATATTCATAATCTGAATTAGCCCAAGTCTACACAACTAGAGAATGTAGAATAATAGTCATTTTTGATCTATTGTTTGCCGAAATGTGGGACTAAAATGTCCTCACATGGGTCAGTGGCCCAAATCCTGAATAAATAGCGGGCCCTGGTATCAAAAAGGTTGAGAACCACTGATCTAGACTATAATGGATGCACAAGCTTTTCCTCTCCATCCAGGATATGCGACACAATGGTCAGTTGCAGACCGTAGGATTACCAGTTTATCTCAGGTCTAGGGACTGTTAAAGCCGTTATACCGTGTGGAAAGCCGTAGTGCAGCCTCCAGGCCTGGACCAGCAGGCTCCGGGACCACCTGGCAGCCAGGATTACAAACAATGGGCACTAAAGACCTGTCGCCTGTCTGCACACACAGTCCAATTCACATGATTTTCCATGACTTTCTATTCTATTGCATGCACACACACATAAGTGTGTAGGAAGCGCATTAGGAATCTGTCGCAAACAATGGAAATTTACAATGTCCATTATGGGCCATGGGGTAAATGGTTACATTTATATAGCACACACACAAATGCATACAAAAACATGCAAGGAGCAATTAGGGGCTCAGTGTCTTGCTCAAGGACACTTGGACACTAACATTGGAGGAGCCTGGGATCGAATCTTCAACCTTCCGGTGACTCTACTCCTGAGCCACTGATGCCTCGGTAGTTGCTCAAGTTATTGGTTGTTGGTATTGTCTTTTTTGTGCTGCTTGACCTAATGTATTTTTCAGTGATTCTGTGTACTTACAGTGTTGCCGTTCTCCAGCCAGATGATGGTGGGCACAGGGTTTCCTGTGGCGTTGCACTCCAGAGAGACCGGACTACCAAACGCCACCCTCTTCTCCTGGGGGACGCGCAAGATGCGCGCCGGGGCTGGAGGCATGAATACGATCATAGATAAGAGCTTAGTGAGACAGAGAGACAGATGTATACAAACAGACATATACCATATACAGTATGTCAAACTCAAGGCCCTGGGGGCCGAATCAGGCACGTAAATGAATTATCTTCAGCCTGTGGAATCATATGTAATTACTGTAGTTTTAGAACGAACTGGCCCTCTGGTATATTGCACTCACCAGTCTCCATGATAAGAAGTGAATGAATTGTTTTACTTTCTTGACTCAATTGATTTACTTGGTCATTTTACTATATGAAAACAGTGCTTGGTGAGAATCACAGAATACAACACTGACCTCTAATTTGAACGCACACAGTTTCATCTTTGCATTGATCTTGGTATGACGGGACATTATTTTTTGAAGGAAGGAAACTGTTTGCCTGTGACGTCTTCGTAAACTGATGTTGAAAACTGGCCTGGAGACTCTGGCCCTAGACTTGTACCATTTTTTCCCATTTTGGCCTGCTATGTACTTCAGTTCGACATTCCTGCTGTAGACACATACAGGCAATTCGGCATTACAACAAGATACTATACTGCATATTAGGTGCAATTTCCTGCAACTACATTTCCAAAGACTAAAGGTGACAGTTCAATTGCAGCTTCACTTTTGGCACTCAGTTACCGTAGTTTCCAATAGCCTCGTATTTGTCAGATCTGTTGCACTGTCCATTTGTCTTTCTTCGGTTCAGCTTCCCAACATGTGGAATAAATTAGGGGTCCCTGGACCCCCAGGGCTTACTAAACCCCTCTCAACAGAGCTGATGGTTTTCCCAGACAACAATTCACTCATACTATACTGAAGTTCATACTACAGTGTAACCTGGATGTCCTACTGCAGTGTCCCCTCGAATACCTATGTCCAGTGCTGCACCTTGGCTGGAGTTCTAAACCATACAGGTTAAGGCTGGGCCGATATTGGTACCTCACGATACGACATAGGTGGCGAAATTAGGCCTTCGATAATGAATATATCATGATATTTGATATATTGCGATAGTTGCAATATATCAATATATTGCATGAAATTCATCAACGATATATCATGATACTGTAACTGCAGCTGAAGAACAAAAACAATAAAAAAAACTAAAAGACAAAAATCAGAACTTACTAATGTATATCCTCAGGTATTTATCTTAGCTTTTATTTGTTTCAACTGATTTTCATACTGGGCTTTTTGTTTTTATCTTGTGCTTGTTTTTTGGGAATGAAGCAGATATAGAAGTCATTTAACATCTTAGTTCTGCGACCCGTTTTTCCTCCCGGAATTATCATTCAGCAAATATCACAATATTTTCTGAGGAATATCCAATATATATTGCGGGAGGAAGTATACGATATTATCACGATAACGATATTTCAGCACACCTCTAATACAGGTTAGGTTCCATTCGCAAAAGCTGTTCAAATATTCCATAGACTAACTCAAGCGGTATAAGAATCTCTTCATGCACACACACCCTGGACTTCCAGAGTGACAGGCTTGGAGAAGGCCAGACCAAAGCTGTTCCTCGCCACGCAGCGATACTGTCCTGCATCCTCCTTCTGGAGGTTGTGGATCTTCAGGGCTCCGTAATCCAGAATGTTCACACGGTCGCTGATCTAAAGGGAGTCACATGGTGGTGGAATTACCAAATGTTTATTTGCACACAGAGGCAAAAATAAACAGACGCAGACTGCCCCACTACGGCTAAGGAAGAGGTTATGTGAATTCATGTTCACTCCTTACTGATCCTCAAGAAGGTTGCATAGAATCACCAATATAACAGCCACTACGCTTTGCTACAGGATGATTAACGCATCATTCGCCCAAATGAATGAAAAACAGTGCCCTGTTTTCCTTTGAAAGTCAACAGTCTGTCCAGAGAGACTTTCTCTTGAGATTCATTTTCTAAAATTGTACGCTGTTGCCAATCAAAAATCGACTGAACTACAATCTGCAAAATCAGTCACATATTTCAGTTTCCTCGAAAAAGAAACAAAGGGATAGGAGGATCGACTACCTTGACTAGCTCGTCGTCTTTGAGCCAAGTGACGTCAGGTTTGGGATTGCCAAGCGTAACGCATGGCAACACAGCCTTGGACTCTATCAGCCGCGTCATGTTCACTGGATGACGCTTTATCTGCGGCTCTGAGGGAGGAGAGAGGGATTGAAGAGCAAATAAAACAGAACCTTGAAACACTCCAGGCAGGGGCGGATCTAGGCATGGGCATGGGGGGGCAATGCCCCCCTAAATGCCCCACCAAACACGATGGCATGCAAAACAACCCAAGCTATTTCAAATTAAAGTGCTTATAATGAAAATGATTTGAAACACTACTACTGCTAATAACTAACTACTAGTTGTGGCACCGCTACAGCATTTCATTGTTGAAAACAGCAAACTCTCTGAGTCAGAGAGTTTGCATGCATGCTGCGTGTCTGTTGCAACTTCAACAACAACTGATGTTATTGATGAGTACTTGCCTAATAAAAGTCCTGTAACAGAAAATGGTATGGGTGCGGCACAGGCGATGAAGCCGTCCCCATAACATTTTCGCCTGCCCCCCCAATTGTGAAATGTTACAACCGCCCCTGACTCAAGGTCACATGAATGGCCAACGCAGACAAAAAGTTCAGTCAACTAATTACTTCATCGCTATTAGACGTTGTTCGTTGTGCATCATAATTTGGCAGTAGTACTCCTGTATGTGATGCCAATAAAGGGCTCATCATTACACTAGACAACAATGAGAAAGGAGAGCTGCAGAGAAATTTAGAAAAGGGAGTGTGAGAGATATAACAACAAGACAAGGGAGAAAATGATAGACCTATGGGTCAGACCACTGATGGTATATTCCAGGGGTTTTCAACCGGTGGTCCGGGGACCACCAGTGGTCCTTAAAAAGGTTCCAAGTGGTCCCCATACAGGCTAAATGATGGATGTAACTCTTGAGAATGTAAAAATGAAACCAAATGCACCCTTGCGGGTCCATTTGGTTTCATTTTTACACTCTCAAGAGTTGAAATAAAATATTCATCATCTGAAATAGCACCACTTAATTAAGAAGTCTACACTCTTTTGTTGGCAAAATACAACCTGGAATTGTGGACAAAATCAAAAGAATTCTTTAGTTTTAGGTCTTTGGTGTGAAAATGTAATCAAATGGTGGTGCGTGGCTCAAATGCTGAATAAACGGTGGTCCAATGGAGTCAAAAAGGTTGAAAACCCCTGGTATATACACACAGACATCAGTTTCTTTCGGTAGAATTGCCTGGGGTTCAGAGTGACGCACACATAGTGAAAGTGAAGCAGACATACTCATCTTCAGCTGCAGAGCGCCACAGCTCTTGGCCGGCTCCCCGACGCCGTTGTTGGCCAGGCAACAGTACTCTCCGTTGTCCGACTCCCTGACATGAGGGATGACGAGCATCTGACCCTGTTCTCTGGTGATGTAGCGCGGGTCATAGTAACTGTGGTCAGAGATACAGAGAGAGAGAGAGAGGAGGGGGTTGATCAAAAGCCAGCCAAGTTCCTGAGGTCTTCTTTGGGACTATGGACCTTCTTCACTTGGCTGCCATGTTTACCATGCATGAAGTTAAAGTGTAAGTAACCTGTTTTGCACTACTTTTCCCAATCAAATTGTGTCATAATTACAAACACATTTGCCAATACAACAATACTTGGTGTGTATTTGCTCTGGGGGCTATCAGAAGAAAGGTGGTCCAACCCCCGAAGCACTGGCCAATCACGCCGGAAAGTTACGAGTTCATATGGCGCGTCATTAGGAGAACATCTCATCGGGTTCCCATTGACTTGCATAGACTTGCATAGAAGAGTGGCCATGGGAATTACCATATTAAACACTCTCGTAACGGAGTACATACATCACTCTGTTAATGATCGTGACCGGGGACCACACGGCCACCACACGTTGTTTTTACTCAGACAGTCTCTCAGACCGTTTTTGCAATATCCATGTTGAAACAGAGCTAGCGTATGTAGCTAATAGTTCTACACACTGCAGTCGCGAGGGGCGTGCCTCACTCCAGCTGACTAGTGGCTCAGAGCCATCTAGTACAAGACTTGCGACATTGCGGAGTCGGAAACTGAGCGCTCGAGCTGCCTGAATGGAGACAAACTGGAGTTCTCCACCAGCACCAAGCCAACGTTTAGTTGTTTTCTGCCGCTGGAATGCGAGGGGACTCGGTGGATGGATTATGGACATTACGTTAGCAGCAACTGTGCTTTATGCTGGGATAGAACCATGACGATAACATTAAAAACAGGAGGAGTATTTGTGAAGGAGAGAGTAATCTTGGTAAACATGCTCGTACGTAAATAACCGAACGAGCCAGCAGACCACCGCTGCGTCTACCCACTGATACTGATCCTCTCGGGGATCAGCAGCAGCTTCGCTTTTACAATCTCTTTCACAATCTCATGTCCGGGCAGTAGCCTTGTTTCCGAGTTTTACGCACACTGCTGCCTGCGTACTAGGAGTACACTGCGTAAAAACATCCACGCTCAGTATGCCAGGTCGGACAGGTCCCTTTTCAAATGTGCAGCATCCCTTTTCAAATGTGGCTTTGAGGCCATGCCAGATTTCCACTGGCCAAACGTGTATCGGAATTCCCTTCCCACCTATATTGCTGCACCCACCGAAAAAGTTGTAGACGACCGAAAAGTTGTTCCAAGAACTGAGCGCTATAAATAGTCTAGACTCCACGCTGATTCTGTCTATACTCAATAAGCACATCTGCGTTGCTGGGGCGCTACCGTGCTGACGAGGAGAAGGGCGTGTCCATCGGAGTTAGCATTGCAACAAGATCTCCTATTGTCGTCACCCACCCGCGACATCAACAGATTCAGAACTACATTTCCCAAAGTGGCAGATGTAGTAATTTTATTTTTATAAACCTCAAATGTGAGATGTGTATGGCCGCATCAGGCATTTTAAATATATCATTGGGATACTTAGGCTATTTTTGAGGGACATGTGTCAACACTTTTGAGAGTTTTTTGCAGGTTACCTACACTTTAAGGGCAAGGTGCGACTTCCCATTGCAGCCCATTCGTTCAAACAGTCCTATCTCTGATTATATTACACAATGGCAAAACGAACCAACCTAACCACCAACATTGCAGCTGCACTTTTTTCCTCTTTATAGCTTTATAGCAGGGGTGCCCAAAAGGTAGATCGTGATCTACCAGTACACAGGACGTGCAGGTAGATCAAACGACAGTGCCCCCAGCACATGGGCCCTTATAGATCTGTAACTCTTGAGAGTGTTAAAATGAAACCAAATGGACCCTTACGGGACCATTTGGTTTCATTTTACACTCTCAATAGTTAAATTATATTTAATTATCTGAATTACATAATTTTCAAGGGTCCACACAATTAGAAAATGAAGAATAATTGTTATTTTGACCAAAGTTTTGTCAGTTCTCTTTCCCAATTGTGGACAAAAACGTGAAAGTTCTTAGTTTTGGGTGCAAGAATCTCTACAACTCAATCTCTACAACTCAACAAATCATATCTCTACAACTCAACGTCACAAACTGTCAACTCAAACCTCAAATACGGTTTTCAAACGTCAGTAATAGCATATACAGGAAAACCTTCCAATTCTCTCCCTCTAGTTTTCATTAGAATTGCATTGATCTTAAATACTATAACAGTATTGAAATGGATTTTCAGTAATGGAATAATCACATTTCTGATGTGTAGATCTTGTTGAGCCGCTCATTTTGAAAGTAGCTCTCAAGTCAAAAAAGTGTGGGCACCCCTGCTTTAGAGTTTTGTTTCATAAAAACCCACTGCAGACTAGGTTAGGACCTACTTTCTGTCTCTGCAGGTGAATCTTTTTCTAAGTGTTCTAGAACTCAGTGAAGGGAGCGGGGTCTATGGGCTGTAAACAGGATATGCATCCCGGCACAAAATGCAGGAGGCAGCAGGACATTGGAAATGAGTTTGAAAATGAGCTTCTAAACACTCATGGCAGGATTTGTCGCCATGTAAATAAGTCAATCGTGTCACTTGTGGCTACTGAATGTTTGTCTGGCTTTGACTGCTTATGGTGGAGGATTGCCTAATTTTTATTTTTAGGGGAGATGTAGGGACAGTCAGCACCATAATGCCCTGCTTATTTAGTGGGCCTTATAGTGCCTTGGATTAGGCCTTGTATGGCTTAGTTTGTATAGCCTTCAATAGCCTTCCTAAAGTTTGGACCGCAAGGCCACAGTGTTATTTGCTACTGTAGCTTGATTGCCAGTCCCAATGTTTTGCGTGTGTGTGCGCGCGTGTGCGTGCGTGCTGCATGTGTGTGTGTGTGTGTGTGTGTGTGTGTGTGTGTGTGTGTGTGTGTGCGCGTGCTGAATGTGTGTGTGCGCGCGCGCGTGCAACACCCATTGCCATCTTGTCCAGATACTGATACAGACACAGTAATCTTCCAAAGTGATTTCTACTAGCATGGTTTCTCTCACAGTATGGGGACGTTGTTCCTTGTCCAGGTGATATCAGCAGGAGGGCGGGACTCCACCTCGCAGATGAAGGTGGCGTTGTGGTCCAGTAGGATGTCCAGTGTCTCCACCAGGGTGATTATACGAGGGGCTGCGGGGTGAGAGAAACACTGTGAGAGACGCACATCTCAGATCCAACTGGGACCGGCAGAATGTGCAGAGCCATCTAATAGAAGCGTCTGTGGAACATATCAACTGTTTTAAAGTATTGCACAGTGACAACTAAAGTCTCTGTAATGTTTATGCTGTACTACTACTACTACGAAACATGCAACTCTGCCTATACTCTAAAGGCTCTGGTTCCTGCTGGTCTGAGTTGGACCAGGGTCAAACCTTCTTGTTAATATAATATCCAGTGTTCCAGAGCAAAAAAGGTCCTATATTTTTTTCATCACCAATAGCAAATTAATAGCTAAATAAAAAGAAGAAAAAAAAAAAACAATTTCTTTAAATAAATAAAACAGGAGCTACAAGGTCACAACATGCTGTGAGCTGTCCTCCTGCTGTGAGCTGCCCATACATAATGAAAGGTCATAGTGAAAGGACACACTCTTGTGGCGAGACTGTGCATAGCAGCTACAGGCTGTAGAAATGCTTCTAGTTAGAACTGAACGGACACCTGCAAGAATGGACAAAGGTGATGTAGGTGCAAGTGTAGTAATAAGTAATGCCGATGAGGACAACAACAGCAGCAGCCTGACCCTCTGTCAGTCAAGAAAGAAGTCCAGCAAGAACCACAAGAGCGGCTAAGAGCAACATTAAATTTGCGCTCTAGGCTTACTCCTCAGACCAGCATCAACTCGGATATTGCAAGCAATATTTTCAACAGTGGCAATGGAAAACTCCTCCTTAACTCGAAGACAGGCAGACACAGATCCTCCATAGTTGACAGAATATAATATTTTTGGCTGCATTTTGTAGCATCTTGTAACACTCAATAATGTTTTGCAATGACATGTAATACAACTTCTAACCACAAAGCAGTTCACTAGTAGTTTAGGAATGCAGTAAGCTGTATTGTCTCATTCGAAGGATATTGTCACATAACCACACTTCTTTGAACATGACATATGAGGAATGAGACACATAGGTCCCAGTAAGTTATCACGCCAGGCAGCTCAGGTGGTACTTAAAAGGGGATTTCCACCAATTTCCAATATTTTACTTTGTCATTAACATCCCTAAGAAATGAAAATAATCATAAAAATCAAAATAATAAACCCCCCAAACTGTGTTTCCTAGAAATGGAGGCATGAAAACAAAAACAACATTAACATGGTGTGTGACAAATTTATGACATCAAGATGTGAATTACCATGCTAATGATTTTTCATATCTAGTAAGTAAACACAGAATGTATTGTATGTAACTTTGCTTTTCTTTTAGCTTTATCGGGACTATTTTGATCTTACACTTTCACATCAATGAGCTATAGCTCTAAGCACATAAAAATCACTGCACGGCCTGCAATGTTTTATCACAAGCCTTCCAGATCATTCTATAAGTCTAAGTTATCTGAAACCAAACAAAAAGTGAGTTGAATCTGTTGATTTAGTGCCAACTTAAAATCTCTATTTAAAGTACGGATTACGTATCGCAGGCAGAATATGGATGAGCACCAGTCAAGCGTCGGCAAGAGGCCAATAAGCAGAGTAATCAACTGTAAGCAGTGTGATAATTGAAAGATAACGCACAAGGATCTAGGCTGTTACACAAATAAAGGGTCCGCTTTATACCATCAGAGCTAAACCAATACTCAGTGTTTGCACAGTGCCAGCATACTGTACAGTACAGCATGGCTACTGTACTATACATGATAATAGCGTCAATCATGTTACATACAGTACGGCATGTGCCAACCTCAGCCTCCTTTGAACTTGGATTGCATTTCAGGCACCATGACTCAGTGACATTATGATTAAACATGTCTCTACTGTATCTATTCAGATGCATTAATGGCGACCAATTGATTCAGTATTGTCCGCACTCAGGGTGAGCAAAACCTTTTATGTTTTCGGCCCAAACAAATTGGAATTCCTGTCATTCCTGTTTAGGACTGGGTCAGCTGTCTTCCGGATACCACGCACTGTTTGTTATTTTTAGACCATAATAAGATCCATTGGTGTGTGTTACAACTTTGTTTGAAATAGACAGAGAAGAGAAGGAGAGAAAAGAAGAGGAGGATTTGGCTTTCATTTTGATAGCCTAAAAACAATAGTTTAATTTTTAGTATATAGTATACAGGAACAAGTATATACTAATATAGTGTATAGTATATAGTGAAATGAAGATGTCACAATATCGTAGCTGAAATACTGAAAACCATGTCAAAAGGACATGCCGGTACCGTACGTCAAACTGGTCAAAATGAGGTTTGAATTACTGGAATATATATTTAACTGAGGTCAAAAAGGAAATCTACAGTATAATTTTTCATAATGCATAAACTTTCCATCCTTAAACGGATTGTGACATCAAAAACAAAACTTTAAATTTTTTGTGGGTTTTAGGGTCTCTTGACAACAATATGACGCAAAAAAATCTGTGGTTTCTCTCTTTTCTGGACTTTTGTGAATAATCATGCTGAAACAGCTCGTCCAATTAGACGGCAGATTCCTACTGTAGGTCACAAACCGTCATAACTCCACCCCTACTCTGTCCCCGACTCTCCCCAAATGCACACACACTCCCTGAATGCCAGAGCGAAACCTAAGCCCAAAGTTTTCATATTGGTTTGTTATAGCACCGCCAGGAGGCCGACGTTATGTAAAAACGATTTCACTCTTTCAGATTTGATTCAAATTTCATGCAAATCTGTACACATGTTCTCCATAGTCATGTAATCAGAATGAATGGCTTTCAAAGGCTGCAGGAGTACTCGCTTTCAAACAAAATACCGCAAATCATGAACACTTAATTTGATTCCTACGAAAATTGTTCGCACATTCCCACTCCTTCAGATTTTATCCAAACGTCACTCAGAACGGTACACCTGTATCATCTGTATAGTAATGTGATGTTTATATTACTCCTAAGTACTTAAGTACTAAGTACAAACATCACAATGCTCCTGGTGGAGACCAGTCTGTGCCATGGGCACTTTCTCTTTTAGGAATTCTAACCCAGTCCAGCTGGATCTTGAATAGTGAAGCCCTGAGTGTTCATTTACTAATTTGTAATTCTCATATAAACGTACTGTAACCAGCACTGACCACACGAGGAGCCCAGTTTGAATCCAACGCCTGCAGTTTCATGTCTCCCCATTCTCTACCCTCAGTTACCTGTCTAAACTCTCCTGTGGAAGAGGAAGCATAAAATGCCCAAAGAAATCTGTATAATCATCATTTGAAATACTGGACTTAACTTGTACAGCTTGTGACTTAGACTGTGACCTTAAAAGTGAAAGGATTTAAAAAGAAAATGGATGTCAGTCCATCTGACATTCACAGGCACTTTTTCCTTTTCATTGTTTGGCCTTAAGACATGTCATGTGGAGTGCCTTCTAAACAGTAACAGTGAGGTAAATGTTATTGTAAAACCCTACTACCAGCAGCACGATGAGATGGAACATTGCACAGCGTTAAAACCAAGCCAGTGTCTGCCGACCACAAGGTACTGCAGCATGCATTATCTCAACTGGAAGGCAGTTTTGGGGTTATTACTGTTGGGGAGGATTTGAAAAGGGTAGCCCAGAGAGCCAAACAGGAGATTTAGTTAGATTTGTTGCCGCCAACGGGACTTATCCCACTATCCTCACACTTAGCCTAGTGCAGGGGTCGGCAACCCACGGATCTAGAAACACACCCCTAGAGGTTCCCTGGATGTAGCATTACACATTGTGGCGATACACCAAAATAATATTAACATTTCAGTTACTGACAACACCCGAGGCGCTGTCTGATAGACAGTTATGCCGCCAGTTAAAGAAGAGCTGGTTGGCCGTGGCCCAAAAGCCCAGCCCTTATCAGAGATGGAGCTTTAATTTGAACAGAGGCACAGGAGAGTGTCAAAGTTGTGTTGTGTGGTGTTATCTTTGTAGTCAGTTGATTCTTCATATCCATATGAATGAAACGAATGGATGATGTGTTCATTATTTTTCAATTCTTACGGTTCTTATAGGTTATTGCAATGCAAATAAAAAGCACATTAACCCGCAAGCCTATAGCGCCGTCTACCAACAGACTCCGTGCTCCCCATATAGGGAATAGTGCCAGAATCACTGCTATTACTAATTCTAGAGCTCTAGAGAGTAGGGAACAACCATATGAATTCTAACACATAGGATCCTAGTCCAGTCACAATTTTGGAGGTTAAGGTTATGAGAGGTTATGTGCATACTCTAGTTTGGATATACCGGTAGTATCGCAATTCCGCCTCCTTTCAGAACGACAAGGGCCTATGCAGGAAATAATTCCACATTCATCTTCCATAGAAAAGCACATCAATCTTTTAAAAATAATCTATCTTCAAGTCATACTAACAAGTCAATGATACCCTGAAAGTCGACAACATTTTTCATATCGTCTTTTCCTACACGGCCATAATTATGCCTTGAGTCAACATGTCTGTAGCTGGAGTAGAACTACCATTGCAACAATAAGTCATGGTTTCCGCATCTAGAACAACAACAGCAGTCCCATGCCAGCGGAGCAGCACTTCATTACCAAGCTGATGGCTCTAACATCTGTGGCCTCCAATTGCTCAGCAAAACAGTCACGTCTTGGCGAGGGAGAAGGACTTACAGTATACTACATCGCATGACATCTGTGGTGCATTGGAAAATAGGAGATCTACCAGCTCACCATCTTCTATTTTTGGCAAGGGACACCATCATACGATGAAGTATAAATCAGGCTTGAGGTTCACCCTGGATTATATACAGTGGCAGAACAAATGACACTTAGATCAGGGTTTTTCAACATTTTTGGCACCAGGGCCCACTATTTCTTCAGCATTTGAGCCATAGACCACCATTTGAGGACATTTTAGCCCCAAAGACCCCAAAATTAAAGATTTCTTTTGATTTTGTCCACAATTCCAGCCTGGATTTGGGAAACAAAACAGGCAAACATACAGATCAGAATGACCATTAATCGTCTACATTCTTTACTTGTGTAGACTTGGGCTAATTCAGATGGTGAATATTTTAACTCTTGAGAGTGTTGCGACTGCGAGTCCATTTGGTTTCATGTTTATGCTCTCAAAGAGTTACATCTGTTTAACCAACTGTCCATCATTTAGTCTGGGGACCACCTGGAACCCTCTCAAGGACCACTGGTGGTCCCCGGACCAAAACCACTTCTTTAGACCACAACAGAGGCTTTCAAATATTTCCATGTCATGACCCCAAAATTGATTATGTATTTTGGCTGCAGGATCCCATTTGAAATGACATGTTGCCAGGGATCTTGGCAGCACTTGTGAACTTGTATATCGGTTATCAAAATAGCCAACCAATAAAATAGGGTTTTTAACTGTTTAAACCTTGCCTCATTTTGCGTGAGTATTTACTTTGAAGGCCAGCGTCAGAGTTTTGCACTGTGCAGGCAGCAACCATGAGCCAATGGAGGAAGCGGTAAAGGGGTAGCTATAGTCCACTGCTTCTATGATTCTCCCATGCAGTACAGAAGCAGTGGAGCTATGGACCAGAGCTACAGAAGGGGGAGACATGTGAGAATTAGGTCAGACATCATTTTTGGACCGTGCAGAATGATCTGATGTGTTTATAGCTCCCATTCCAAGGATGTTAAATCATCATCATTGGCATCCGACAGTATTAAATCCACATAAATTGCAATTAGGGCCCATCTAAGTAAGTCAATAGAGTGCTTACGTTTGCACATGTTTGGGCCTTTACAGTTAACTCTTAACTGACAGAGTTGCAGTCACAGAGCAGAGGGGGGGGAAGAAAGAGAAAGGGAGTTAGTAGGCTCCTGTAGCACAGCACAGTGGAAGCCATGAGGGGACTGTGAGTCTGAACACAGGAAGGATATAGATTTACTCAGATTTACACTGAGCAGCCCTATGACTGAGCACCCTCCCCATTCCCCTGGCAGACGTTGGCAACAGGTGATATCGGCAATACTGTACATGCCCTGGAGGTGAAATGCAGCCTGCATTCTAAGTCTGCAGGCTGTGACATATAGTGGATAACTGGATATATACATACACATATCAAGTATATCAAGTATCATTGCCACAACCGCACATTATTACTATACAAAACAGCCATTGGCCAAAGAGTGGCGCCATAGCACTCAATTGAAAATGCAAACTTTGAACAGGCATAGCTCATGAAGCGTTTGACCAACAGCTTTGGTACGTACAGTATCTGTCTCCTTATCCAATAGTAGCTTTCGAGTTCTAGGGACATGGTATAGGGAGGTGAAAAAACTATACCAGTATAACACACGTTGTGTGTTCCGAGTCTCGTTCATGACATTTGCTTGCTCTTTCCTGTCTTCAATACAAAACAGAAAAGCCTAAAAAATATTATAGACATAAATAGACAGACTTAGTGCTCATTGACAGACAGGCAGGCCAGTAGCAGTGACAGTTGAACTTGGCAGCTACTAGCTAGTGTCTTTATCAATACAGTATGACTTTGTACTGATAAACATTCACTTCCTGCCTTGCGGTTCAGAAAGCCTTAAAGGGCCATTCACCCCTTTTGCAACGAGAGCTTAAAATAAGATCTGGTTGCAAAAGGGGTGAAGTGGACCTTTAAACCCTCAAAACCTGTGTGCTGCTGCTGACACATAGAGGGCATACCGACCGACACACGGAAATGCAGACAAGTAGCCCTGATTTATATCCGCACCAAAACAGCAGATTTACAGGTCCGACAGTGACAACACTGTTGAACTGTAAATACAAATCTGACTTTAATGTACAGACAGGCGTTACCTGTACTACTATGAACACATCCCACTAGCCTAAGGCCTACACCACACTGCTATCGAACAGTGTAAACAAACAGGCAGATTATCTTCAGGGAGACTTAAGCAAGTAGCCATTTGTTTTCACTGAAATAGCCAACTCTGATTCTATCATGCACACGCACAATTTCACAAATTTAAGTTTCACAAACACAATACATTAAATTTCCCCCAGTACCAGTTTCTAGGCATGAACCCCATGCTTACCTCTCTGTATCCCATAGCTGGGTGTGAGGAGAACCAGCAGAAAAAAGCTGTGGTACACGGCTATGGACTGCATTATATTCATAGTCTATATCCACAGGTAGATAAAGGACTTCAGAATTGCACCTTGATTCCCATAGTGACTGGAGCCATGTTGGAAGACACTGGTTATTAGTTCTTACTCTGTTCTTTCAATGTGTTTGTGTGTTGTGTATGTGTCCCATGCCCGTTCTGTTCTCGTGCTTGCAGTGAGAGCTAACTATCTGATTCTCAGGGTGTGTGTGTGTGTGTGTGTGTGTGTGTGTGTAATGACAGACGGGGACAGCTGCTAGCTCTCCTGTTGTACAGTACAGTCATTCTGGCAGCGTGGCTGGGCTCATACCCCATTACCCCACTAAGCTGCTACGCAGAAACGCTATCCACACTCACCATATCACGCATGGCCATGTGAGGCCCCTGTTTGTCATAGAAATGAACTAGATTAAACATGCCGTCATGTGTCCGGGAAAGATTTACTGGCCATACTTGTAGGGATTGTCAGGTTTCTTACTAGATACAGTATATACAATATATACCACTTTTCAATGTATCATAATAGGTCCCCACTAATGTACATGATGACATACCACTATTTTTCCTTCTCAGTCTGTGTCTCAGAGGGCATCATCATTTTTAAACTAATTTAATGTTATCATAATGTTTAATGTTATCATGTTATCATGTTTTACTGTTATCATTGGGAGAACAATGGCTGCCATTTTTGCATTGCATCTTTTCAAGAATAGAAAGCAGTTTCTATCTAGCTCGGATTCCCCATTGATGATGTCATTGGAAGACTGGGTTTCTGAACTGCCCACAGCCCTCCTGTGAGACACAGACTGAGTAGAAAAAAAATCATTGTATTTTATCAGCATTTCCGTGAGGACCTATAAACATGAAGACACGTTAAAAAGTGGTGAAGTGGTCCTTTCACTACTGCCATGTGTTTTGGTAAATGTGTACCATGCATACTAACTCAGGGAGTCACTTTAAAGAGATTTACACAAAGCTCACGGCAAGTAAACTTGTATTAAGATTAAACGATACTGGATGGATGTTGTGCAACAATTGAATGAGATATTCAATATGGAGTTTGATCTCAACCCTGTGTTTGATCTTAGGACTACCTAATAACAACATTCTTAATAAGTTCCATAAGCGTCTGTTTAATCTCTTGACGTATGCTGCGAGGAAAAATATTCTGTTGTCCTGGATTAATAAAAAACCACCAACAAAGAAAGATTGGCATAAAATAATAATGCAATGTATGCCATTGGAATTCTTCTCCTGCCTACTTCGCTCTACAACAGATAGATTCTATAAAATATGGGACCCATATCTGTAATTCATTGGCCCTCAATTAGCTACCACCTTAACTACAGGGTTCCTTCCTTGGCAGAAGCGACACCACTAACCTTGATGTATAGTATGACATTTATGGTTTATTTAGGGAAATCGTTTTGTGTATTTTTCTTTATATTATTTATTTTTTGTAATTAGTTCAGAAGTAGTTGTTCAGAATGTTCACCCATCTGTCAAGCACCAATTGTGTCATACTTGTGACATACTGTATATATTGTTTTTGTTTTATGGCTAATTATATGTATCTGTGTATATATTTGTGCCCATAGTCCAACAAAGTCTCTGAGCTGAGCTGTCTGCGTCTTTTTTTTTGTTTGTCTCTAAACTGCAAAATCAATGAAAATATTATTGAAAAAAAAAGTAAACTTGTATTTCTCCACATAAAATAGAAGGAACAAAAGACCGTTTTTGCACGCCGGCAGTGTACTCTCACAGAGTTGCAGCTGGTAGGTTAACTCACTATGTGGACAATGTTGTGCACGTCCACACACACCGCAGATTCTCCCTCATACAGTATAAGCATTCACGTGGACATTCACACACAACCTGTACTAATTCTGCGGCAATTCAGGTTGAATTACAGATTTGGGGTAGCCGAGTAAGTCATCTCATCTGCATCTTTCTTACATGAACACAGACGCACACACAATCCAGGAGCCAGCCTTTGTGTCCACCTGTTGCTAGTCAGCCCTGTATGTCTGTCCTGGTTTATTTTGGGAAAGGAATGGAATTTCCCAGTGTGTTTGTGTGCTCCTTATCCATTCTGCTTTGCTTGGTGCCTGCTGTACAATAAAGTTCTTGCAGAGTGTTGATTTACTTCTGAGCGTAAAAGTGGACTACAAGCAGACATGCCCATGTGCCACCCTGAGTTTTATGGATCAATTAACACTGTTCATAGGGGTATTATTTATTATTTTAAACTTGCAGAGTTTGATTAAAAGTGGATTAAAAGTGATATTCTCTGGGTAGGCCTACCAATTACCGACATCCAATAAGTCCCTCCACTTCTCTGCTAGGCACGTGGCCAGGAGGCATGGCCAGTGTTGCCAACTTGGCGCATTTGTCGCTATATTTAGCTTTTTTTCAGACCCCCCCTAGTGCCAAAATTAGTGAAAAGCTCCTGGCGGAGAATCTAGTGCTTTTTGGGCGGTGAAATTGATTGACAGGCACCAGAGATAAAACTCTTCATTCTTCACCATTTTTCCTCCTATGACAATGGTTTTCAACCAGTGGTCCCCAGGCTAAATGATGGATAGTTCGTTAACCAGATGTAAGTCTATGAGAGCGTAAAAATGAAACCAAATGCACCCTTGCGGGTCCATGAGCAGGGCCCTGTCCAGAGCATGGGCAGGCTTCTGGACAACTGTGAGTCCAAAGGATGCAAGTATCAGTATCAGAGGTCAGTATCTTTTGCCGATATACCGATAAGATTAAGTTATTGGTAGAAGTATAATGTTAGATCAGTATTTAATATCAATATACCACTTTTCTTTTTTCCACTTTTTAAATGTATACAAGTATATACAGTATATAAAAAATTTGTGTAGAATGGAAAGCTTCACTAGCTGAATATAGGAGGCCTTGGCGCCCATCAAACAATACTATTGCACATTTTGTACTTACATTTTTTGCTACGTAAAATATCGGATATCAACGGGAGTGCATCGGGAAATTAAAAAATGATTAAATGAATATATCGGAACTGAAAAAAGTAACATCTCTACTGCGTACAGCGTACACCTGTTTCGCATTTGCAAATAATGCAGGAAGCAGCAGCGCAACCTGTCAATAAAAACAAGTGCATGCAGTCAGACATATCACTGCTGCATCAGACCTAACCCTAACCTCTCACAGGGTTGTTGCCTCAACCTAACCGTTGGTCCTATGATGTACGTCGGACAGAAGTCTGCCTCCCAATAAAAACAAGTGCTTCCAAACCCCAGCACTAGAAAAAGCTGCAGAGAATTTCTTGACAGAAACCAGCTCATAACATGTCTATGGTGGATTTTTTTTTAATAAATCACCTTGCAGATTGAAAGAGCAAATTCAAGTTTTTGCTACAGCTTTGCTGTTTTTATAATGGGATGAATCTAGAGTTGCATTGACTCATTACTACTCCATCTGCTTGTATGAAACAACAATCAACATCTATCTTAGATTAGATGTTGATTAGACGTTTGATCAATGTCTAATTTAAAATTAGACTTAAATCTTTCACTTTTAGACCTTTTTAGATGTACTCAGTGGGATCGACTTCACATGAACGTGCAGCTATCAGTGAGTGCTCATTGAGTCAACAGAGGGCGGATTGGGATTCGGAATTTGTTTATTACCTGAGCAATCCTAGTACTGTTGTGATCAGTCTTGGTCTTTTCATGAGGCAGGCTATACAGTACATCCTCTTGAAGAAAGAAAGAAAGAAAGAAAGAAAGAAAGAAAGAAAGAAAGAAAGAAAGAAAGAAAGAAAGAAAGAAAGAAAGAAAGAAAGAAAGAAAGAAAGAAAGAAAGAAAGAAAGAAAGAAAGAAAGAAAGAAAGAAAGAAAGAAAGAAAGAAAGTTAACCTGAGTGGCAATTTACAAGCATCACCTTGAACGTATTATGCAGGGCAACATCGCCATCTACTGATCTAACATGTGAAGTGGAAGTTTAAACATCACCCAATGAGCAGAGATAAAAAAATGTCTAAAAGTGGAGGTTTTTTAGATGTCTAATCAATTAGATGTCTAATCTAATTGATCTCATCTAATCTATGAATAGACCTCTAAAAAAACTTCCACTTTTAGACATTTTTTAGATCTTGTGCTCAAGAGGGCAATTACAGTAGCTTACCGGTAACACATTCAAATTTACATGCAAATGTCTTGTTACGGCCAACCTTCTAGGGTAGGCCTATATGATTCAGCATCAGCAACAATACGGAGGAGACAGTTTTAAAGAGAACGTAGATTTTATTGTTGTTCTATATTTGCGTGAGCAGTTTAGATGATGACGTAATGGTTGGCTAAGAGACCTTTATAACTAATGTCATAAGTATTAGCTCGCTCCGCTCACGCACAAGTAGGCCATGGCCAACTTGGGTGCAACACGCAAGTTTGGACTCTAGTGCAAACTTGTACTGATCTTGGTGGTAATAGGATTTACAGACAGAATATTTACAAATATAATAATAATAATAATTAACAGTTTCACTGCTGAATGCATGTATATACGTTTTGGATTAATTGCACGATGCAGCAAACACTTAATTAAGTTTTGCAGACAATGATCAATAAACCATCTTTTGTTCAATTATAACATAATAATCTGTGCGCATAAATCCATCTTGGTTCTGTAGTATACTGTTGCTTTAAGGCCCTGGCGACGTCACAACCAATACTCCGCACACCTACCCATTTTTTTGGTCCTTTCAGGAAGATAAACATAGCAATAGCAGCTAGTGGATCCACTGCAGGCGGCAGAGGCTCAGTCCTCTCTTCTACTGTCACTAGCAACACGGCACCGGGACTTCGATTGCTCGTTTTTTTTGTTTTTTTTTTTCATCAATTGCATTAGATCATCTTACTTTGGCCATCTGGATATTGTGTGTTTGTACTGGCATGGGATTGGTATTCTTTCTTTCTCATGTATGTATAAGTAAAAAATTTATATATCGTGTCGGAACTGAAAAAAATAACTTATCGTTGCATCTCTACTGCCTACACCTGTTTCGCATTTGCAAATAATGCAGGAAGCAGCAGCGCAACCTGTCAATAAAAACAAGTGCATGCATTTGAATTTCTGACATATCACTGCTGCATCAGGCCGATGCCTAAGCCTAAGCCTAACCTCTCACAGGGTTGTTCCCCCAACCTAACCGTTGGTCCTATGATGTACGTCGGACAGAAGTCTGCCTCCCAAACAAGTGCTTCCAAACTCCAGCACTGGAAAAAATATCAGCTGCAGAGAATTTCTTGACAGAAACCAGCTCATAACATGTCTATGGTGCATTTTTTTTATAAAACACCTTGCAGATTCAAAGAGCAAATTCAGCTTTGCTGTTTTTATAATGGGATGAATCTAGAGTTGCATTGACTCATTACTACTCCATCTGCTTGTATGAAACAACAATCAATGTCTATCTTAGATTAGATGTTGATTAGATGTCTAATTTAAGATTAGACTTAAATCTTAAATCTTTCACTTTTAGACTTTTTTAAATCTTGTACTCAGTGGGATCGAC
The DNA here is from genome assembly GCA_039105355.1 of Benthosema pterotum. NCBI lineage: Eukaryota > Metazoa > Chordata > Actinopteri > Myctophiformes > Myctophidae > Benthosema > Benthosema pterotum. The sequence continues at coordinate 15,525,353 of CM076985.1, read as the reverse complement.
TTCACATGAACGTGCAGCTATCAGTGAGTGCTCATTGAGTCAACAGAGGGCGGATTGGGATTCGGAATTTGTTTCTTACCTGAGAAATCCTAGTACTGTTGTGATCAGTCTTGGTCTTTTCATGAGCCAGGCTATACATCCTCAAACCTAGAAAGAAAGAAAGAAAGAAAGAAAGAAAGAAAGAAAGAAAGAAAGAAAGAAAGAAAGAAAGAAAGAAAGAAAGAAAGAAAGAAAGAAAGAAAGAAAGAAAGAAAGAAAGAAAGAAAGAAAGAAAGAAAAGAAAAGAAAAGAAAAGAAAAGAAAAGAAAAGAAAAGAAAAGAAAAGAAAAGAAAAGAAAAGAAAAGAAAAGAAAAGAAAAGAAAAGAAAAGGAAAGGAAAGGAAAGGAAAGGAAAGGAAAGGAAAGGAAAGGAAAGGAAAGGAAAGAAAAGAAAAGAAAAGAAAAGAAAAGAAAAGAAAAGAAAAGAAAAGAAAAGAAAAGTAAAAGAAAAGAAAAGAAAAGAAAAGAAAAGAAATTTAACCTGAGTGGCAAGCTCACTTTGAACATATGCAGGGCAACATTGCCATGCATCCGCAGCGCAAATAAATAAGAGCTATTTTAGGTTTAATAACATGACATTAAAGTTGGCCTGAGTCCAATACAATGAATGCTGCTAATCAACAACACTGTCTGCACAATGTGTTACCTTGCCTATCCAGCCTCCTATTTCAGAACAGTCAAGATAGACATTTACTGTGAAAGTGGATACACACTAGGCCCAATACTCAGGGCTGGTTCTAGCTTGTGGTGCTGTATGTGTCTGTACTTTGTCTGACTTTGGGTTCAACTGATTTATGGGTGTAGACAGTGCAACTAGATTTTTTTCAAAATTGGGCTAAATCTAGATTTGCAATTCGGCTTATCGACTCCCCCATAAGAATTTTCATCTGCGATTTGCTTGTACTATTAAACAACATTAAACTCACCAACATTTCAGCTACATGGAAAGGTTGAATTATCCTCTTTCTATCTGCAGAGCATTTGTTTGCTAAAAATCCACCATAGACATGTTATGAGCTACTTTCTGTCATCAGTAAATAAAACAACTGAACGGTTGGGCTGGCACGCACGCACACGCACACGCACACGCACACGCACACACACACACACACACTATACTGTTAGAATTAAGAATCAAATGACAAGAAATGAAATGAAAGCATAGTCAGTATAAAACAGCCTTGTAACACAGTTGCCAGTTATCAGACCATTCATTTGAATGCCTGAAAAATGCAAAACGTTTTCATTTCCACCAGTTCTGGCCTCCTCAATGTTGCAATTCTGACACTCAGTGGTGAAAGTGAAATTATGTTTGGTCACTGTCGAGATACCTTTTGTTGTTTGGCACGGCTGACATGCTTTTTAGTTCATATGTGGTTCATATATGGGTGATGCGTATTTTTCACTAAGTACTGGAGTACTTAGTGAAAAATACAAAACATGTTCATTACCACCAGTCCACACATGGAAGACAGTGACATACTGTACATGCAGTAATGCATGTGGATATGGTTTGAGCCTTGTGAGGCTCGCAGTGTCACAACGTGGTCATATTATGGTTCAGTGATGAGTGACAGTTCATGACTTTTTCTAGAAATGACTTACCACAGGGAGTTCCATGGGTATCCCTCTCTCAGATGGAAGGTAACTTACCCTAACTCCGCCACAAGGTGGTGGTATTCACTCACAAGTTCACAATAAGAAGTAAGCTCTCTTCTCTTTCACCTGGCGAGGCTGGCGTGGTCAGGTAGTTCTTCTAGATCACTTTTCAACCTTTTTCATACCAGTGCCCACCATTTATTCAGCATTTGAGCCAAGGACCCCCATTTGAGTACAGTTTTGCCCCACAGACCCCAAAACCAAAGATTTCAAACAAAACTGGCAAACATACTGACCAAAATGACCATTAATCTTCTAGTTCTGTTAAAGATGGCGAATAACTAGTTACATCTGGTTAACCAACTTAACTGGGGACCACCTGGAACCCTCTCAAGGACCACTCGTGGTCCCCGGATCACTGGTTGAAAACCACTGTTCTAGATCTCTTTTAAGGCCGAGAATCCCCTCGTCTTCCAAAGGTGGTTCAAATAGCAGATCTACATTTTGATTCTTTGAATTATAATCCCCCATCAGCATCACCTCCAGGAAAGTTTTTGAAAATAAAGGCAGGTTAAAGCCAGAGATAAAATATCGCATGCAGTTGGATCTGAATGTAATAGTTTGAACGGACCTGACCTGCCATTGCTAGAAAACACAACACCACTGAGCTGTAGTTCTTCTGACCCCCAGAGCCAACCCAACCCAGACAGACAGACTGTGCGAGTGCCATCTAGTGGACTGGCTGCATTTCGTTTGACTCTGAATAAACAAGTTTAGTTTCAAAAGTGTTGCATGCTGTTGCAACAGCATCCAACACTTTTGTCTAGTTCAGGAAGAAAAATCCTAAAATGTGACACATTGTGAGATTAGAGACCGGTTATGTTTAAAAGATGTTCATACAATTTAGTCGTGAAATGGGACATTCTGCATCAGTGTTGGGACATGTGCACTACATAACTTAATATATAACAGTAGTAACTTGTAATATAAATATATTACTTAACTAAAACAATCTAATATATTATACTTTTCTTTCTGCATTACTGCATTACTTTCAATATTACTTTCTGTCAATCTGTCTATCCATTGAAAATGTTCTTGTGAAATTATATTGACAACTGCAGAAGTGAAATAATTACTTATTTTCTATCATTTGTCATGAAATTATTTATTCAGGAGTGACGTTTTTTCCAAGTTGATTTCATATGGTTTTGGCCAGATAAGGTATGCCACTGGCCTACGCAATATTTGATTAATAGTGATAATAAATAAAAAAAAATGTAAAAAGTATTTTTAAGTAATATGTAATAGTAATATTAATATATTACACTTGCTCAGACAGTAATATTGTAACATAATATATTGCTTTAAAATAAAGGTAATAATTAATAAGTAATATATTAACAAGGTAAAGTAATATTCCCAACACTGTTCTGCATAATGAGTACTTTTTACTTTTGTTACTTCAAGTGCATTTTGATAGGAGAACTGAAGTATTGATATTTTTTACGACGATGGGCATCTTTTTAAATGCATAACAATTTTGGCATCGTCAAATGTTTGAGAACAACTGGAGTTATTATACATGGTTACCCTCATGATCTTACTCCAGGTGTTTGTTGCAAACATCTGGGTTTCTCTTTGACTCACTTGGAGTCACATCTCTCCATTCAGCTCTGGCTTTCCTGTCCTGTTCCTGTCCCTCGATCCTTAAATCCATCTTTATTTAGATCTGTTGGCTGAGAATATCTAGCCATTGGTTCCGGCATCTAGTAAGGATGCCTTCAGACAGTGTGTCTTGTTGAGCTGTACTACTGTAAGGAGACTCCTGAAAAGAACAAGGACCAGATGGCTGGATTATGTCTTTAAACAGGCCCTGGAACACAGCAGGATCCCCCAGGATGAAGTCACTAATGTTCTGTAGAGGGAGGTCTACTGTAAAGCTCTCTTCTGGAACTGTTGCACCTGCTGCAACTATGGAGAAGCAGTTAAAGATATGGATGGATGCAGAGCCTTATAGGGGAGAGTTGCGATATTCCCATTCAGAATCACTCCTATGCGCCAGGGCGCTCGCGCTGCTGTATAGAGCCAACAGCACCCCATTCACACACACTGTTAGCAACTGATAATCACTGCCTGTGAGGCTCCTCTGAGTCCAATGTAGCACTAGGAGTATGTAGAAATGCGTTGGACTCAGTTATTTAATCCAGCTTTAATGACTTTAAAACCCTTGTTCTTTAATAATAGTACAACATAAACATTACAGAGACTGTAGTCGTGACTGCACGTTACTGTTGTCGTTTTGCATACGTACCTAAAATAGCTCTTATTTGTGCCGTTCTCGTTGAAAACAATGTATTCCCAACTGCAGTTAGGACTCAGAGAGGCTCTGTATAGTCACATGATGACTGTCTGCTCCACTCTGGTTTCTGACCCCTCAATATCGTAACTCTCCTACTAGAAGGCTCTGGATGGATGGATGGATGGATGGATGGATGGATGGATGGATGGATGGATGGATGGATGGATGGATGGATGGATGGATGGATGGATGGATGGATGGATGGATGGACGGATGGATGGATGGATGGATGCATGCATGGATCGATGGATGGATGGATGGATGGATGGATGGATGCATGGATGCATGGATGGATGCATGGATGCATGGATGCATGGATGCATGGACGGATGGATGGATGGATGGATGGTGTGTGTGTGTGTTTGACCAATGCCTTACTTGGCTCCTATAGGGGCCTATGGGTGAAACTGGAGCGCGGTACTGTGTTTGACAGGGGCTCCTTCATTGGCATTCATTTAGGCCAGTGGTTTTCAACCTTTTTCATACCAGGGCCCACTATTTATTCAGCATTTGAGCCATGGACCACCATTTGATGGCATTTTAAGCCCCACAGACCCCAAAACTAAAGATTTCTTTTGTTTTGTCCACAATACCAGGCTGGATTTTAGAAACAAAACGGGAAAATAAAGGCAATAGATCAAAATGACCAATTAATCTTTTACATTCTCTAGTAGTGTAGACTTGGGTTAATTCAGAAGATGAAGATCTTGAGAGCGAAAACATGAAACCAAATGGACCCGCAAGGGTCCATTTGGTTTCATGTTTACGCTCTCAAAGAGTTACATCTGGTTAACCAACTTTCCATTTAGCTGGGGACCACCTGGAACCCTCTCAAGGACCACTGGTGGTCCCCGGGTCACCTGTTGAAAACCCCTGATTTAGGCAAAAAAAAAAGACGAAAAAAAATCACAATTGTGTGAAGTGAGGGGTGCCCTTATCGTCACTAATACAGAAAATATCACAAGGATGTGTGCTTCGAATGAGTGCTGCACAGATTTACTAAAGTCCCAAAGTAGCCTACAGTAGGCCTCCCCTCTGATTACTTGCGTGAGCAGAGCGGGCGCAAGTAAGGCAATCGGTGCCCCATGGCCTACTTGTGTTTGCACTCTATGCTGATCTAGTTCTTTCTTGTGTTCCCATGTCTTGCCGTGTGTGTTTCTTTCTTGAACAGACTGAAAACACGAGAACAGTTCCTAAATCGTAAGTCCACAAATTGGAGCAGTGGGGGTAAGGTTAAGGTATTCTAGCCCTGGGGACGTTTTCAGTGTAAATATACCGAGAAGTCACTTAGTGCAGCACTAATTACCGTGATTCACAACACTCCAGCGGCCGTCACAGACTTGATGCGGTGATAATGGTCTCGGTGAAAGGAGCAGACTCACGTTTGCTTATTTGTTCAAGGCTGTGAGAGATTGGCCAGTGCTGTATCAAATAAACAATCACATGTTGTTGCTCTAGTCTAGTAGCACTTGCAACAACTGGATTGCAATATTGGCCTCATATACCTGTGGTTATGAAACATGTTCATTCCTAAAATGATACAGGTATAGGATCCACTTACTTCTTTACTGGTTGTGCGGCTGTGTGTGCAGCATGTGTGTGTGTGTGTGTGTGTGTGTGTGTGTGTGTGTGTGTGTGTGTGTGTGTGTGTGTGTGTGTGTGTGTGTGTGTGTGTGTGTGTGTGTGTGTGTGTGTGTGTGTGTGTGTGTGTGCATGCGTGGATGCAAAATAGAAAGACCAATGAAAAATGCACACCAGCAACTGTTTTCCTAGCAAATCATTTAGGGGACACACGCACGCGCACAAACGCACGCATGCATTGCATACATGTATGTGCAGACACACACCTAATTGAACATTATTGCGCTCAGTTTGGAGTTAATATAAAAATGCACGTCGTTGCTTATCCGGCTTGATTTCTTGCGTGTAAATGAGCTGCAGCATCTGTCAGTGCCCAGTGCTTATAGGAGGGAATTAAAAGACTGACCTTCACCTTGGTTTATTTGTTCTGGAGGGGAATGAATGAGTGACTTACGGGGAGGTCGCTGGAGAGGGATTGTTTTACATGGAGCGCAGAAACAATCGATTTGTAGACTGTCAAATATTTAAATGATACATGCGCGTGTCAGGGCTCTTAGCAGAGTTTGCTTTTCCTAAGTTTGCTTGCCTCGGCCACACGAGGAAAATATCCGTTCTTTTCCTCCCCCGTTGAAAAAAAAAATCCTGTCCACACGACAAAGATATCCATGTCCACACGTAAACCCAAAACGGACATTTGGGGCTCCAACACGTATGCCAAGCCAGTAGGTGGCAATAAGAAATATTTGGCACAACACAGAAATGGCTGGTGTTAGCTGGTTTCCATGGTTACCCAAATACATATTTCACGTAACCTGGTAGTAGTAAGGGACGGGGGACCGGAGATCTCTGTGAACTGTATACAGTTCACATTAATTAATGCACAGGAGGGGTATACCCTTCCTGTGAATTAAAAACAACAACAAAGGTCCGCAGCCGCTCCACAATTCCTACCATGATGCATCATGCGCTATGGGGACTAATAAAAGTCTGGGATTCCGGGAGGTGGGAATGTCGTAACTCTTCTACTGGATGTTACATTAAAGTAGTCATCCAGTAGAAGAGTTACGACATAGAGGGGTCAGAAACTGAGCGCTCGCGCTGTTCAATGCAGCCTGAATAGGGACACCTCGGAAGTTGTTTGGTCACGTCATGAACTGATAAGTATGAGACGTCATCGTTTTCGTTTCACGTGTCTACATGGCTACGCTGCTCCGGATATTTTCGAATATCTTCACTTATTTCTCCGTTTGCAGAAAACTCCGTTTGAGTGACGTAAAACGCTGTTTGCGTGTAGTAGAACGGCCCAAACGCAGGAATATTTCTGCGTTTGGCAAAAGATCCGGAGTCGTGTGGCCGAGGCCTTAAAGTTTGCTTGTTTCTCTCTCTCGCTCACTCATACACACACACACACACACACACACACACACACACACACACACACACACACACACACACACACACACACACACACACACACACACACACACACACACACACACACACACACACACACACAGAAGTTGGGCCGTATCTGGATTGGTACTTTTTTTTTGCAAAACACATTAATTGTAACACAAACAAACACAAACTTACAGGAGTAATAAAGTACCAATAAGACGCCTGATTAGAGTGACAGCCGACTGCTGGGACAGCGGGTGCAATGTCAGAATAGGTCAGCTCCATATATGGAGATCTAGGAGTGTCTTAAGTTCACATGCTTTAATGGGCCTTCATTTTCGGCATGTAGAAAACTCTAGTTTTGTATACCTGTATACCTCAATCAAAAGGGAGATGAAGGACCAACATATGGAATGTCAAAACAGCTCAGTTCCATATATGGAGAAGATCTAAGGGTTTGAGTTTTGCGGTCAGATGTAACAACAACTAATCTTTCTAAAGATTAGTTGTTATCGGAAGTTTGGGTGAACATGACATTGTGGCAAAGGCTGTTAGGCTCGGGAGTTGAACCTGTGGCACGCTGCCATGCTGGCTTAACAGCCTAGGTGCCCAGACGGTTAATAGTCCAGTAATAATGTCATTTACCCTCAAACGAATTGCAAATGTCCTAAATAACAAAAATGTTGCCTGAAATTTTCTGAGGGAAAAGGTTTGAAATAGTATGTCAATGTATGAATAGTACAGTATGTACAACGTATATTAGGCAGATATTTTCTCAATTTCATTATGCTTTAAGTATTAAGTGAGATGAGAGATGACTATAAATCCATTATTTCTTAGCATTACTTTTTGCTTCTTGGGCTAAAACGGCCATAGCTGTGTTGACAAATGTGATGAGCTAAGTACATTTGCGGAAGTTGGTGAGATATGGTGAGTTTTCACCCAATGAGCGATTGTGTGCAAAAAATAATGCTTGGAGTAGAAAAGTAAAAGATATTTGAGTCAAAATGTCCAGTTTAGTACCCGTGCAGTACTTCCACCACTGCCAGTTAGTCAATTTGTTCTCCTTTCCTGTTGATACAACAAATCAATTAACTCTCATTTCCCGCATATCTATAGGATCAATTAGCTCCGGGTTTCCTGTTTATTTTCCGCAAAAATCAATGTACTCTGACAGATTGCAGCTGCCTTGTTTGCGGTGGACCACATATGCACATCAAACGCTTTTCTAAAAGCGCCCCTTATCACACCACATTAACCTCACGTAAACACACTGTGAACTCTCCCCTGAGTCAGGGCAAAAAGAGGCAAAGCGTGCGGGACACATTTGTCAATGCACTGTAAAATACTCAGCGTTATTCAATCCATTCCTAACTCGTCGTGTTTACGGAACCCAGGGGCGTTTTTGCCATTAGGCAGACTAGGGCGGAGATTTTCCCGGGAGCTCCAGGGAAAATCTTGCCTGGGGGCTCCAAATTGCTTCAAAACACCAGTGGTTTTTACAGACCCCTTGCACTTCAGTTACATTTATCGCACACTCTGTGTATGAAAAGTAGCTCATGCTTTGACGATGTTTGGGATAAGGAGTGAGGGTTTTGTATAATAGTGACGTGGGGTAGCTTGTCTTACATATAAACACTATAAAAACCACTGTGTTACAAATAGGCAACATTACTGCCTCACATAGGTCATATACACAAATGCACAACTAAATACTACGTTGTATATACCAGCTAAAGATAACGTATGGCTGATTGATTGTCCTTGTCCTAGACTTCTTTTGCTTTATACATGCTTCTTGATCTAATGCAGGGCATTCCCCTATGTTTATTAGGAAAATAAAACATTTTACGTTTGACATTTAATAGTTCAAGGGCACAGCCTGTACATGTCTCAATTTAGTTTCAATCTAAACTCTAAACATATTTATATTTTCCCGTCATTTTTGAGGGGTGCAACCACTCCAAGGCATAGCTTTGTCCGTACGTCCATCCCTATGTTTAGCATACCAAGACGGGGCGCTGTTTCACTGATACAGAGTACATACATTTTCTAAGAGCAAGTGCCTCGATTTGTACTGCATTTTCATGATTTCCTCAAAAATAGCAGGTGCTCACATAGCGCGCCAGTGGCCAGTGGCGCGCTATGAGCCGTGAACACCTGCTATTTTTCAATAAAACTTAAAACACCCCATACAGAATGGGTTAAACTACTGGTGAGTGTCACACTTTCATCTGCATTGATTTGCTTTAGTATAAGCACAAATAAATCAGATGTAGATAGAACTAGATAAATACTTTCTGCGACCTTCTCATACCACATAATTTAAATGTGAATGACCTACATGACAAAAGTACTGTAAAAACAGAAATACCAATACTTTGTTTTGTGCTCCATACGTGAAGACAGCGATTGAAAATTCACTGATTATTACTGCTCTCTCACGACAGAAAACAGTAATAGTGAGGCTCCTTTCACAAAATTAAATGCATTTTAAATCACGTTTCAAAACCTATGCAGTGTCAGATGCATATATGAAGGTATTTGACATCACGGACAACAATGGAACAGTCACTTACAAAACAAATGAAATACCATCAAGGGGTGATTTATTATGTGGCCTAGAACTACTGAATACTCAAATAAATTAAACAAATAATCTCTATGTGAAAACACAAACAAAATAAAGACATCAGACATAAATTCTTTTCACAATGCCATACAGCAAAGCCAATGGTAACACTGATATAATACATCGCCTCTCCCTTTCCAAACGATTCACTTTGGGGAGACACTTGACATCTGCTATGGTGGTTAGTTCCTGATAACCTCAAAAAATATACTGCATATCTATTATAAAAAAAACATCAACACATTTTGATAATTTTCTTTATATATATATTTATATATTTCTAGAATAATCTATAATATGTAGTTACAATATGTACAATCCCCCCCACATACACACACACATAAGGCAAAACTACATTCTTATAAAACAGAAGAAACATTGCTGTTTGCAATGGCAGGGAGCTAAGAGCTGATTTTATTATGACACGCACGCACGCGCACGCACACACGCACACGCACACGCGCACACACACACACACACACACACACACACACACACACACACACACACACACACACACACACACACACACACACACACACACACACACACACACACACACACACACACACACACGCACACGCACAGCACATACTGACATGGTTGTTATATTTTGTATTGTATCAGCAACGCATTTTGAATTCAACACAATGGCATTTGACGTAAACTGAGTTTACTGAACTCCATGGATGTCATTGCTGCTTTTTGTGTCAGACCTGTGTAGATTAGGTCATGTTAACCTGATGAACGGGGTGTCCCCCAGGGCTCAATGGTTGGTACACTCCATCATTGCCAACTACACCCTATCTCTGCAAGATCTACAAGATCACAAACTTGTGGAACTGCTATTTTCAGGCTGTAGTTCAACCCAGCATGGGGTCACTAGAATGCTTTTCTTTCGGGCTAAACATAATGTTAGCTTTACAATTCAGACACTCTAAATCCCTGAATGATTTATTATTTCCTGCTCAAAGACAAAATTATTGAGAGGGAAAAAGGGTTATTTTGAACTTGGCATAGACTTTGTCAGATTTTGGTGTCTATGGTAAGACCTAATGCCGTGAAACATGTTGGTGAATGGTGCAATCACCGCAATATTATCTTCTATGAAATTATTGGAAGGGAATCCTTGTTACAACTCCTGCTGTGTGAAGTGTCAACTTTCATCTCGCCATCTTACAATTTTATAATACCCTGTGCTGTAATGCACATCAAATGAACCCTTTTAAAACCTCCGGTTTATTCCACGCCGCAGGAAAAGTACATGTTATGAGACCATCAGGCCTCATAATATTTTCTATTCGGATCACGTCTCTGCTTCTCGGCAGCCTTGGGTATATTCTCTGAGAGTGACTGTCCGCGGACAGTTCTAGCGCGATCCACATATCCTAATAAACATCAGGCGAGTCTTATGTGACAAGTCCTGCTGTGCCAATGTTTCACCCATCTGATGTCGATGTCGTCTGATGTTGATCGATGCTCTTTGAAAGTTGTACAGCCCGGTAGTTCTCGGAAAACGCATGAGTCCTGATCTCCAATTGAGAGGGTCGAATCGTGTCGCAAGGTCTTTTCTCTTGGCTCTTTGAGCCGACAGCGCAAGACATCAACGGGACTTCTCGTATCGGAAACCACAGTTTTTGCTGCCCTTTTGAGGAGGCAGCAATGTCCGTTGGTTCAAACCACACTGGTCCAAAAAACAGTGTAGGAGGAGCAGCACGGCCACTAGGGGCCCACCAGCGGTGCTTGTTGTTGTGTGGGACATGAGCCTTTAAGAACTGTCCAACGGCAGCATGGAGCTAGAGCAGCGCGGTTGACGTGACGATGTGCTGGAGAAGTAGAAAGAAAGCGAAGAGGAGAGGTAGCGAAGAAGACGGCAACGATGAAGACGATGAAGGTCTGTGGTGGTGACCGTAGGGACCGCCGTGGACTCTGTCGGGCGGCCGCACCGTGATGTATCCGTTGATGATGCGCACCAGCGGCGGAGGAGGAGGGGACTGGACCGTCGTGCTGTAGAAGAGAGAAACAACAAAATGTTATTTTTCTTTCTTTCTTTCTTTCCTTACAATGAGCTCATACTGTCTTCTGTGGCCTTTGTACACTCCTTGAGGCAACCACCGATGTCAAACTAAAATACACAGCGCTCCAAAATAGTAAAAATTGGTTCAAGTCAACGGCCGCAGCCTCCGGACTGTGTTTCTAGTTTCTACACATGAGCACCGGTTTATCAGGATGTGCCAGACAAACAGCAAAAAAAATAAAAAATCTTCAAAAAACAATGTCCCCAAATAGCAAGATGAAAGCAAAGATGAAACTGCGAGCATTAAAAACATAAAATGCATTTTTAAAGCTCAGTTTCCTGTTCTATTAACCTCACCAAGCACTGCTTTCATAGAAAAATGAAGTAAATCAACCGAGTTGAGAAAGTAAAACAATGAGTTGCATTCATTTCTTAGTATTTTGTGTGTGAACTTTACCAAAGGGTCAGTTATAATAGTAGCTAAATATCATCCCGTGGGACGAAGCTAATTGGTTCAAGGGCCTGATTTGGCCCCCGGGCCTTGAGTTTGACATACTGTATATGCTCTAATGCCTTTCTCCCTCTCGGATGAATCCAAGTCCAAGCTGGGGGGGGGGGGTTCCCTGGTTGGACGTGGCGCGTTGAAAGAACACCGTTATTCCAACCAGTTCCTGTCTCCTCCTGGCCAGGGGGAGGCAGTTTAGAGCCCAGGATTACTGCTATGTTTTTTGTGAAGGTATCTAACCCTACCCTCGACAGACCTTTAGTCCAGAATGGGTAGCGTTCCGGACCTCGCGGCGCGACGTGAGCTTTATGAACTTCGGCACGTGACACCAGCTTGCACCCGGGTATAAAAACAAACGTCGGAATCTCTCTATTTCTCCGTTTCTGTCTGCCTTTCTCTCTCTCTCCCGCTAGGTCTGTCAGTTAAATAGTTTCTGCCTCTCCGTTTGATGGCGGTCCAACGGGCCTGGTGTGGTTAAAGGCTGGGCCGCGGCCAGACCAAACAAACAGGCAGGTTCCTGGAGTCAGGAGGAGCCTCTCTGCTCTGCCTGCCAGCAGCGAGTGGATCAGCCTAGAACGGGCACAGCGGACCGGGAAGAGGATTATAGATGGAGACAAGGTCGCCGGAAAAGAAAAACGAAATGATAGCCATGTTAGCATTTTTGCATTAAGCTGATGGGTAACGGTAACTTCCCTTTCCCTTTAGATTAGGAATCTGAGCCAATTTAAAAGAATAACCTTCTCTTGGGATGCAGAGCTGCAACACACACACATGCACATCACATTCTATTTGTATAGTTGAAAAATAGCCAGATAAAAACTTTTATTTGAATTGAAACGTATCTCCTTTCACCGGCGTGGACAGGTCTGTTATCTTCTCTCTTGCAATGACAAAAACACAAGTCTGCAAGTTTTTTCCCCCACTTGCTAAAATTGTTCCCTTTGCAATTTCCAAATTAGCCTCAAATTCAAGTGTTTTCATCGCCGGCATATGTTTGCAGTTAATAATATTTACTTTGCATTGATTGGTCTTGGCTTATGGCTAAAGCGGCCTGTAGCTCTTGGCCGAGGTCCCTAGATGGATTCTGATGTTGATGATTGGTTCAGACAGGCTACAGAACAGGTATTTACGAGTTCTATTTTGGTGTCCTTTTATTTTGCCGATATTTTAAGTGTCTATGCTTTTCGTAACCACTTCAAACACCACTCATTCAAACACCACTTCACTGAATGGAGTGGCTCTATAGTAGATTCACCCCTTTTTTGTTGGTCTGTGCACATCAACATTTCTTCAATAAAAATATCTGCTATTTCCGCTGAATATTTGCTACAGAATGCTAACACAAGTGGTTAAATTTGGTTAGAGATTTTGGGAGCAGCCATAGATTTAAAGTTGTGTATTAATTACCCTCTCTGATTTTAATGAATGGAGTTGATTTTACTTTTTTTGGTACTATGAATTAAGTGATTAATTGAGTGTAAAAATGACTGTACTGTTCAACTCTCTCTATTTTAATCTATTTTTCTGATACATACACACATACACAGAGACCTACTCAACAGTGATCTCTCTCCCTCTCGGCGTGTGTGTGTGTGTGTGTGTGTGTGTGTGTGTGTGTGTGTGTGTGTGTGTGTGTGAGCGCGCACATGCGTGTGTGCATCAGTCAGTCAGTCAGTCAGTCACTCTCTACTCCATCCATCCCCGCTCCGCGTCACAGTGGAAAGAATTAAGCCCTGGAGTAGCGCCTCACAGTGCGCCATGCTCTCGGAAAACACTGAATATTAATACTAAAGCAATACCTTTTCAGACATTAAAATATACAAACTGGGTCCACAGTGTACACTCAAGAACATGTGTCCACAAACAAACTCTTTCCTTCGGGTTAAAGCCCTAGTCAAGAGATACTAAAAATAACAAGGTTTTCAGACATAATGTATACAACCCACGGCCATAGACCCTCTCTGTTCATTTGGCACCGAGTTGCGAATATACAAAGTCGAATGCTTGGTGTTAATTGAACTCTAGAGTGTCGAAATGTAACCTTTCTGGTCCATTTTTAGAGTTCAATTAAGACTGAGGGCTTTAGGACGCGACTCGATTGTTTAATATTTTTCAAGCCGTCGCCTACTGCAAACCGACCACATTTCAGCGTAGGCATGAAGAATCTAATAAAATAAACCTTGCCCTGTACACTACAGGGTTATCCACTTTCAATTTGGCGTGCCTATTTTGAACGCGCCATTAAACACATATTGTGAGCCTATAGATCGGCTAGTTTTGCCACGCTATGAGTGATTAAACGTCAGCAAAAGTCCGGGAATAGTACAGCAATACGGAATGTATTTAAAAAGTACCAAAAGTAGAAAGTACTCATTATGCAGAATATTCCCCAGTTCACACATTTTCAAAGGTCGTTTGAAAATATCATGATCCACAGGCTCCCAATAAGTCTATTCTCATAAATGGGTGAAATGTAAATAGGGCTGCACTGGTTAATGTAATAATAGTACATTTACAAAGTAACTAGCAACAAAACGATTTAAATAATCTCAGTGGACTAAAGCTGCATTATTTTGTCTCTGGGGTGCAGTGCAGTAGAGGTAAATTATAGAAAATTGGAAATACAAAAACAATTTGTACTAGCCTGGCTACCAGCCCCTGAATCGCTAGCCACACCTATTACAAATACGTTCTTCTGGCGATGAAGTGAAAATAAATGAAGCTTCGGTGTGTCAGGCTACTTCAGCGCGGTACTTGAGTAGATCCACTGTTGCCTAATAACACAGACGTGAAGTGATCTCCAGCCAGCAGCGCGCCAGGTTTTCTGGAAGTATGGACTCAGATTTTCTGATCCTGTGTAAACAGTCTGGGTCTCTCCATCTAGTGTATGATGGCCCACAGCTAGCCATAGTAAATAAGCTTTATGTTCCTTACAGAGTGAATAAATACATAAGAGTCTGGACGGCAGGGCATGTAAATACTTCTGACACACGCATATGCGACACATAGGCATAAGCATAAGCACGCCTTCAGTATATATACTGTAGTTGCTGTTGAGCATAGACGTTCTATCATATATCGTGTTTAGAGAAAAATCTTAGCCTCGAGTCTAGCCTGATTCGCTGTGTTCCGTACATCTGAAATGTCCTTTCGCAAATCAAATCTGTCCAGAGCCGGCTTGACTTGCATTTCTCCAACGTAGCCACGTTGTTTCTAGCCTGGTCTAGCCCTCAATGATTTTGGCCTTGGGGGGCGGGGGTGTCGTGGGATCCACACGGCGGAAGTGCTGCGCTCTGATTTGATCTCACTAACGTGTCGTCATCTCCGGTCCCTCCCACGCCCGTCCACTGCTGTTCTACGTCACATCATTTAGAGCGACGCCCACCCCGGAAGGTTGACACCCCCTTCAAGGCCACTTTCCAATGCGCGTTAGTCCAGGCTTTCCGTTTTCGCGCAAGGCGGACGAAAATGAAAGCCTGGGTGTCGAGGCTACGTTGTTTCTGAATGGATGGTGATGGAACGAACGTGAACTAGTGTTTTTTTTCCTCAAACAACCAACAAACAACACAGACCAATCAGAATCCTCTTCTGGATTTCAACTTTCATATGCCCCGCCTACCTGTGTGGATAGGCACCTGGCCAGACTGGTTTGCCAAGTTACAATGTATGCTTGCAACAAAATTCAAGGGCAAGTTCAATCCCTGGAGATAGAATGAATGAATGGTGCGAATGGATGAATATAATGAACAATTTATGTAAACTGCCTTCGGATACATTTTTACCATGTTTCTTTCTTTTCATAAATTGACATATGCTGTAGGAGTGTCTCCCAAAATGAGCCAGAAGCTTGTATTTTGGAAAGATATTCTGAAAGTGACAGTAGTTTTGTGGATCCACTGATTGGAACGTTCTTTCTTTTTTTACATTTCCCGGAAAAGTTCTTGACAGAAGGTTTCCGCTCCACTCAGAAAGCAATCTAAATATTTAAATAGGGGAACGTAGAGACAAAATACCCTCGCGGCTTTAATGTTTCTGTCCGATGATGTAGTTTAACAATGAGTAACGTGTTTTTATCGTTTGATTAATCTTACATAATGCCCGAGGTTCATTCCATAATGCTCTTGTTGTTGAGAACAACTACTACTACGGATATGTGATAAATACACAAGCCCCAAGTGAGGATCTATATTTAAAGGGACACCACCATGAATTTGACATTTTTCAAGTTTCTGGGTGTTTTTACCATCTCCAGTGTATTTTTACACCCCAAAAAGTTGAGATACCGGTATCTGTGATTTTTCTGTGTGTCTGAATTGTGCCGCATGAATGTACACTCTCAGATTCTCCTATTTAGTGATGTCACTAAAAATACCAATTTTAATAGTCCTTCCCACTTTAACTTTGCCTCCACCCTTTAACTCATTGGTTTGCATGGAATCCACACCCCCATATCACACTGAGAAAATATAAACAATAATAATCTGAGAGGCTGTTTAGGCTACAGAGTGTTTAAAAAGCCATTAAAAGGCAACATTTATATGATACATTTGATTTTAAATTCACGGTGGAGCCGCTTTAATAGTCAAAATAAATGACATTACCCGCTACTGTTTTTCAACTGGCGCTACAACATAAACAACTTCAAATGGAATGAAAGCGGCGCTATAAACACCAGCAGCCTTGCGGTCGGTCGACCCAAACAAGTCAAAGGGAGAGGAGAGGGCCTCGTGGCGAGGAGGAACCCCCTCTGTTTCCCCTGTGAAAGGTGAACTGGTTTTGTTTGGCTGGTTCAGTCCCTGCCTGGAGCCATCGTGAGAGAGCGAAAAACCTCCGGACGCACGTCTAAGATTTCCCAGGCTGCCTGTTTTCACACCCAGAGACACTTATACCAGGATGCGACCAGTCTGGGCCTATACCACACCGCACTGGAGGCTTCTTTTTCTGGAGTGCATGTGCACAGGCACACAACACACACACACACACACACAGACACAAACGCTCAGACACAGGGCAGCGCGGTGATGTGATACACTGACTGTTTTAGCCTGCAGCGCGACATCAGGAAGTGTCAGTTGTGTGTTCTATAGACAGACTTCAGTCCAGCTTCGGTTACCGCTCTTACACGTTTCCAGCCTCCTCTCTCTCTCCCTTTTTTCTCTTCCGCCCCATCTTTCACTCCCTTCTTCTCCTCTTCCTGGCCTCTCCTATGCTCTCCCCGGCGCCCCCTCTTCGCTTTCATCTCGTGCTCTACGTTACTTCCCTCATGACAAAACACTACTGAAACACTACTCATTGAGTAGTGATCACTACTACAATGTGTCTACACAAATACCACCATTTCACTAATCAATAGCCATTGAGATGAGTAGTGATTATGTAGTGATTTCAATAGTAAAATTTAAAGAAATGCCCCATTTCAGTACTTAATCACTACTGATAATTACTACATAATTCCTATTCAAATCAATAACTGGGTGCTACTGGGTGCTTCAGCCTCACTATTGGCTTTTTTTTTTAAATGGAAAGAACTATACAATCACGTACATTTATTGTTGAATTACTACATAATGCTTACATTTACTGCTGTATCTCTACACAAAAAAAAAAAAAAAAAAAAAAAAATCATGTAGTGTTTTCACTACTGAATCACTAATGAATTACAAAATTACAACAAAAAGTAATTCAGTAGTGAAAACACTACATAAATATTTGTGGGATTGTGTAGAGATACAGCAGTAAATGTGTAAGCATTTTGTAGTAATTCAACAATAAATGTACAGTTCTTTCCACAAGGCCAATAGTGAGGCTGAAGTAATTAAACAGCAGCCAGGTAGTGACTTGAATAGGAATTATGTAGTAATTATCATAGTGATTAAGTACTGAAACGGGACATTTCTCTACATTTTACTAAATCTTGAAATCAATCGTAAGCCCCCTAGAAAGAAAGGAATGTAAAATAATTTACACCCATCTTTTACTTTCTCTAATAACACCCTAAAACATGAACCTTGGATTTTAAAAAAAATTACAAAGTTGTCCTTAGCGTACTGAACGCGTTTTGGTGTTCTAAGCATTATTTTTTAACTATTGAAAAATAGCAGATCTACAAGCTCATAGCGCGCCACCGAGTGGCGCGCTATGAGCTTGTATCTCTGCTATTTTTGAAAAATCGTGAAAACGTGGCGCAAATCTTTGAATATTATGTTATTCAGAAACTAGAAATCTAGACAGGACACAATGGGTTAACCCACTTCAATCTGACATTGTAGATTCCACAAAACGTTTGCTCTGAAAGAACATATTGAAAGATTTGCAGTGCATTTTCACGGTGGCGCTTCGACCGGCGCGTTGTCTCCTCTCCTCACCTCTCCTCGATGCGGACCCAGAGGTCGTTGAAGTGCCGGTGCCGCTGCTTCTTCTGCTTGTTCCTCCTCTTCTTCTTCATCATCCTCCTCTCCGCCTTCTCCAGCTGCTCCAGGCTGTCGGGGGGCAGCAGCATGTGGGGCAGGGGCTCCGCGTCCAGGGGGTGGTGATGGGGGTGGTGGGGGTGGTGATGGCCCCCCAGGTGGTCGTCGTCGTGGTGTGGGAGCTCGTGGAGGAACGGCTCCAGCGGAGGAGGAGGAGGATGGGGGTCTCCGTCGTGGCCGTCCTCCGACCCCTCTGGGGAAGAGGGCCTGGACCTCCTGGAGGATGAGAGAGACAGAGAGAGAGACAGAGTTAAGTTTCTGCATTTGGAGACTAAAGGCTCAGTCATACTCCAGAGTGAAGTGAGTTTAGGTGAAGGGTTTTCACCATGGTATAGTTTTAGGCTTCACCCTGGAGTATGTATGAGCCAGAGTGTAGCCTTAAAAAAACTACACCACGGTGAAACTCTTTCACCGTGAGTCACTTCACTGTGGAGTATGATTAAGGCTTTAGGGCTCCATTTTTGTCACACTCTAAACCCCTTATCCCAAACCCCTTATCCTTTTTTTTTTTTACTATATTACTATTTGATAAACCTTTTGGAATACTTCAACATGCCGATCTACTGACAAGTTGTGAGCTTGTAGACTGGCCATTTTAACTACTGAAAAATGTTTTTTTTTATATAGTTTTAAAAGGCAAAGAAGTTAAGGGATAAGGGGTTTAGCGGTGACGAAAATCTAGGCCTAAGACTTCAACACTCAAAGATGAATTAGACAAAACTCTTCTTTAACCAAGTCAGCGTTATGAATACAATATTACAATTACACGTATTACGTTGTACAAGTAAATGTAATGGTGGCTAATTTGCCTTTACTTCACTACAGTGTTTTTTGTAAATTGATAGACAGGAAGAGGGAGAGAGGCCGTCGGGATCGGGGGTCGATCCCGACGGCCTGGACCACTGAGTCAAAGCCCAGGCCACTGCAACGAAGGGGCCTGTAAGCTTGCTGCTCACGGCTCTGTTTTCAATGCGTGATGCCGCACCGGCACACCGATCGCATCCAAGTATCAATCCACATAACCCCTGAAGCCCTACAATTTGGCCCTCGCGAATATAGTAACAACAAGCACACACACGAACCAGAGGCTTCACTAGACACGTTTAAGCTTTTGTTACAACATGTCATTTTTTACACATGTAATGATTCTTGCGGTTTCCCCCTGAGACAGAGACTTCTGAATGATCCGCAGCTTTCCAGTGTCTCCTCCAATAGGCAAACTCATTCGTCCTGAGACAGTGTGTGTGTGTGTGTGCGTGCGTGCACGTGTGCCTGCCTGTGTGAGCGTGTGAAGGAGTGAGATGTTTTGCTACCCCACAAGTGATTTTTCAGTGACTTCACAAACTGTGTGTGTGTGTGTGTGTGTGTGTGTGTGTGTGTGTGTGTATGTGTGTGTGTACAGATGCACACGTGCGGCCCGAGGGATTCACATCCGCTTGATGGCACCAATCACCTATGAGCCATACTTCCTTTTCTCGCCAGACACATGCTCGTACACACACACGCACGCACACGCACACACACACACACACACACACACACACACACACACACACACACACACACACACACACACACACACACACACACACACACACAACAGTTCCATCAGTGTGATCTCCACAATTTAATTTAAACTGTCTGTTGCTAGTATACAAACAGACACTTTTGTACACATTCAGTCACTTGATCACCTGGAAGTAGCATATTGTCGCAGCCGCATTTATCCCTAAAAATATGGACGCCATGCATGTTGAAAGTGTCTCTTTGTGGGTACAATAAACTACATTTAGTTTTTGTCATTCTTTTCCTATAAACTAGACTTGAAGGCCTCATGCCAAGCTGTTTTGTATAGTACAGGGTCGGGCTTAGAGTATCATTTATTATCACAATATTATTTGTTTCTCTCGCCCCACAGTGATTACTGGACATTATGGCACTTAAGCTGCCTATCGCCAACAGCTAACCAAAACGCATGGACTGATTGAATCTGGTATCCGGGGGGGGCGACATTTGTGGAGCCTTGTGTGGAAAATCATTATAGGCCAGGGGATTTCAACAGGTGGTCTGGGGACCTCCAGTGGTCCTTGAGAAGGTTCCAGGTGGTCCCCAGGCTAAATGATGAAAAGTTGGTTAACCAGATGTAACTCTTGAGAATGTAAAAATGAAACCAAATGGACCCTTGCGGGTCCATTTGGTTTCATTTTTACACTCTCAAGAGTTAAAATATTCATCATCTGAATTAGCATCACTTAACTAAGAACTTTACACTCTTGTTGGCAAAATACAGCCAGGAATTGTGGACAAAATCAAACGAATTATTTAATTTAAGGTCTGTGGTGTGAAGATGTAATCAAATGGTGGTCCCTGGCTCAAATGCTGAATAAATGGTGGTCCTGGAGTCAAAAAGGTTGAAAACCACTGATTTAGGCCACTGATTTTTTTGGGGGGGGGCAACCTTGACACATGTGTGTAAAACAACGTGCAAACGAGGAGTTCCAGTCTAGTGTATATAACGCTGCATTGCTTGCTCACAGAGGGGGCTCTTGTGAGCAAACACAAAGGCAGAGTCAGAGGTTCTGTGGGTTTACAGCCATTATATGCAGGGGCATTCTAACAGTCCATAAATGTTCACTATTACATGGTTCACGCACATAGCAAAAACGGTAATGCTTGTAAAAAGAAAAAAAGAAAGAAAAGAAAAATACATTTTTCATCTATTACTCTCTTACTACAGTATGTAACAGTATTTTCTGAGGAATTATTCAAGGACAAAGAAATACTTTAAGCCACTAATATAATTATCAAAATAAATTCAAAGGATAAAATAAGCATACTCTACCGATAAACACAAAAGCACTAGACAGAAGCAGCAAAACAATAGTGTAAGGAAGTGAATTGATTTGTGAAGTTAAACCATTGTAAACGAACGAGGAAACATTTGGCCAAGTAGGAATTTCTTAATCATTTTTGAAAGACACATGCACACTCACAACACACTATACTTTCCCCATGAGACAAGCAATACGGGCAATAAGAAGTTTGATTTAGACTGGGGTCTACATGTGTCAAGGTGGGGGGGGTCCATTTAGGCCCCTTTTCAATTACAACAGCTTAAGAGAGCGTGCAAATCAAACTCTAAACTCCACACGGAGCTCTGAAGGGCCGCGCGGCGCGGCCAAACGCACAAAGAGAACGATTGACTGAAATGAGGAACCCGAGGGACATTGTACGCAGTCAAATCCTCACTGTTAATTTAACTCAGAAGACTGTACAAACGGAACCAAAATGGTGTGTGCACGCACATGTGCAGTGTTGCATGTGCACCCGCGCGTGCACATATGTATGTGTGTGTGTGTGTGTGTGTGTGTGTGTGTGTGTGTGTGTGTGTGTATGTGTGTGTGTGTGTGTGAGAGAGAGAGAGCGTGCAAAACTCACTGTTATACAAAGCCTTTTTGCATTTCAATTTAATATCAGGAAGTAACAGCAGCCTGCACACGCACTGACGGTAAACAAATAATATGCCTACAGTAGTAGTAAACTGACTCTAAACAATCAATGTTTATTTGATTTCGAGTTAGCTGCTTTCACATCGAAGGCGAAGCCTGTCTGTATGAATGTTCCTATTAAAATGCCAGACAGTTGCAGTTTTTCCACAACGAATTGTTTTCTATCCTGTTTTCATATCTCAATTTTTTAAACATTGTATAAGCCTACCCTTTTTTTTTTAAGGAGACGGACCTCCATTCGATAGAATCTTCCCCCCCGGTAACCTAAACTATCAGAGCTACGGCGGTACATGCAAACTTTCAAGCTTGAGGTCATAAAAAAGGGGGTCATTGTGAGATTTTTTCTTACTTTTATTGCATACGGCTTCAAAAGAGTAATGTGCATGTCAGCACCTAATCTTTTCGTCTAGCATAAACACGGCTGGGTGCGGTGTTTTTTTATTTTAGTTTTTTTTAGACAGCGCTTATTGAAAAGGATCGTGTTTTGCCGAAACATTAAATAGAGGAACTACAGACTGGGACGGGACGTATAGCTGTGTGATGGCTGCCTCTGCCTCAGCACCGCTGATGTTTCCTGACGGCTCCAAAACCGCAATCCCCCCTTGTTGTCACGCGTCCCACCCCCCCACCCACCCTTACCATCTGGTCAGCCTATAGTGTGGATAGAAAACCGGCTACAAAGAGTGTTAATATAGTCGGAAAGAGAGGACCGACAGACACAGAAGGGATTAAGATAGAGAAAACGGACCGAGGGAACGAGAGAGAGAGGCGGATTTTATGACAGAACAAAAGCAACAGTGATAGAAGGCCAATTGTTCTCCAGTTTACACCGCGTTCCAACTTATTATGCAAATCATGTTTTTGTTTGATTTTCCAACATATTTGATGCAAATGATGATCAGCATAATTTTCAAGTCATTAGCTGTCAATTCTTATTTCAAATGTTATTGAACAAACCTCCTAATGAAAACAGAATTTAGAAAATAAATTAAAAACTTAAAAAGCTCTGTTCCAAATTATTATGCACATCATAGTTTTAAGACATTTTCTAGTTTGTAAAGAACTGAAAATAGTAATTTGTTGAATTCATAGCAATAATGAGGTCATATGTACTGGGAAAAAAAGCTATTTCAATCCAAAACATGTTAACAGGTCCAGTTACATGTTAACATGGGACCCCTTGTTTGATAGCAGCTTGCGTCCATCAAACTTGTGAGTTTATGGAGAGTTTCTGCTTGAATGTCTTTGCAGGATGTCAGAACAGCCTCCCAGAGTTGCTGCTTGGATGTGAACTGCCTTCCACCCTCATACTGTACATGAAGACCAATTTTCAAACAGTCTTGTTCACTGATGAGTGCCGTCCAATAAGGCTGCGACGTCAGCAAGGAGGTGGCGGAGTCATGTTTTGGGCCGGAATCCTAGGGGAAGATCTGGTCGGCCCCTTTAGAGTCCCTGAAGGTGTGAAAATGACTTCTGCAGAGTATGTTGAGTTTCTGACTGACCACTTTCTTCCACTGTACAAAAGCGAAGAATCATGCTTTCTGAAACAAAATCATCTTCAAGCACGACAATGCACCATCTCATGCTGCAAGGAATACCTCAGCTTCATTGGCTGCTATGGGCATAAAAGGGGAAAAAAAAATCATGGTGTGGCCCCCATCCCCCCCCCCCCCCCCCCCCTGACCTCAATCCTATTGAGAATGTCTGGAGCATCCTCAAGCGAAAGATCTAAAGGGGGCGACCAGGTCTTTCCCTAGGACTCCGGCCCAAAACATGACTCCGCCACCTCCTTGCTGACGTCACAGCCTTGTTGGGACATGGTGGCCATGCACCAACCATCCACTACTCCATCCATCTGGACCATCCAGGGTTGCACGGCACTCATCAGTGAACAAGACTGTTTTGAAAAATGGTCTTCATGTACTACAGTGGGAGGCAGTTCACATCCAATTAGCAACTCTGGGAGGCTGTTCTGACATCCTGCAAAGACATTCAAGCAGAAACACTCCATAAACTCACAAGTTTTATGGACGCAAGCTGCTATCAAACAAGGGGTCCTATGTTAGCATGTAACTTGACCTGTTAAGATGTTATGGATTGAAATAGCTTTTTTTCCCAGTACATATGACCTAATTATTGCTATGAATTCAATAAATTACTATTTTCAGTTCTTTACAAACTAGAAAATGTCTTGAAACTATGATGTGCATAATAATCTGGAACAGTGCGAAACGCACTGTTCCAAGTTTTTAATTTATTATCTAAATTCTGTTTTCATTAGTAGGTTTGTTCAATAACATTTGAAATAAGAATTGACAGCTAATGACTTGAAAATTATGCTGATCATCATTTGCATCAAATATGTTGGAAAATCAAACAAAAACATGATTTGCATAATAAGTTGGAACGCGGTTTAGAAATCCTTTGCCTTAAAGACTCAAGTCGGAACAATGCGAATTCTATCCTATGTTAAGTTGGCTGATGTTTTCTTTGGCTTGGACACAGCGGGGAGCATGTCATCATCACAGGTTGAGGTCGGAGCCCAGACTAAGCTGTGGACAGTACAGGAGAGCTGGCAGGGGAGGAGGGGGGTTTCAGAGGGTGTTGGAGAGGCCGGGGCTGAAATCCTTTCGGTAAAAATAGCAGATCTAAAAGCTCTTTTTGGGACGCAACACAGCCCTCTTTAGCTAGTGGAGATGCAATATAACGACATGGATTTCTAAACAGATTTCTTCAGTGTGAAATGCTTTCCTGGGTAGTGAATATGTTTGGAATAATGTGTTATTTTAAAGACACAGCGGGACAAAGGATAGGTTAACATAACGTTATAATCTTTACCCAGATGAACCCTGGACGTCCTTCTGGGCATGACATAATTGCCGACGCACGGCCTTAGCTTGCAGATCCGATATTTGAGCTGAGATTAGTTCATGCTGAATGGCTTGAACTCGCCCTGCAGAGAGGAGTGGGGCTGCAGTAAACTAATTGATTGTAAAACATACAGACTCACATCGCAACAAAATAGTCGTGGCTATCCTCTCCTTTCTTGCACAACAACATTGCATCATGAAGTATAACATATTTCTGAAGCGGTTAATTGATTTGTTGATATAAATATGTGTTTATATACTGTATTAAAAAAAACATGCTTATCGCTCATTCAATTTTAAAAAATAATCGGTGGCACAGTCGCAGAAAATAATCAACTGTTGCAGCTCTAACAGAGAGTAAAAGGTATGCAGGGAACCTGTTGGATAGAGAGACACCGACATGCAGGCAAAGGTGAGAGCTGAGAGAGAGGCAGGAGGTATCCTATTCCGCCACAGAGTTGTTACACATTATGATTTCTTCTGAAAACACGAGTCTGTGAAATCGGTAGGTCCATATTTTATCACTTAAATTGGTGTAGGGTTTCATGGCCTGGCTGCAACCGTTGCCCTGCGGCCCTTAGGGGGGGAATTTATTTATTTATTTTGCTCTGAGCTCTCTCTACTTTTTTTTTTTTTTACAGACTGGATTTCAAATGGAAATCATTTTCCAAGTAAGCGCAACTCCGTAGTTGGTCTAATTTCATCTCGCAGACCCGAAACAGATGTTCTAAGTTGAGCTTAAGCCGTGGTGAAAAAAAATACAGAATGTCTGCAAATAATCAAAAGCTACACGCCGGTAATAATCCCCTTCATTGATGATGCTTTTCTCAAGGTCTATGTCTCACTGTAGTTGTTACGTTGACACCTCTCTTTATTACATTACTTTTACTCTGTGCTGATTTCCCTGTGGTGGGAAACAGAACGTCACATCTAACAACTTAAACCTAACCAGAGATTGCTAGTGATCTGCTAATTGTGTAATAGTCGTGTTTTGATGCGGATGTTGGCAGGGAAAAATAAATAAAAGCCTTCGGTTTTTTAGCAATAAGGCTATAGCTTTACACCAGATTTCTGTGATCCCTGGCATTACATTGTGTATCTCTTTGTCCGCTTCCACTTCATCACTTCAAGTGATTAGATCCAGCCATTCTTTGGTGGGAAGCGTTCAACTTTGTCTTCTTTGGGTTTTAGGTGTAAAGTCCTATTCCTATACTCCGGTTTTAGGTGATAAGGTGACCACTGGTACGGTTCCCAGTAAAAACAGATGTTCGGGTTAGCGGTGAGTCGCTTATCACCACCGAGTGATGTCATGTAATTTATTTTTTCACAAACCCCGGCTGTCACATTATCACCTAAAATGAACAGTCCTTAAGACAGCCAGTCTGCCTTGAAGCTCTGAGCGTTAGCCACTTCCCTAGTGGTCCAGGCGCATGCCACATAAAGTCAAGCTGTAGGTATCGTGGAGACAAATAATCAGAATATCCTCAGAAATAAAGGGGAGAGATACTTTGAAAACCAAGGTTGAGGGAAATAGATTACCACAATGGCAGCAGCCAGTTGAAAATAGCCCAGCTACAATGCACGAATGCAACACGAGTTGCAAGGCTGTAGGTTCACCCAGTGCCAATTCCTAATGTGATCCTGGGATCTACACACCCTCCACCAACCTGTTACCTATTACCGGCAGCGGACTGGCCTCATGCTTCCTTCAGTGCATGAGGAGTCCAAGCTGCCTTCTTTTCACCTGACAGGGGGGAGTTTCACTGGTTGCACGTAGCGCGGGGAAGGAACGCGTTATTCCAACCAGTTCCTGTCCCCTCCATCAGGCGCCCCAGCTGGCCAGGGGAGGCAGTCTAGAGCCCAGGTTCGGCCATTTCCACGACATGAATCGGGCATCGTTAACAGGATGCGACAGTGCCACGGACAAATTAGTCGAGGCTTTCCGTTTTCGGGCAAACGCGGACGAAAATGAAAGCCTGGGTGTCGAGGCTCAGGAAGAGGTGGAATGGAAGAGAAAAAACAGAGAGGAGGAAAGAGAGAGAGAGAGGAAAGAGAGAGAGTGCAGCAGCCTTCAAGTGGTAAGCCCGTTTCCCACATTGGATTCCAGCGGAGGCCGCGGCATCGCTCTAAACTATCACCCTTAAGAAGTCTGGCTTTGGCGGTTTAACTTGTTTATCACTTCAAGACACGGCGCTCCACGGCCCAAGAATTAGCCAAGGCCACAGCGGAGCCACAATCCCTTTCTCTTTTGCAAACTCTCTCCAAATATCACTTCCAGAACACGTCCAGACCGCGCGAGACTTTAGAAGACATTTGTTGTCCCGGAACTCACATATACGCAGTCATCCCTTATTTGATATCAGGATAACGTTTTCTTATTTGTGAACAACTCACTAATGCGCACACAAGCATGCGACAGGTACAAGTGACAGGTCTGGTATATTTCTATATAAGTTATTGAGGGGTGCCTAGCTTTGTGTGTTTGCGTGTGCCCCGTAGCAATGATTGTGATTGGCTGTGAGGATGGGGTGCATGGAGAACGTGATGACGTATGTGTGATGTGTATGTATAATAATAAGAGCACCCTTGGAATTCACTCAAGTGACACTTGACAGTGAAGTGACACTTCCTGGACCAGAAATGATACGATCGGCAGGGGTGGGGGTGGGAATTAACCCTTTAGTTACACATCTCTGAAATATGTGTGAAAAAAATGTATACAACTGCTGTTTGTGATTTTTTGTTTTTGAGATAATCAATCAATTACTTAATGCATACAAATGGCACTCTGGACCTCAAGGGGGCGCTACAGCCTGGCAAAATGGCACTCATAGAGTTAAGCTCAAAATCCTGTGTCAATGATGCCATTGGTAGACGCCGTGGGAACCGATCATATGAAGTTGAAAATGGCTGAAGCTCTCCTTCAAGTGTGTGTGTGTGTGTGTGTGTGTGTGTGTGTGTGTGTGTGTGTGTGTGTGTGTGTGTGTGTGTGTGTGTGTTTACCTGCTAATGGGCTGCCCAGCGGGGGTGTGCTCCACCTCGTATCCCTGGCGACGCAGCACGTCAATCACCGTGTTGTTGCCCAGGAAATGGCCTGCAATCCAAAACGCATCGGTCACTTTATTATGACTGACTGACTGACTGACCTGACTGACTGGCTGGTTGACTGACACTCGTGTGACCCGTCCGGCTCCGGGACTGGAACTAATGATCATCATCTTATATCATTTACTTTTATATAAACACGCCATTTACATTTCAACCAGTGGTCCTTGAGAGGGTTCCAGGTGGTCCCCAGGCTAAATGATAGAAAGTTGATTAACCAGGTGTTACTCTTTGAGAGCGTAAACATGAAACCAAATGGACCCTTGCGGGTCCATTTGGTTTCATGTTTACGCTCTCAAGAGTTAAAATATTCATCATCTGAATTAGCCCCAAGTCTACACAACGAGAGAATGTAGAAGATTAATGGTCATTTTGGATCCATTTTTGACCGTTTTGTTTCCCCAAATCCAGCGTGGAATTGTTGGACAAAAGCAAAAGAAATGTTTAGTTTTGGGGTCTGTGGGGCTAGAATGTCCTCAAATGGTGGTCCGTGGCTAAAATGCTGAAGAAATAGTGGGCCGTGGTGCCAAAAAGGTTGAAAACAACTGATACAGATCATCTATTTTCACTAAACAAAACAAATGTGTTGGATAATGACATGACCAAAGTAAGGATTATTAACCAATTACATTAAACTGATTAGTTCGACTTCACTGTATTTTACCATTCTCTATTATTTGTGACAGGAACACGAACACACACACACACACACACACACACACACACACACACACCACACACACACCACACACACACACACACACACACACACACACACACACACACACACACACACACACACACACACACACACACACACACACACACACGCAAACGCTTTAGATTAGATTTAGGGATAGGTTTTACTAGGATATCTAGTAAAACTGTCGCGACAGTTCAGTAACACTGCCCAACACTGGTTTTAACTAAAAGAAATTGTACTTAAAGGGGAATTCAATCCAATTTGGAAGATTTTTCATTTGGTTCCATTTGCACGCTCTCAGAAAAATAGGTCATAAAAGAAAAAAATCATGGTGAAACACAACAAGTTGATGATGTCATCAAGTCCACACAACATGTCTAATGTACTGTATATTAACGACATTGTAAAATGTTGAAAATGGGTGGAATTCCCCTTTAAGTACACTATTGCAGAAATGTAGGCTACCTTACACCACTGCTTTTGCAGGGTCTCTCTCGCACTCTTTCATTTTAAAACATTCATTCTCACCCTGCCTTCAATTCAACCCTGTCTTCCAGTTGGTCATACATACACCCCTTTCTCTCGGCCATTACCTCCTCCTCCACTCATCTCTCCACCTCCCCTCCCTCTCTCTCTCCCTCTCTTCTTTCGTGCTGACCCTCTCAGCTAGGTAAAGTGCGGGGGACATTGAGGATTCAGGTTGCCATGTCAAGAGGTCTCCATTCTTCTCCAGCCACGCTGACAAAGGGCAGCGGGGGTCCATTGTCCCGGGCCGCTCGGCCGTGGCGGCGTAGAGCCGCGCGGACAAAAAGCTCAGCACTCTAATCTGGCCCTGAGCCATTGAGACTTTGCCCCGGCCGCATTACAGGGTGCCATGTTGCATGCCCCCCCCTCTCCTCGTCAACAAACCTCCAACTGTTGACGGATAACATGTGATGTGACTGGCCTGGAGCAGGGGGTTTTCAACCTTTTTGATACCCAGGCCCAGGGCCCACCGTTTATTCAGCATTTGAGCCACGGAGGACCACCATTTGAGGACCTTTTTTTTTTTTTAGCCCCAAAGACCCCAAAACTAAAGATTTCTTTTGGTTTTGGCTGGGAAACAAAACAGGCAAACATACAGACCAAAATGACCATTAACCTTCTAGTTGTGTTAAGGTGATGAATATTTTAACTCTTGAGAGTGTAAAAATGAAACCAAATGGACCTGGAAGGGTCCATATGTTTTCATTTTTACGCTCTTAGGAGTTACATCTGGTTAAACAACTTAGCTGTCATATGCTCTTTTTCTTTCTCTCTCCTTTTTTTGTTGCTGTATCATAGTATTAAACGTGTGTCCTGGATATCTGTGCTGCGTTTGAAAACATTATACAGTAGATAAAGATACAGTAGCTTTGGCTGGAATTGTAAATGGCCAAACTCTAGCCACCAGTATTTCATCATCGCTACATATGGCAGAATATCATTATACATATACAACATTATTCAGGGGTCGACATTATAATTGGCCCGATGGCCCGAAACAGGTTTGAAAACACGTGCGGGCCACCAGATGGCGCCCTATACTGGCCCGATGGGGCCAGTGGTAAAATGCCCTATTATTTTTATTTCACAATATGTTGGTGTTGTTTTGTAATTGTTTAAGTTTTATTTATATTTTGTTTATTAGCACAAAAAATATTTTAGGCATTCTGCATTGTATAAGGGTCAGCTTGCTGAACGGTCTACTGGTTTTGACCCTCATGAAAAGAGTGCTGTTAACTTGAATGCATTTAATGCATTAATAAATGGTGGTCTTTTTTGCAGACTATGGGGATCGATTACCTGGGCCAGTGGTTACAGTTGTGGGGCCAGTGATTCTTAAAAGCCACTGGCCCGAAGGGCCAGTGGCAAATTTCCCTTAATGTCTACCCCTGTTGTTGAATTATTTAAGCTTTATCAATCAGTAGACTTCAAAATAAAGGATACTGAATCTGGTTGAAATGTACAGCAGGCAAGTGGTTCGCAAAAACATTGAAAATAATTTGCGGACCCCTGATTGAAAGGATAGGCTTAAATAGAACCCCCATTAGAGAAGATTTGTACAGCATATATTCTCAACCTGTTGAAATTTAAAGGACTTCCCATTTAATGGCATTTTTTTTTATCTCTGGGACCTCCCAAGTTATATTGTAAAATCAATGTTCATTTATCTCTGAGACTTACAGGATCCCATAAGGCTCCATTGGGTTTCAAACTATAATTTAACTATAGGGGACCCCTAGGAACTCCTTCGTGGACATCTGGGGACCCCACTTTGGAAACCACTGCAGTATAGGCAGTACATCAAAGGACCCAAAGGGTCTTCAGACGTTATACTTTTCCATCCATCATTGTCACAGATGAAATCAGGCGTAGTCAGTGGTGTAAGAAGTATTCAGATTCTTCTCACTTCGGTAAAAGTAGCACAATAGCACCTTATAACAAAGTTACAAACTGCTTTTCCAACACTGGGCGCAATCAGTGGCGTTTCTAAGCAATTTGGAGCCCCAGGCAAGATTTTTCCTGGATGCCCCCACCCCTTACCAAATGGACCCGTAACGGTCTATTTGGTAAGGGGTGGGGGCACCAGGGAAAATCTGCTGTGATGTCATACTTATGACAAGCACAGTAAAATGGCGCCTCCCCCAAGGGATAAAATTATGAACTATTTTAAACTATTTTAAATTCTATTTAAACTAAAGAACATATTATGTATTTTAAATGTTTGATTGTAGTAGAGGACAAATATAATGTACTGTATTTATCCATATAACGCTAATTAACCTGGGATCCTTTTAAAGCATGTCTGGTGGTCGCCCCCCTTCCCCTCATGGCGCCCCAGGCAACTGCCTAGTCTGCCTAATGGCAAAAAACGCCCCTGTGCGCAAGCGACCATGAAGCACACTGACAAAGCCTTGTAGTGAAGTCTAGGCAACATGAAGCAACAGAGACGGAGCTTGGCAACGCAGCAGAAGAGAGGGATGAAGTTGGAGAGAGGTACAGAGAGAGAGGAGAGGGAGGAGGAGGTGGAGAGAGAGGTACAGAGAGAGACAGAGAGGGAGGAGGAGGTGGAGAGAGAGTGCACACAGAGATGTCCTGCTTATCCTGCATCTGCAAACAAACTGTGTGTGACTGATGTGAGTTTATTTCAGGAGATTAAGGTGGGATATATACAAAGCTCTACGGCCTGCCACACGCATGCACACACACGCACACGCACGCACACACACATGCACACGCACACACACACGGCCCTCTGCTCTCATCGCACATTCTGTGTTGGATTCTGTTGATGTCGTCACATATCGCCACCGTCGCTCCATCGGAAACCTCCTATCTCCATGTTGCATCTTTTTTTGGTGATTTAATGTTGTCATACAAGCTAAAGTTGTGTGAATAGCCGATCTGCAAGCTCACAATGAATCACTTGTAGATGTGTTTTCACCGTTTCTGGAAATGCTTGGATGTTTTTCACCTGACAGATGCATGGAAAGGGGAGGACTGTTGACTGCATTGTCAATTATGACTTAACTGTATATTAAGACAATTTTCCACCATAATCACACACCGGCAGATCTATTATTTCATCTACTACTTCCCTCATATTTTTGAATTATATTCCTTATATTTCTTAATTTCTTCCCTCAAAAGCAGGCAACGCATGGGTAAACATGCCAGCATTTCAGATTATAGAGAGACCATTTTCTAAGCAATTCTCCTCAACAATAAGCCGTTTCACATTATATATATATATATATATATATATATATATATATATATATATATATATATATATATATATATATATATATATATATATATATATATAAAAAAGTAAAAATAGCCTGCCTGTGCTCCCAAAGTTACGGAATTACAAACAAAAACAAAGCGTAGACATCTCTGATTAAAGATGATTGATGCCCCTGTGCGCACTGGAAAGGAGAAACAGAAAATTATGTTTTAACAGTTTGAGTTTTTCCTGAAATTAGGCCATACATGCGATGTAGGCTTTGGCAACACGAAGAGCGTAGACATCTCTGATTAAAGATGATTGATGCCCCTGTGCGCACTGGAAAGGAGAAACAGAAAATTTATGTTTTAACAGTTTGAGTTTTTCCTGCTCATTGGCGCGCTATCGCGAAATGGCAGCTTGCAGCACCACTTGAGCAGAACAACCCTTGTTCATTTTTGAACCCAGAATACCAGAGAGATCTATTGAAACCTAGCTCATATTCCCGCTTGGGCCCACGTATGTAAAGACGTCAGGTGGGTTATTTCCATCTCCTTTAGCTGCTGTTACTTTCTGACAGTGTGATCTTTGAAACCTGCTCAGCGAAAGAAGTCACGCAATTTAAGTGGAAGCGGGAAAGAGAAACGGGAGAATTCAACAGGGCCCCCGCCGACACACAAAGTGGAAAAGGCACGAAGAAAACTGTGAAATTGAACTAGAAATAGACAAATAGAAAAGTTGGCTGGCAACTCCTACTATCACATCCACCTCAGTCACAGTGAGATAATACCAAAAATACAACACACGGCCTATTCCCTATTCTGCAGAATCGAGGAAAACGGCTGATATACAAGCTTGCCAGAAGAGGGTAATTTCACCCAGTCCTTTAAAACCATTAAACCTTTGATATGATAAGTCTGATTCTAACAAGGCTGCCATTCCGACAGTGTGGTTTCTATGCGCGGTCAGGGTTACAGCGAGCCGGACCACATTTATTTATGTATTTTTAATGTCAATAAATATAACTCCTTGGCATGTCGCCTTTGGAAATCAGGTGCTAGCCATGTAGATTCCTTTTTGAGAGGTAAACTGCATTATAGCATAAAGCTAACATAGCCTCAAAAGACTACCAAAATGATGGAATATGAGTTAAATTCTGAAAAACGTGATCTATCGGAAGGTCTGGTAGCTCCTGGCATTAGTGGACATTATTATTTTTTCTCCCAGTGTGATCCATCTTCACACACTGCATAGAAATAAATAAACACTAGAGGACTTTACTGTGTTCATGTATATACATTCCTCCCTGGTTCACTGTTCTGTAGGTCTGCTAATCGGTAAACAAAATACACAGAACAGAAGCCCTGCACCGGAGAGCTGTTGTTTCACGCAGCAAGAGAACACAGCAGTGGTGACCTGCACAAACGTTGGTCTGCGGGGCGCGCCAGTGGGCCGCGAGGATATCGCACGCAAGCCACGGAATCATCGGCTAGAAAAACCTTAAAAGCCCAAAGTATACCACGTCTGTTCCACTGATCCAAGTCTGGACGCAATCGACTGATCGATGGCGATTCAATTAAAGAAGTCAAGAGGCTGTCAAAGCCTTTCAAATTGAGAAGAAAGATTTTGTGGCGTTGCTCTAATACAGTGGTTTTCAACCTTTTTCATACCAGGGCCCACTGTTTAATTCAGCATTTGAGCCACGGACCACCATTTGAGGACATTTTAGCCCCACACAGACCCCAAAACTAAAGATTGGTTTTGCTTTTGTCCACAATACCAGGCTGGATTTCAGAAACAAAATGACCATTAATCTTCTACATTCTCTAGTTGTGTAAATTCGGACTAATTCACCTTCCATTTCAACTTTTCATAATTTAGCCCAGGGACCACCTGGAATCCTCTCAGGGACCACTGGTGGTCCCCGAACCACCGGTTGAAAACCCCTTGCCCAAATAGTCCAGGAACCCTATGTTCCAAAAGTCCACGTCCGTGAGAGCCGATACGTTTTCCACTGATTGTTTGCTTAGAGGCCAATTTCATACATTTTAACATCCACGAAATGGTCCGAAAGTATGTACTGGTAATGTACAGTGTTGTAAATGTATGTATGCCTTTCCAAGAGGCCCAGGGGTCCCTGCAGCAGGCAGGCAGCAGTACTGAGAGGGAGAGAGAGGAGATGGCAGAGATAAGACCTAAAAAGACGTACGGTGGTGACCTGAAAGCTCTCATTCACCACCAGGACTCTGGCACTGGAGAATCACACCACTCATGTAAAAGGTCACCGGCGAGCCGAGTCGACTTCCCCAGGCCACATAAACTTAACAGATCAATATAACTTCTAAAATGGTTCGCTGACTTCTTGAAATGTTTATGAATAGTTAAGTGAATTTTAGTGCGATGCTGCAGGCTTGTTTTTTACGACCCGCCATAAAACATAACTCCCTGTTTTTTTATGTATAATTTGAACGGTTGTTTGGGGCCCCGACTGTACTCAGAGAGCCATTATTATGCATTAATTATACATCCCAAACTAACTTATATTACAGACTGCCGGTTAGGTGCCGCCCCCCATGTGCGCGTGCGTTGTACAACTTCGAAATCCTAAGCATGAAAATTAACCCGTGGTATTTAATTATGCCGTTTTGGTTTCAGGACACATTTGATCAGGGTTCAAAAAAGAAACCCAAACCCATGTCAGCACGCATAATTAAATGAAAGTGACTTTGGGGCATAGCTTGGATAGCATTGAAAAGCGAGGGCAATGTGGTCTTCAATAACCACTTTGTTTTCTATACATTAGAACGGCGGTTGTCAAACATTTTCATGTCAAGGACCCACAACTGTATACACACTGTATTTGGCTGTGCACGGACCCCAATCTGGAACCATTTCTTTGCCCCGGGAGCCCCATCTGAACATATTTTGCGGCATGCCAACCCCCCCTCATACGAGATTTGTGTTGTTACAATGTTTCCAAAATATGTTGGAAATAATATTGTTTTGAAAATTGCACATCTAACTGCACGAGCTCACAAACAATGTGTCTCAAATTTAAGCTAGGGACCTCCTGGAACCCCCTGAAGGACCCCCTCCTGGGGGGTCCCTGGACCCCACTTTGAGCACACCACTGCGTCCGCACGCTTGCTCAAAGGCAGATCACGAGTATGACACAGCGACACGCAAGTTTGAGAGCCACCGTCGTATGCGCTACCTTACTGGAAAAAAAAAAGGCGCCCACAGTATCCTCAACCCTTCGCTGAAGTTATTAGAACATATGGTAAGCCTTAAATAGCGTTCCTTTTCCATACACAGCAATATTTACATTACGACGTGCAACCAGGGACCCGGGCGGCAGTTCTCATAACATTATGGGATGTTGAATAAACAAACGTTATAAGGCAGAGCCCAGGACATTCTACCCTGTAGGTACGGGGAGCCTGCAAACCCGTGTGCGCTCCTTGTTAGTGAGCCGGGGTGTAGCGTACGACGTGGCCAATAGTCACCACCGCTAACCACAGAACAAAGCCTTGGACCGAAGAAATGTGACATCTGGGAGTCTGGAGCAAGCTGCTATTCCTCCAGTGATGTAGCTGTTAGTGAGTGCAGCCTGCACAGCTCATAACACCTTTTAAAATAATGCTGAACTATGGTATTTTTGCCATTCGCCTGTGTATTGGCAAATGACTGCACGCAAAATACTGATAGTATTATCAGATTACGGGTAATCAGTATCCATGACCTTTTGTATAGTTTAATATAATCTGTGACACAAAATGCGTAGGTACACAGTGCTGTGTTAAATGTAAAATTGGGGTGTTTATAATTATAGAGCATTTTCATCCAAAGCGCTTTTCATAGAACTTGCACTACATTCACCCAGTCGCTGCGATATAGCAATCAGGTTTTCAGAGTCTTGCTCAAGGACACTTCGACAATAACTCTGAGGGAGCCCGGGGTTGAACCGAGAACCTCGCTCTTCCCATTTGACTGATCTACCGTGCATTCTACCAGAAGACATACGTACATTTTTTCGCCTGCTCTTGTGTACAACGTACATACATGCAAACACACACGCACAGTCACACATAAAACGGCCGCAGACTCGAATCATAGAATTACCGTATTTTGCCAGTATTGTCAAAACTAAACCAAGCTGGCAGCAGGCTTTAGGACTTGACATCGGAACAACTGACCAGCCAACAGTTTAACTGGAAAATCGACGTTTGAGCTAAACGGGTGACTTTAACAACGCAGCGGGGGTAAACGTCCTCACGTCTTCGGCGGTCAAGCGGAAGCCACTCGTCCACGATAGTGACAGTCGCGTCAGAGATTAAATGGCAGGAGAGTTGCGGGTTTACCCGCCAGGGGAAACAAAGATCTTGATGTGTTCTGAGTCTTCCAACACTGCCAGCCTTCCATCGACACACATATCCAGTGTCTGGCCATGCAGGCCCCTGGTTAAATACAACTATTTCTGATCTATGGTAAGATCATACCGTTTTTTTCCCCCCTCCTCCCTTGATGGAAGTCCAATCCCTCACGGTATTAAACTCAAAACCCCCATTTGCTTTTTTTAGAGGACTGCAATTTGTTTAAATAGAACAGGACACTCCGTCGGAAACTAAGCTAGCCCCAAAAGAGACAATATGATTACATACTGTCACACCGGCTTGATGATAAATGCATGTGGCGGTACGACTTCCCTCATTGTGGAGAGTCCAGGCAATGCATCGTATCGTGTCTTAATGTATCAGTGTGTCATATTAGCACCTATTATGTGATCTGTGAGATTTATTTAAGCCTACATACTGTGGGTCCCACAAGGTTCTATCCTCGTCGCCGTTTTTTTTTCCAAACCTATGTGGTAATCCATCCCTTGAAGACAGACGATCTACAAGCAAACAAGCTTGCAAATAACCTACTAAGGCCATTATGTTTGACTTGTAGCTCGGCTAATTTCAGCAAATGTTCGCGTCCCAGAACAGGGTATGCTGCGGTTATCGAATCAATTCAGTCGAGCGATTCCAAATCGATTCACAATTGCCGGGGAAAAAAAAAAGATTTTTGGAGGGGAATATACAGTATTTTTAAATAGGTTTCTTATTAGATACCAGAGAATTACTTCTCAATCTACACAAATAAAAAATATAGAAAAAAGTTTTTTGACCAACGTTTTGCCAGTTTGAAAATCCTTAGTTTTAGGTCCGAGAGACTACATTCAAAATCAAATGGTGGTCTGTGGCTAAAATGCAGAATAAATGGTGGGCCCTGGTATGAAAAAGGTTGAAAGCCACTGTGCTCTAGAGCCACAGTGACTGGTGGAAACACAGGAGAAAGCCTGTGTTGAACACTAACTCCATGCCAGCAGGGGAGAGAGGCCAGAGGACTCCACCATGAACGGGTAAAAGCTCAGTCAGAGATAATAGAGCATGAAAAATAAACGGGGGTGTTGTTTGTTTTCTATTTGCAAGACGTTCACAGTTTGTGACATCTAGAAAACCGTTGGTGTTGAGAAACGTCAAAGTTTCCCTTTACCCGGTTAAGAATATTCCTGGCAAAAAAACGGCTTAGAACCTTTAAACGTGTCCACTCGATTTCAATCATAGTAGTACATTATTCAATTCGCTAGAGCCCGACCGATATATCTGTCGTACCGATATATTGGCCGATATCGATACCGATATATCGGCATCGGTATCGGTGATATTCGTACCCATATATCGGTCGATACATCGGCCATTATATCGGTAAAATCTGCCCATATATCGGTAACATCGGCCGATATATGGCCGATATTTGCCTGGAACAGAAAAAGAAACACAGCAAATGGAATTATTTCACAAAAGTAAATGATGTCAATGTCGTATTCTATTGTTTACTTGAAAGAGAGAATAAATTTGACGTTTAGAAGTTTTTCAAATGTATTTTTAATTATTTTAATTCATTATTATACATCGGTCCCAAACATCGGTAACATCGGTGCAGTTTTTTTCCAAAAATCGGTATCGGCATCGGCCACAAAAATATGGCATCGGTCGGGCTCTATTTGAGCTTAACAAATTCAATGCCTTTGATTCACTTTGCTTAGAGAGAAAAGTAATACTTCTATTGGCGGTCAAGCCCCTGTTATGTATTGTAAACTAGGTTAATAAACTAATGTTGTCCAAAATAAACTGCGCCAGTAGCTAAAAGGGCTATATATTCAGTGTCCTTTTGGAATGGTTCAGTCCACAGAATTTAGACAAGTAGGTGTCACAGAGAAAACAAAATGGTCTACTGTCAAGTTCAGGCGATGATGCAGTATATTTCCAGAATTTCACTCTCTCCTACGCTATCTAATAAACCACAGATTACACAAAAGTCTTTGGTTTTTTAAGAAGAATAAATCCACCGCCATAATACGTTATATTATACCCTCTTGTGTGGGTATTAAGACCGTGAAAAAGAACATTTGCTTCGACATAAATCCCAATTCTAAGCCCTGGTTTCGAGGGTGAGACCACGGAATTGAGCCAAGCTAAACCTCGGCGTGTTGTTTTAGGGGTTTCCACCGCACACTCATTACCCACCTACTGTATAGCGGTCCTATTTGTGAAACTGATGTCACCATTTCCCTCAGAATTACCATGAGGTCGAGGGAGAAATTCAGACCTAATTTTGAAAGCACACTGTGTCACGATGCGGTGCGAATCTGTAGTATGTCGGAGGGGAGAAAAAGGTGTTTTACAATGCAAACACGTGTATGCTTTCTCGACCGGGGGTCGCCCAGGGGTCTTTCCGTCTAACACAGCCTCTTGGCTGATAATAGCCCATCTACAAGCTCACAACACGCCTGGCTTGGTGCAACACACTGTGAACTTGCCGATCAATTATTGGTTCATGATGATGTTCGTCCATTATGAAATTTTGGACAAGAGGGTGTGTGGTTTGAATCATATCCACCTGGATATGATTCCACCTGGATGACTTATTTAGTTCACGGACAGAGCTTGTTTCGAGGAGGGAGAAATGCTGGTTATTTTATGGAGAGAGCAGAACTTTATTGTCGGGTGGAAAACCTTGTAATTTAAATGTTTAAAACTTAACCGAAATATTAAACTTACAAAAAAAAAACTAAAGGTTTAGATGTGGAGTTACGACGATATACAGTAGAGAGACCTGGCTGAGTGTTATTATACAGAGAGAACGAGAGCTGCTGGTGTTTCTATTTTTCCATAGTGTATGTAGAATTAGTGACACACCTAGTTGGAGTGTGAGGCATAAAGAAAAAAGTGCAGCAGTGGTTCCAGACACTTCAGCAACAGCAGGTTCTACTACACCACAAAACCAGGTGCAAAGTGTTCATACTGTATAAACACGAGTGGTGGTCCACGTAACAATGACTTGTTGTATGTGTTTTTTTCTAAAAAGCCCCTTGAAACTCAAAACAAACAGTATCGAGAGAGAGAGTCATACCCGACCTGATTATGCGTGGCCGGAGGGTCATTTCCAAGCAGTGCCAACTGCCAAAATCTAAAATGCACTAGTGGCACTTCCAAAATGCACTAGAATGCGCTAGAGCAGTGGGTTTTCAACCGTTTTCATACTATTTATTCTGCATTTTAGCCACAGACCACGATTTGATGTTTAGTTTAGTCTCTAATTCGTCTACATTTTCTAAATGTGTAGATTCTTGATAATTAGGTAATTCAGAATTTATTAAATATAATTGAAGTCTTGAGAGCGTGAATGAAAATGACGCATTTCATTTTATGATCTCAAGAGTTACAGATCTCAGATTTGGGTCCATTTGGTTACCAATGGTCCTTTCTAGGAAGGAAGGAGGACTCTATCGTAGGAAGAAAAATGGTGAAAAATGAGGGTTTTATCTCCGGCGCCTGTCAACCAATTTCGCCCTAACTCACCAGCAAAAAAAGCGCTAGATTTTCCACCAGGAGTTTGTCACAAATTCTGGCGCTAGGTGGGGTCAAGTTAGCAACACTGTTTCCAAGCCCCGGGTTTGTTTTCCTTTGAGGTATAGCTTTTTTCTGTTTACGGAAAAATGTTGGTGGACATCGTCACTGATCGGAGGGGTTTCCCGAGGCACGTTTCACATGATCCTTTCACTGAACACTGGACCATTGACCCTCCTGTAGTGACAGCCAGTGTTTCAGTAAGAGTATAGTAGTCTGCTCAGTAGTTGTTGAAGGATATACAGCGAGGGAACGGAGGCAGGTCCCAGCTCAGGTAGTGGCACCTTACATGTACCAGATGGCCCGGGTCAGCCTATACTCAGGACCCGACTCAAGTGGCCCACATTTTGTTTATAAATTACAACAATCATGTTGTAAATCAGTGGGTTTTCAACTTTTTTCATACCAGGGCCCAATATTTATTCAACTTTCGAACCACGGACCATCATTTTAGCCCTACACAGACCCCAAAGCTAAAGATTTCTTTTGTTTTTGTCCACAATTCCAGGCTGGATTTGGGAAACAAAACAGTCATACATACAGATCAAAGTGACTACATTCTCTGGTTGTGTAGACGATGAATATGATGTATATGAATATGATCAGATGTTGTCTTTAAGTATGCAACCTAATGTTTTTTTCCACTGCGATATTTACACAAGTATTGAGTTTTTCACTCAATTTATTCAAAGCAACATTACTGGGAAAGAGAAACAAAATCTCTACAAAAAGTGACCTTGTGTATTTTCCGCAAATGTTCAACCCCCCCAGAATAGGGTGGTTTAAGTGGTTAAAATGGACGGTTTAATTGGGGGGGTGGGGGTTTAATAGTTGTTGCATTCTTCTCCAACTCCACCTGGATATGGTCACGAACGTGAGATAGGATTGATTGCAGGCTGGGCGGTCATATAGGAGACAGCTGTTACACGGCCGCGTGGATATGAAAGGCCCCGAGGCATCGAATCGCGGCGAAATCAGCAGAGGCAAAAAACTTAAAAACAAGCCTGCCGAGAGCACAAATATCCCCCGTTGCACACAGAATAGGCCCTATTCGTAAGGCGTGCAAAAGAATGCTAACATTTTCAGCCCCCGCCAGCGATGCAATTCTCTTTTGGGTTTCTCTCAAGCATGGGGGGCAGAGGCTTGGGTTCAGGGCCAGGGCTGTGTTCTATAGGTCACTGGATCGCTTCTTTATTGGGGGAAAAATGATAGCAATCAGCATCATGTACACTGCAAAATCTGGAGGGGTTTCGGTTTAAAACTCATTGTGTAAAAAAAGCGGACCCGCAGTGTACTCGGAAGAAGACGAAAGAAAAAAAAAACAAGGTGAATAAAAGAGCAGAGCAGCGAGGTTAATACAAACAAATGAAATCTGGTAAGAAAGGAAAACAAAACGAGGAGACAAAGCGAAACGCGCATTCCGAACAACAGGAGGAATGTTAAGTCCGTCAGATGCCAGACGGCGATAGTGGGACGATAAGAGCATCCTGTAAAAAAGAAAGGTTGGGGTTTTGAGTCTAAAACACTTCAGACTGCAGACTTTTTTTTTTTTTTTGCAGCACTGTGTGTGCCTTGAAAAGGTGCCCATGTAAAGTCTAACTCTAGCACACTGGAGCCCTGAGTACTTAAGGGCTATCTCGCTTCGGTGCAACATTTTTCATGCCATCGAGGCAAAACCTTGGCTTAACCTCGCATGAAAAGAAACCACTGACATTATCGTGGCCCCCTCAGTGTTTTTTCCCCCCAATCATTTAATTATTTATCTATAATTCAAATCAGAACATTTGGAGATGATCCCTCGCTCGCCATTGAAACACTTAACTATATATCTCAATCCAGATTAGATTCCACTGAGTGTCTTCCAACAGGTTTCTGTGTCAGCTCAAGATATTTCATGGCAAGAACCCCCAGAATTATCTACATTTGGCTGCGGATCCGCATATGAAAATATTTGAGTTCACACTGTTTACTCCGAAATAATTTATTCAAAGACTTGCGCAACATTTTCACAACTTTTCAAAGAGCTTGTTTAGGTCTGCTATTTTTCAAAAGCATAAGGGGTTCCCGTACAGAATGTATCTCAGAAACAGACTTAACAACTTGTACTTGTCATAAAAAAACTTCTTGCATGGAATTTGGCCAATTTGGTTTGCATAAAACGTACAGTCTTTTGAGGATATATACAGTCTGTAGAGAATAGAGTCTTCTGAGGGAAAATCAGAAGCAAGCAAAGTGACATCACCATGGGTACCAGAATACCATAAAAATGACAAACGCTCAAACAGTGTGAGCATGGCACTTAGATTTCCTTCATCCCACCCCAGGGGCCCCCGGCTAAATTTTTAAGACAGATGTTCGCCAAAAAAGGCCCTCTTATTTGAAATGTATTTTTATGGCCCTCTCTGCTTTATTAGGCAGAAATCGGCGGAGAAGTGGCAGGCGGGGAAATGGGAGTTAGGTAAGATTGTTTAGTCAATAACACAGAGCAATGTGCGAAACAGGTTGCTGCTGCGCTTTTATGAGCACTTCAGCTTTATAGATGTAAAAAATTAAAAAGATGGATCATTAAACAAAGCCATTCCTTCTTCTTCACCTACCTTGTGTGGCACTCTTTTTTTTGCGTGCGAAGCGAACTGTTCATGAGAGGTGTGAACAAAAAAAATGGCCGAATTCTCCTGCCCGGGCGAGAGAGAGAGAGAGTTTTGACAAGATGAAGTTTAGCAAGTGCGCCGACTTCAAAAGGATTTAAGACTCGCTTTTCCAAACGTTTGGAATTTATGCAACGACGGGACAAATGAAATACAGAGCCGGTAAGAGGCCGGGGGTGTGAGGTTGTTGTTTAAATAA
Source organism: Benthosema pterotum (assembly GCA_039105355.1). Lineage (NCBI taxonomy): Eukaryota > Metazoa > Chordata > Actinopteri > Myctophiformes > Myctophidae > Benthosema > Benthosema pterotum. The sequence goes on along the minus strand of CM076985.1, from coordinate 15,482,013 downwards.
GCCCTTGCAGAGAATTAGTGGTGGCACAAGGCACTCTGAACTCCAGCCATGTGAGGGATTACATATCGCCGCCGTCGGGCCGAAACCCTGTATGTCCAAAGTAAATTGTGACTTCTTGTTTCGCAGTCGCTCACTTCCGAAAAAAAGCCAATCAACAAACTCACAAAACACGATTAGGACCTTTTGGAGTGACAAAATGGAAGATTAATTTGCAAAACAAACGTTAAAGCTTGTGAAATAATGGGAGATACGAGGTTCCTGCGTCAATATATGGTTGGGCTTTAGCAGGCCAGTGTTTCCCCCGGTCCTCCTGCCAAGAAACGACAGCGCATGAACGCACACACCAGGCTGTTTCCTCTGCGCGCCGCGCAGCGCAGGGCAGCGGGCACATGCAAGGATGATCAAAGCTGGAGAGATTCTGTAAAACTGAGCACTTTTGACTAAATAAACCAAACGTGGGACCGAAATCTAAATGTCAGCCTCCTCCTCGCCGTGAAATGTCTCGTATTACCTTATAAATGTTCTCTTGTCGAGTTTTCTTCCTAAACGCAAGCGCATGTATAACGAGATTTTATAAGCAGCTTAAGAGGGGTGTATGGGAAGGGGGTTGGGGGGGGGGGGGCTGCACACCTGAAATTCGTTGTTTTTTCCCTCTGGTTAAATCTGTTTAAAGTAGGAAAATGGAAGTCAATACACTGTGGATTCCCTGCGTAAGACAGGCACACTGGGTAACTAAACTTAACAGGAAGAGCTTCCAAGACTAATGCAAAATCGTGGGGATGAAAATTTAAGAGAAGAAAACTACGAAGACATTTCCAAAGTATAAAAAATGTACAACTGAATGTAGTATGTAGTAAAAAGAAAAGAGAAAGAGAGAGAGAGAGAGGGCAATGTACCCTCAAGAATGTTCAAAATGCTCTTTCTTTCGTTAACGTTATTATTAACCTACTCTAAATGTCCAAAATTGGTTTGTGTGTGCTTGGGTATGGGTCGGCCCACTGGTCGAGTTATGTACTTATAATATTATTACCAGTATGTCTATCCTGACATTCTGGTGTGAAGCCCGCACTAACCATCCAGGGTTGCCCCTCAATTTGAGAACATTGCCTTGTGTTTCTAATTAAACTGGGGAGATTCTCGCAATTTACTGACATCACACTGCGCCCTACTTTGTAGTGGAAATAAATGCTACAGGCACGTGATTGGATCGTGCCAGAACCACCTTTACCTAACCCCGCTCTTTGCATGCTCTCTGCATTGTTGTCACAGCCTTTAATCAATCTCTGTAAAGAATAAATTGCCGACTGGAATCAGATGAAGTCTCGATGTAAAAGGGGGAGAAAAAAAATAACATCCCAGATATAGTTTTTCCTCTGAAGTTTTCTCAGGAGAATCCAAACTGCCGGGAACATGTGGGTAGGAGGGTAATTTTGGGCCTATTATTTAGTTGAAGATCTATGGAGAGTAATGTAAAAGAAGGAGCAGCTGTGCATTGTCTCCGTGTCTACCAGAGACCTACAGTATGGATCATGTCCTGTTTGGGATGTAAACTATTCAGCCTCATTTACAATTCGTCATACGAGGCTGTCGTGCTGCGAAAATCGTCCCGAAACTGCAGGCTTAGAAGAACATGACGGATCGCAACGCCTTGTGAGCTTGCCGCGAACGCAGTGAGCGAGATTGCTATGTAAAGCAGGCAGAAATGCTTGCGTGTGCACATCCGTCTGTGCGTCACACTCTGGATTTGAGCATACCCAAATAGAGGGTGCACGTACTTGCTGGTAGACTGGCTATTTTTTTTTCCTTTGTATGTGTCTGTCTATGACCCTTGTGGGTCCATTTGGTTTCATGTTTACACTCTCAAGAGTTAAAATATTCATCACGTGAATAAGCCCAAGTCTACACAACTAGAGAAGGTACTGTAGAAGATGAATTGTCATTTTGATCTCTATGTGTTTGGCTGTTTTGTTTCCGAAATCCAGGATGGAATTGTGGACAAAAGCAAAAGAAATCTTTAGTTTTGGGATCTGTGGGGCCTAAAATGTCATCAAATGGTGGTCTGTGGCTCAAATGCTGAATAAATAGTGGGCCCTGGTATCGAAAAGGTTGAAACCCACTGAAGTAGGCCTTTAATGTCCTACTTCAGTGGTCTTCAACCGTTTTGCCAAAAAGACAGTTTTAAAAAAGTTATAGGATGACGATGAGAGTTTCCTGTCCAAAAGCAACGAACAATGTCAGCAGATCAAACGTGATGATGCTCGATGCAGAATGAAAGTCAAAAGGCATTTTTTGTAATAACCGCTCAGTTGCCATTTTATATTCGAACGGGTAACAAACGCTACTATTAAAAAAGCACAGCCTTGTGTCGTACAAAAGAAAGCTCCAAAATAAGCTTTCGTTCATTCATGCAGGCAACCGGAGAACCCCCTAACCCCCTTCAGCCCTACAAAACAGAAAAGTATTCAATATCCCCACAGAGAGAGAGAGAGACAGAGGCAGGGCGGATCTAGGCATGGGGGGGGGGGGGCGACGACAATGCTCCCCTAAATACCCAGACTGCCCCGCCAAACATGATGGCATGCAAAACAACCCACTATATTTCAAATCAAAGTGCTTATATTTAAAATGATTTGAAACACTACTACTACTGCTGCTAACTAACTACAGTTGTGGCACCAACTGCATTTCATCATTGAAAACAGAAAACTCTCTGAGTCAGACTTTTAGCTTTATGCATGCTGCGTGTCTGTTGCAACTTCAACAGGAACTGTTGTTAATATTGAAAGTCCTGTGACCCTTAAATGGTGTGGGTGCGGCTTCATCGCCTGTGGCACGAAGCGACACGGGTGATGAAGCCGCCCCCATACCATTTTCTCCTGCTCCCCCAATTGGGAAATGTTACATCCACCCCTGGAGAGAGAGAGAGAGAGAGAGAGAGAGAGAGAGAGAGAGAGAGAGAGAGAGAGAGAGAGAGAGAGAGAGAGAGAGAGCGCTGTGTTTTACCCCACATGTCTATCTCTCTCACTTCCCCTCTGGGCAGTTTGAGCTTCTCCTTTATGTCTCTCGCCCCAAAATGAAAAGGGACAGCTCCTTCATAACAATTCCCCGCTCAAGAGTCATCAATGGACTCGCTGCTGCCTCCGCAACACTAGATATGTAATTTTCTCCTTTTCACCCCCCCACCCTCCTCCTTTCATATGGGCGCAAAAAAAAGCAAAGGTATTTGTGGTCCAAATGAAAGTTTAGCCCCTGGGCTCCGCTCAGCACATAAAGGCAGCCCCGTCGTTCCAGGTGCGTGAGGGAAATACTGCTAGGGCTTGAATGTGGGGTCAGGGGTTGAGGAGTTCAGCCAAGTTCAACTCCTTCAATAAATCACAAACAGCCCTGTTGTGACAAGCACTCACTGCCGCGACTGAGAGAGACACATGGGTTATGTGAAACGGGCCTCGCGCCTCGGCTAAAGGCCTCCGATCCATCATCCGGGGAGTTACATGCACCCCCCCCCCCCGCCTAGGTAAGCTTAGGTACGATGCGTTTTCGAAGAGGGACGCAATCGTGCCTGGAAAAGGTGTGTGCACTTCGTACCACTTCAACTGCTGTTCATTTGAACAGCAGTTCCACGTTCCCAGGTCTTGCACTACAGTTACTTGTCGTTTTATTGTACTGTGGGTGAGAGGGAAAATGATATGTACTGTATGTCTCGACATACATTGGTGTGACAAATAAAAGCCTTGAACGTGAACCTTGAATATTATGGTCCGGCACGTTTTCCCATAAAACAGGAATACTAGCTATCAGAGGAAGTTGCGGGATTTGGTGAAAAAAAAAACGCCAAATCTGGGGGAAATACACCCTGACAGATGTTTTGACCGACACTCACGCCGATATAGCGTCTCTGTCTTACACTGTGACCAAGCTTTTTTCTCTTTGCAGATGAGTAAGCGTCGGGACCAACGCTGATGTATTAACATATTCTACCATAGAGAATTCCGCTTTATTTGCACAAATTAACTTCTGGACTGGAACTTTCAATCAAAACAAAACAGGCCATTTCCACAACGCGGCTAACCTACTGACATGCTTTAACATCCCATAAATTCAGAAAACCAAAAAGGGGTTTCGGCGAGTTCAAGAGCCACAATAAACACAGCGTTAATGTGCCACTTTTCAGCTGTTTCATGCGCGATTTTCTGGGGATACTTAATATGCAACAGATTCTTGAGTAAGACCGAAGACCTCAGGCATGCAGATGGTCAGGAGAAAAGATGCAGACATTCAGGCACAGTGAGTGACAGTTGGTCAGTATATCACATCCCTACAAAGGTTGAAAAACAGAAAGCAGGGCCTGACAGGTCGAGAACGCACAGCCCTGTTATCTTCTGACTTTTAAGGTCCTCTGTGACGTTAAATGTGTGATTAGGAGGTCATGTTTTTGCCCCCCATCTCTGCGCGTGTCAGGTTGTTATAGCAGAAGAGGATGTCTCGGGCGGTTATGACCGGATTCGCGGAAAAGAAAAATAACTTCTTTGGTGGAAAAGGAGGAGGAGGATGCCCCATTAAACTTTTCACACCGTAACGTGGCAGTATAGGTAGGCGAAGTGCACTGGAACTTCTGAAGGAGACGTAACGACTAACTACCTTGAAAAAGGGGGTCATCGGGGGGTCCAGGAAGAGGTGATTAACTGTTCAGGTGTTTTTGTTTTTTGAGGCTGGAAGGCGGGGGACCATTTAAGGCAGAACAGACAAACATAAGACAGATATCCAGGCTAGGGCAGAACACAGTCTATATCCCATGCCATAAATCTAGAGGAGTGACGAGCTCTGTCATCATCGGACGGTCCATCTGGTGCCGATGGTTTGCTTGTACCGAAGACACACGTCCTGGAAGCCCAGGAGAAATGTTCCAGAAACGTCCAGTCACGTATGGACCTGACGTTTCGTCAAAATAAGCAACGGCAAAAGGGCAAACGAGAGCAACCGCTGACTTTTAAATGCGAGTTATCGAGTGCAACGAGAACGCATGCAAGCGGAATATATCCATCGCCGGGAGTATGTTGTTTAAATCTTTGGAAACGAATCGAATTACGGTCGAATTTTGAACGTACGAAACCGATAACATGGTTTAACGTGCAACCCCGTGCGAGTGGAGATCTTAGTTTAGCCCTGGACGTGGGGGGAACTGAAAGTGTGTGGTCGCGGGTCTGTCTTTTAATGGTGCAGTTTGACATGAGTGGGCTCATGTCAGCGACTGCACCAAACAGTTGTAAAGTAGCTGTTTATGGGGCCAGGGCGCTGTCACAATGCGCCGCCTTTCTGAACTTCACACCGTCTGGGAGAAAACAAGAGACAGGGGTGGGGGTGGGGGGGTGATGGTGCACAAGCCTTGATCATGTAGTGCTTGGATTGAAAATATACCGGTGCCGTCTGGAGGAAACGGCTGTATGTCGGAAAACATTGTTTTTTCAGGAAATGGGAGAAAAATGCGCTCCAATGATCCGATGTAGTTATTTGGTCCAATGCTCTCTATTTATACATCACAAACTACTTTCAAAGCTCCTATTTTGGCCAATACGGGTGCAAAACTTAAATGATCAAGATCTCTTGACACGACATAGAGGGCAAAGTATGAACCAAATGTATTATCTTTAGCAAAAGGACACCCCACGCGATCTCACATTACCAAGTATCGACAGTTTCAACACTGTTATCATATAAAAAAACACCTCGAACTTAAATGATTGATTCTCTGGGTTCCGTATTTGACAGAGACACAGCTGTCTGGTAAGACCTGCCAGCAACCACAGGCCAAAATGGGCGCCGACTCCACACCGCGAGGCAGTTAAAAGAATCTATCACCTCTAATGCAAGACAGTGAGCTTAGTTTTTCAACACTTTCGGGTTTTTTGTCAGTCATGTATTGCAGGTATATGTATATGCCTTTTGTGTTTTCCGCGAGAAGCTGCTTTAACTCCGTCAATGCGACGCTAAAGTGGGCGCTGCTGAACCGCTGCTCAATGTAAACATGGCGGATTCAGCAGCGCATTAAGTGACTGTTTCCCTCCCAGCGCGCACACGAGAGAGAGAGAGAGAGAGAGAGAGAGAGAGAGACCCTGGCACCGGCCACACACTGACAAGTCAAGGTGCTCGGCGTTGAGTTATGAACGCACGTCAAACCCCCTCGCCTTTAAGCCACAGTTCAAGCGGGCCAAGCCATCCATTTATTATTACCGCCTGCCCAGGCCACCGCCACACTAAACAGTCCACTAACCATGGAGTATTCACTTTAGCGTGGTCCCTCTCTCTACCAGCCTAAATAGGGAGGGATCCCAAAGGCAAAAACTAATTGTCTGTGAAACGACTCAAACATTTCAAAGTACAGTAAACGTTAGGGCCTGTCAACCACACTGGCAATTACACCGCCGCAAATATTTAAATTTGTGGTTTTCGGGGAGCCCGAGTTTTTTAAGGGGGGGAATGGTGATGTGCTAAGCAGCGAGGAGGGCTTGATGGCTGGGTTATGCTGCGGCGCGTTACCGTGTCGCGTGCCTGAAAATAGCCGATCTACAAGCGTGAGCACAGATCCACAACGTAGTGCGTTGGTAGCTTGTACATCTGCCCTTTTTTGGCGTGGAAGTAACAGAGGCATGCAACGAAGCATACATCACGGATGAGACTGAAATGTGCATGGACGCATACACCCCTCAGCCTGAGGCTTAAAGAAAGAAAGAAAGAAAGAAAGAAAGAAAGAAAGAAAGAAAGAAAGAAAGAAAGAAAGAAAGAAAGAAAGAAAGAAAGAAAGAAAGAAAGAAAGAAAGAAAGAAAGAAAGAAAGAGGACAAGGAATTTGTGCGCGCCGGCAGAAATGGAGCCCGCAGCCCTCAGCGATATGTAAACACATCATTTTATTAAAGTCAAGAAGTGCCAGGGTATGGCAGAGATTATAAAAGGGAACATGGGTTCAGATTGTATACATGGATTGGGTTACTGTACCCATAGACCAAAGCAATAACCGGTTCCATATGCCTGTCTGAGCGTACAGCACTTTTTCAACATCATCATTTACTGTGAGTGATGGCCGTGGTATTTCAGACAAACAGATGAGGGGGGGAGACAAATTTTTAGGAGGTATTTACTTACAGCAACAGTAATGCTCGGCAAGACATGGCAGTCCAGGCAGCACCTCATACTTTATTTTATGTAAACCAGGACTATTTGCCGTTTAGTATGATACACTAGTCTATGACCTCTCCATTAAATCATGCTTTATCTGTCTGTATTGACTACTAAAACACACACTGATTCATTCATTCTGATAGGAGTCCTCAAGTTAAAATGAGTGCCCCTTCAAATTAAATGGTCTCCAGTCACCATGAATTTAAAACCCAATTCATTATATAAATGTTGCCCTTTAACTCATTTACCGCGATCGCGCATTCGTCGTTTTCTGCTATATGCCACGGCGCAAGCCAGCGCATTCGGTTAAAAAAAAACTTATTTTGAAGCGCCAGATCTCCTAAACAGGATGTACGATGACTGCATGCTCTTTCTGGTGTCCTGACTATCCTGTCCTCTGACAATCCGAGCAAAAGTTCCGGGTCAAAAGTCAGGAAGTGACGTCTAGCAACAGTCGATCCAACCGTGCGCCAACGACAACGACATTGGAGATTCCCAGGAAGGGCCCTTGAATGGATTGAATGGGTGCGAATGGGACAAAAAAAAATGTCCCATTCGGCCATTCTGTCCCAAATGAAAGTCAGCTACGGGATCTTTATCAGACGATGCGCTCGGACTAATAGAAATAATGAAATCTACATTTCGTTGTCTTCTGCGCCATCCGCGTCTTCGGCGTGAGTTGTCCCACGGTAAGAACACGACGAGCGCGACTCTGGCGATCAAACTTAATATCTCTTCATACCCACCGAAGCCTAAGCAACCACATTCATTGTCATCCTCTCTCAGGATGCTATCACAAGCCATTTCAGCTGCACTACCACAAAAGGTCCCTACAAATGAGCACCGCCACCCTGTCCCGCTCACCACTTATCCCTGCCCACCTCAGTCTCGGTGGAAGGGGGGGGCGTTAAGCCACAGTGGGAGGAGGTGGGGACCGGTCCATGCATCATCAGCATCACAATCTCGGAAGACCAATAGATATCTTGTGCCAGGGGAGTTGGGGGGGGGGGGGGACTTCACACCCATACCATTTTCGGTTACAGGACTTACGTATATTAGGCAAGTATAAAATATGATCAGTTGTTGTTAATCCGTCCCTGGGCTTGACACAGCTTTTGCTCATAGCCGTCATAATGAGATCGACTCCAACCAGAACTGTCACTCATATTCCTCTGTGTGCCGACTCCGTCTGTGGTCCTATAGCATCTATGATGTCATCAAAGAAAGCCTATATCTTCTACACGGAACGGACTGCTCATACTGGTGACCAATGACCTTACTGTCATTGTTTATTATATTCATACTAAAGGTTCTCTAAGGCCTAATTGACACTGGCAGCCGTATCCAGCCTGAATCCGAGCTGAGCCACATCCAGCTTGAAATCCGATTCGCTTAAACGAGTCATGTGACCTGTGTGAGACCTCTCGGATTTCAATCTTGATCAGATTCAGGCCAGACATGGCTGCCATTAAACTATGCTATGAACGCTATCATTATTGCGAATTTGCAATGTTCAACGTCCGACCAGCCTCCAACTCACCGCTGTTAGGACTCACACGTCTCGCCGATGCATTCCATTGTGCAGCCAAAGAAGACGAGGTTGATCTACACCAGTGGTTTTCAACCTTTTTCACACCAGGGCCCACTATTTATTCAGAATTTGAGCCACGGACCACCATTTGATGACATTTGATGACAGACCCCCAAAACTAAAGGTTTCTTTTGCTTTTGTCCACAATTCAAGGCTGCATTTCGGGAGAAAACAAAACAGCCAAACATACAGGTCAAAATGATCATTAATCTTCTACATTCTCTAAGTTGTGTAGACTTGGGGCGAATTCAGCTAATGATTTAACACCTTGAGAGCGTAAACATGAAACCAAATGGACCCGCAAGGGTCCATTTGGTTTCATGTTTACACTCTCAAAGAGTTACATCTGGTTGAAGGGGAATTCCACCCATTTTCAAAAATTTCCTGAGAGGACACAATGTGAATCAAATGGACCCTAGCGGGTCCATTTGGTTCCATTTGTACCCTCTCGGGAAAAAGGGGTCTGAAAGAAAAATCATTAACATGGCGAAATACATCTTGATGATGTCATCAGATGTATTTCACCACGTTAATATTTTTTTTTTTTTTCAGCAAATACAGAATTGGGGAAGGTTTTTTTTATCATGTCCACACAACATCTCTAAGCTATATTAACAATTTCTCTGCTGAATCCATGTATTTACGTTTTGGAGGAACGTTTTGGCGGGGTGCGGCGAACGTAAATAACCGTTTGCGGCATTATGATCAATAAACCAGCATTTGATTAATAATAAACAAAAGTGAACGCATAAATCCAAGTTGGTTCTGTAGTATACTGTTGCTTTAAGGCCCTGACGATGTCACAACCAAAACTCCGCCCACCTACCCATTTTTTTCCCTGCTTTGAGGAAGAAAAACAGACAGGCAACACAGGCTCCGGTCAGGGGACGTAGCACAGGCTAACTACTGATCTGTTGTTGCTGGCAAAACAGCACCGGGACTTCGATTGCTTGTTTTTTTCCATCAATTGGATTAGATTGTTTTACTTTGGCCATCTGGATATTGTGTGGTTGATACTGGCATGGGAATTTCATCTTTCTTTCTCTATTTCTCTCTCTACTCTCTCTCTCTATCTGTCGGAGGGAGCATGGACGGAGCGCAGCTCCAGCTGTTCTGCCTACGATCCCTAACGATCTAGCAAAATCTGGCTCGTTGGGGTGTGTGTGTGTGTGTGTGTGTGTGTGTGTGTGTGTGTGTGTGTGTGTGTGTGTGTGCGCGCGCGCACGTCTGTGGTCTTCAATGCTAGCTATGTTTAGCAGCTAAACGTCTTTGCAAAGAAAGCACAACAGCCCCCCCCACCCCCCCCCCCCCCCCCCCACACACACACACACACACACACACACACACACACGCACGCACGCACGCGCACACACACGCACGCGCGTGCACGCACACGCGCAACGGATCCCTTTTCTCTGCTATTCTATTCTATTGCAGGGATTCTGACATAAAACCTCAATAAAGATGGCATGTAGATGGCATATTTTTTTTTTCTTTTTTCTTATTAGAGCAGAGGGTGTGCCCTTTCATATGGTATATGGTTTTTATATATTACTGTCAACATAATTATATTATATAGACCTGAAAAATATTATTCCATAAATGATATGGTGTTGGCCCACAACGCAAGTTGAATTCAAATGGCAATTACAGACAAACGGAAGATGGGATGAATGTAATTTTTTCCCCCCTAAAAGTGGACAAATAGGGCTGTCAATCGGTGTATAGCATGTACAATATCTTCATTTGGTTCATATATATATTTGTCTGTCAATGTCTCTATACAATGTATTTTTACAAAACTGCTCATGTCTCTATAGCATTCAAATGGCAATATGTCCTGAACAATAGGTGGTATGAATGCATTTTTTTTTTCTTGTGAAAGCAGTGAGTGTGTTCTTTCAGACGGTATATGGCATGTAAATGTCGCTATAGGACTTTGGCAACATAATCATATTATATAGAACTGAACAATTATTATTCCATACATTATATGGTTTTGGCCCACGAGGCAAGTTGAATTCAAATGGCAATTACAGATGAACAGAAGATGGGATGAATGTAATTTTTTTTCCCCCTAAAAGTGGACTAAGAGGGCTGTCAATCGGTGTATAGCATGTACAATATCTTCATTTGGTTCATATATATATTTGTCTGTCAATGTCTCTATACAATGTATTTTTACAAGACTGCTCATGTTGCTATAGCATTCAAATGGCAATAAGTCCTGAACGATAGGTGGTATAAATGTATTTTTTTTTTCTTGTGAAAGCAGCGAGTGTGCTCTTTCAGACGGTATATGGCATGTATATGTCGCTATAGGACTTTGTTTTTTATTGGCCTTGTTTTCAATTAGTGACATCCCTAGTGACATCACTCAAAGAGCTTAGCACAGCTCAAACCCCTTTTTTCCAGGATGCTTAGCAGTGAAATTGTTAATGACATATTAAAATGTTGAAAATGAGTGGGAGGAATTCCCCTTTAACCAACTTTCCACCATAGCCTTTTAGGGACCACCTGGAATCCTCTCAAGGACCACTGGTTGAAAACATCCTGATCTATACATTTGTAAATCTGAGACTGTAATCGGCGGGTCCCTTTCCAGGTTCATTTGGTGCCATTTCACCCTCGAGGAGGAAGAGGAGGAGGAGGAGGAGGGGGAGGAGGAGGAGGAGGAGGAGGAGGAGGAGGAGGAGGAGAAGGAGGATTTGCCGGTTTGCGGTGTAGGATTACTAAGTGAGACACAGACAGATCTTAGGCAGATACCCTGAGCTTAGAGTGAAGTGTGTGTTACTGGGACAACAAGCATCAATCTGTTAACCTCAGCCTGTTCCGTCTGCCAGCTATACAGCGCTTCCAACCCAAAGGCAAATGAATGGGCCTGTGTGTGTGTGTGTGTGTGTGTGTGTGTGTGTGTGTGTGTGTGTGTGTGTGTGTGTGTGTGTGTGTGCCCCTTCACGCGTGCATGCTGATTAGAGAGCAACATGGGGAGGAATGAAGGTCTGTGTGTCTGTTAATGTTATATATGTGTTATTGTGTGTGCGCGCGTGTGTGCGTGCACGCCAGGGGCGGATGTAACATTTCCCAAAGGGGGGCAGGAGAAAATGGTATGGGGGCGGCTTCATCGCCAGTGTCGCGAAAGTCGCCCCCATACCATTTTCCATTACAGAACTTTTTATTAGGCAAGTAAGCATCAAGCATAAAGTAAGCATAAAGCTAAAGGTCTGACTCGGAGAGTTTTCTGTTTTCAATGATGAAATGCGGATGGTTTTAGTGGTGCCACAGCTGTAGTTAATAGCAGTAGTAGTGTTTCAAATCATTTTAAATATAAGCACTTTAATTAATTTGAAATATCTTGGGTTGTTTTGCAGGCCATCATGTTTGGTGGGGGCAGACTGCGCATTTAGGGGGGCATTGCACCCCCCCATGTCCATGCCTAGATCCGCCCCTGTTTGCATGCATGCTGGAGAGAAGATGTGTGTGGCACTCTGACTGAGCTGACATTGGGCAAAGGACCAGTTAGTGACCACTACTGACACTGACTTGACCACCGCTCCAACCAAACCACTGGAAAAACATCTCTAATACCTGGAAGCTACCATATGATGGGTGGGTGCCATGTTGACTTTTCAAGCACTTCCATTACCCACAAGTGTGTGTGTACGTGCTTGCGTGCACGACGTGTATGCGCACACACTCGCGTTGTGTATACGTGAAAATGTTCGACAAGAAGTCGAACAGAAAGTCGTTCCTTTCGGCTTGGCCTATACCAGTGGTTTTCAACCAATGGTCCGGGGACCACCAGTGGTCCCTGAGAGAGATCCAGGTGGTCGCCAGGCTAAATGATGGAAAGTTGGTTAACCAGATGTAACTCTTGAGAGTGTGAAAATGAAACCAAATGGACCCGCAAGGGTCCATTTGGTTTCATTTTCACACTCTCAAGAGTTAAAATATTCATCTGAATTAGCACTATTTCATTCAGAAGTCCATACTGTTTTGTAAAATCCAGCCATTGCAAAATCCAGCCTGGAATTGTGAACAAAACCAAAAGAATTCTTTAGTTTTAGGTCTTTGGTCCGTGGCTCAAATGCTGAATAAATAGTGGGCCCTGGTATGAAAAAGGTTGAAAACCCCTGGCCTGTATGACGGACGGTCACCCAGCATGCGTTCTCCCTCAACAGCTTCCGAAGACGACAAAACTCTTACATATTTCTCTCCCCCAAAATGAAACCACGTGAGAATGAAAAGCATTGACGTCCCGTTTATCCAAGTTTTTAGTTTTCTTTATCGCCGTTTATTGCCTCGTCCAATTCGGCGGTTGAACTTCCGAAGATCGCTATTCCAGCCGTCCGTCCCGGTCGTTTCCGTGCTTAACCCATTCTGTTACTGAACTTGCAAGCATTAACTGGCTTTAACTATCGGATCTACAAGCTTGCAGAATATCGCGCGGTGGCGCGATATTCTGCCTTAAACATGCAAATTGTGTTATTAACGTTTCTGGGTGGGTCCCTTCATGTGCCTCTTATGAAATATTTTGACCATCACTGGAAATATCGATTTTTAGAATATCGTGCTAGAAACTACAATCTAGGGCCTAGATTCTAGTGTCAGAAAGTTCTAATGTAAAATTCATCCTCATGCTCTCTTGGCCTGGTCATTATATAAATTAAGTTTTTTTGTTTATTTTGTTCTTCCGGATTAGGCGGGTTTCGTTTATTCACATCAACAGCCCCGGCAATTGTAGAAAAAGTATTTTGCAACCTTGTCATGGTATAGGGCTTATTGGATCCGAGAGGAAAATGATATGCCTCGACAATTTTCGCAATAATTGTCATTCCGGCATCTGTTGGCTAGCACTCCGGGCTAATGGGCTCATTACTTGGGAAGGCAACTATTCTAAATATGCGGTTCTCCTCTCAACGAACTCAAAGCCAATTCTCCTCAATTGATGGCGATTCGCAGCGTTGCAGTGTTTATTTTTATTTTTCCGGGCGGCCGAAAAGATTTTAGCCTCCTATATGAAATCTGAAACTATCAATAACTAGTTCTTAGTTAGACACTAGTTCAACTATACCTATTGTATGTATGTGTGCAGTTTGCGGACAAAGCTTTCTCTGTAATCCTGTAGATCAGACACAGGAGACACTGTGATGTGGCATCTTGCCTGAAACGATTTTAACACTTAGACATGTTGTGTGGACATACTGTAATAAAAAGTCCCTCCATTCTGTGTTTCCCAGAAACGGAGGCCTGAAAAAAAACATTAACATGGTGAAACACAACTTGATGACATCATCAATTTGTGTTTCACCATGTTAATGGTTTTTCTTTTTAGGACTGTTTTTTTCCCCTGAGAGGGTACAAATGGAACCAAATGGACCCGATACATAGGATCCATTTGGTTCCATTTGTACCCTCTCAGGAGAATCTTGAAAATGGGAGGAATTCCCCTTTAAGTTTAAAAAACTGAAAATAGACCAGTTTTCTCCATAGGCTTGTACAAAAATACATATATAAAAAGTAGCATATCTACAAGCTCTCAGTGATTCCCATTGTGGTGAAAGGCTCCGCTGTGTAGATTTTGCAAACCCCTGCCAAGGAATCCTGGGGTCTCTGGACCCCATTTTAGAACCGCTGGTGTAAACATCTAGCATATACAACAAACCCATGTGTTTTATTGTTGTTCTACATGGATGTCTTCACGATTGCTGTTTTTTGGACCTCTTGCCGTTTGGAACGTGCAAGAGCAACATGAAACAGTGTCACAGTTCCACAGCTAGCGATTCAAGCCCTGGTAAATCGCTACGAGAGGTCATCTAGTTCAGTGGTTTTCAACCGGTGGTCCGGGGACCACCAGTGGTCCTTGAGAAAGTTACCAGGTGGTCCCCAGGCTAAATGATTGACAGTTGGTTAACCAGATGTAACTCTTTGAAAGCGTAAACATGAAACCATGTTTCATGTTAACGCTCTCACGAGTTAAAACTATTCATCATGTGAATTAGTCTACACAACTAGAGAATGTAGAAGATTAATAATGGTCATTTTGATCTGTTTTGTTTTCCAAAATCCAGCCTGTAATTGTGGACAAGATCAAAATATATGTTTAGTTTTGGGGTCTGTGGGGCCCTCAAATGGTGGTCCGTGGCCAAAATGCTGAATAAATAGTGGGCCCTGGGATCAAAATGGTTGAAAACCACTGTTCTTGTTACTACAAGAGTACACTCAACTGTGTCTAATGTAATTTCATAGTCTTTCTACACATCGACAAACTGACAACTTGTGGACATGTTGACTAGTGTGGTGACAGTCTGTGTCCTTTGGCCGAATGGAAACATAGTTTTTTTTTTCTTTTTTATACAAACGCAACACAAATAAAGATTTCCTAACAAGAGAAATGTTGGGGTAGCTAAAAAAATGCCAAACGTAATGTCACTATTTCAAACAAAAACCTGACTTTCACATTTTCTCTTCTTGATAAGTTTCCATTGTAAGGCGATTGTGTTTTGTGACATAATGCTGTAATGTAGTGTTGACTGTAGATTTGAGAGGGTTCAATGTCTCTCCCGTTTTTTAGAGTGCACCGATTACAGCTGTCTTCACTGAAATTACTTAACTTTAACCCTTTAGTGTACTGAACGGGTTTTGGTGTTCGAAGCATTATGTTTTAACTATTGAAAAATAGCAGATCTACAAGCTCATAGCACGCCACTGAGTGGCGCGCTATGAGCTTGTATCTCTGCTATTTTTGAAAAATCGTGAAAACGTGGTGCAAATCTTTGAATATTATGTTATTCAGAAACTAGAAATCTAGACAGGACACTATGGGTTATGTGATACGGACACAGATTAATAAAAATAAAAACAAACAGGTAAGTAAAGTCCTCTAAAGAAGCAGCCCTACAAGCGCAGCTCGATGTGATCGATCTACTTTCATTCAACCAATACCATACTTTCGTTCAGTATTCAACAGCGGCCCACGTTGTAAAAAGGGCACCGCAGCTCTCATATTAGGACACGAGATCGGTCGCTGATGAAACTAGTCCTCGTCCTGGAAGCATCATCCATTAACACCGAAGCTTCCAGATCAGTCGAGGACAGGGACATAATGGACTCCATTGTAACTGTGTGTGTGTGTGTGTGTGTGTGTGTGTGTGTGTGTGTGTGTGTGTGTGTGCGCACGCGCACGTGCAGCACGTGCGTGTGTTCTCTGACCCCTGCAGGGATAATTAAGGACACATTTTTACTCTAGTCCGCCAATGGTTTTGAGGGCTGGCATGTATGCATATATAAGCATTCATGTGTATGTGCTGGCCTTTGCAGTGCGGGTGTGTGTGTGTGTGTGTGTGTGTGTGTTGGAGCGGGGGGGGGCAGACACACACTATTTAGTGCCTTGTATGTGGTGACCAGGCTTGCCCCTTCGTACGTCTATGGCTAGCACTTCTGGGCTGATTGGCCGTATCAGTTTCACACGTGTACGCGCGCACGTATGTATGCCCGTCCGGCGCGCTGCATGTGGATGTATACGCACAAACACACACTCACTCACCTTTTTTTCAGACCAAGACCCTTGTAAAGGCAGTTCCTCTGGGACCCGCAGTGAAATGTACTCCTTGTTAGGGCTTGCTTGTGTGTACGTGCATATGTATGTACGTGTGTGTGTGTGTGTGTGTGTGTGTGTGTGTGTGTGTGTGTGTGTGTGTGTGTGTGTGTGTGTGTGTGTGTGTGTGTGTGTGTGTGTGTGTGTATGTGTGTGTGTGCGTGTGTGTCTGCTTTTACTCAGCTGTTTCCTGGTGGCTCAGAGAGCAGCAGACTGTGAAGGCCTCTCTCCGCTCACCACTAGCAGCCTTTTCACTTCCAAACTGACCAACAGGGGCGGATCTAAGCATGGGCAGGGGGGGGGGGCGATGGCCGGCCCTAAATGCCCAGTCTGCCCCACCAAACACGATGGCATGCAAAACAACCTCTCAAATTAACGTACCTGAACAACACTGAATTCTAAACAAGTTGCTCATAATGGTTCCTTTTCAGTTTTAGCAGCTACATTGGATTTCAATGTCACCACAGACTCTCATCACTCTCTCACGCCAATGAACAAAACTAGGCATTCAAGTTCCTTTTAGTGCTTCACATCCAACGACAACGGCGTGAAATTAACTTTTTTTTATTACTTTGAAGCACTGGTGTTCTCAGTTTAAGCGCCAGCAAAAGGGAGCAACGATATACAATAGATTGCTTTATTTTTAACAATCTTGGTCTGACGTCCGAAGGCGTCAAAGATAGGTATCTTTGACGTCTTTGGACGTCAGACCAAGACCAACGGCCGTCTGCTATTGACGCCTCCAGACTTCAGAACCAGGTTTTGCATTGATTACATTAGAAGGTGCTCTTAGTCAACTCTGTGAACGGTTCAAGGTTGCTACCGTTAATCAGACTTCAGCCGACGCTGAGCCTGTTTGGACTTCCACTGGGAAATGTGAACAAAGTATAAAGCATGTGGTGAACGCACTGGCTTTTGACCAGTGATCAAACTACATTATGGCATGGATAACTTCCCTCAGTCCTAGATGTAACATCTTGTTCAGGACTTATATTAGGCAGGTAAGCGTCAATAATAACATCAGTTGTTGAAGTTTCAACAGACACGCAGCATGCATAAAGCTAAAGGTCTGACTCAGAGAGTTTTCTGTTTTCAATGAAGAAATGCTGTTGGTTTAGTGGTGCCACAATTATAGCTAGTTTGCAGCAGTAGTAGTAGTATGTCGAATCATTTTAAATACCCTATAAGCACTTTAATTTGAAATATCATTGTATACATATGGGTTGTTTTTCATGCCATTGTGTTTGGTGGGGCAGTCAGGGCATTTAGGGGGGCATTGCCCCCCCCCCCATGCCCTTGCCTAGATCCGACCCTGATCTGCACAAGAAATTTTCGGTGCCAAGCGGTCATGCACTGTGCCTCAAACTTCTGAGCAATCCGTACAAGCGCACGCACACGCACACACACACACACAAACAAGGTTAGCCTCCGGCAGAGGCTCGGCCGCCATGGAGAGAAATTTTCTTTGATTTTTTTTTTTTTTTTTAAATACGGCTTATCAAACAGCAACCCGGAGGGAGGTTGGTGAAAGCGCTGCATGGGCTGTTGACCGGGTGATCAAACTACATTATGGCATGGATAACTTCCCTCTCTCTCTCTCTAGACAACGAGTTGCTTCAGAGTCCCAATAAATCACCTCTCTCTCTCTCTTTCTCTCTGCTCCCCCCTCCCCCCCACCCTCCACTCGCTCTTTCGACATCGTTAACGGGAAAAAATGATGTAATCCCTCTGAAGTCTTTGGTTTCACACCTTTAGAGGAAGAACCCGGCTTTAATGTCCTGCAGACTTTTATATGCATCTGTTACACACATGACTGACAAAAAAAGTTAAGTGAGTAAGAGAGGTGGCACGGGAGGGGGGAATTCGCTCAAAACAATAATCTAACTGGATGTGTGCGAAGGTGAGCACACGTGTGTGTGTGCGTGCGTGTGTGTGTGTGTGTGTGTGTGTGTGTGTGTGTGTGTGTGTGTGTGTGTCTGTTATTCGGCATCCCACGGCTGGGGAACTTTCCGATATTTTCCAGGAAAACATTTGTTGCCTTCGTGAGCTTCAAGCGCTGCTGCTGACTCAAAAAAAAAAAAAAAAAAAAAAAAGAGAGAAATGTTCCCTTCGTGTCTTACTCCGCATTCATACCATTGTGCAACCACATCATCATTCAACTGCAACACTGACTGCTTTTTCCTGGCTAAAAGTACTAGAGCTTCAAGTGATAGAAAACAGTGTGATTCGGGGGGCGCCTTTTGTAGTTCTGTTTTTTATTTATCACGCTTTCCTTTAAATGGTTATCACGGCACTTTGGGGAAAATTGCTTAAACGTGGACGGGTCTTTTTATCTATTCGGTATTTTCCAAATGACATGCGGATGTGCAGGCGAGCGTTTGGTTTGCAGCGTGTTGCCCCAAACATCACGCCGCAGACGGCTGTCTGCGTGCCGAGGAATGAGGAAAATCAGGGTCACATAAGATGAATTATTATTCGGAAAATGTGTTATTCTAGAGTGAACAGGAGACAGGACAGGTATCGTCCGTCTCTCTAAACCAGTGTTTTTCAACCAGTGGTCCTTGAGAGGGTTCCAGTTGGTTAACCGGATGTAACTCTGAGAGCGTCTACACAATCAGAGAAATGTAGAAGATTAATGGTCATTTTGATCTGTATGTTTTGCCTGTTTGGTTCACGAAATCCAGCCTGGTATTGTGGACAAAAAGCAAAATAAATCTTTAGTTTTGGGGTCTGTGGGGCTAAAAGGTCATCAAACGGTGGTCCGTGGGCTCAAATTCTAAATAAATAGTGGGCCCTGGTATCAAAAAGGCTGCAAACCACTGCTCCAAACCCTATATTGTCAAGCCTAACAAGCTGGAAAGTGGCTGTGTTGAAGTGTCACATCGGCACTTTGAAATGGTTATGCAAAGAAATGCATGACAGATGCTCCAGCTGTGAACCTCAGCTGGAGCCAGCTGCGGTGGTTCAGGCATCTGGTTAGGATGCCTCTCAAGTGTCTCCCTAGGGAGCTCCTCGAGGCACGTCCCACTGGGAGGAGACCCCGGGGCAGACCAAGGCCCAGATGAAGGGACTACATGGACTCTCTTGCCTTGGGATCCCTCAGGAGGAGGTTGCTAATGGTGCATGGGGACCGGGAAGTCTGGAGTTCTTTGGTGGAGCTGTTGCCCCCGCGGCCCGACCTCGGATAAGCGGATGAAGATGGATATACACTGTATATGTATTGGACGTAGGACCAACCTGCTCCGAAGGCAAAGAAGAAGCTCTTATCGGGGTGTTCCTCCAGCATGGCCTTGACCCTCCTGCCCATCCTCTCGTTGCGCTTGTAGATCAGCTCCTGGCGGAAGTAGCTGTCTATCTCCTGGGCTGTCACCTGCTCACTGGGGGGCAGCGTCACGTTGTTGAAGTTTGGCACCTGGCAGGTGAAGAGAGAGGCACATCAGGGGCGGATCTAGGCATGGGCATGGGGGGGCAATGCCCCCCGGCCCCTAAATGCCCAGACTGCCCCACCAAACATGATGGCATGCAAAACAACCCAAAGATATTTCAAATTAAAGTGCTTACATTTAAAATGATTTGAAACACTACTACTGCTACTAACTAACTACAGTTGTGTCACCTCTAAACCTACAGCATTTCATCGCGTGGCACGAAGCGTCACAGGCGATGAAGCCACGCACATACCATTTTCTCCTGACCTCCCAAATGGGAAATGTTATCTGCCCCTGAGGCACATAGAGCAGTGGGTTTTCAACCTTTTTGATACCAGGGGCCCACTATTTTAGCCCCCCACAGACCCGGCAAAAACCCTCTGTTTTTATCTACAATTCCAGGCTGGATTTTGGAAACATAACAGGCAAAAAACTATGATGAATATTTTCTCTTGAGAGTGTACACATGAAACCAAATGGATCCATTTGGTTTCAGCTTAAAGTGCCTGTTGGGTGAATGGGTGAATGAGCGAGTAAGAAGAAGGGTAGTAGAGACAGAAAGGATGAAGATGTTTGGGGAAGGAGTGAAAAGAAGAAAGAGAGGAGAGAGAGAGAGAGAGAGAGAGAGAGAGAGAGAGAGAGAGAGAGAGAGAGAGAGAGAGAGAGAGAGAGAGAGAGAGAGAGAGAGAGAGAGAGAGAGAGAGAGAGAGAGAGACACCGGGGTGCAGTGGGAGCTGCTGGGAGAGGATGAATGAAGGGCAGTAGGGTGCATGGAAGAGTGTAAATGGGTTGGCAGAAAGGGGAGGAGGTCGATGTGTGTGTGTGTGTGTGTGTGTGTGTGTGTGTGTGTGTGTGTGTGTGTGTGTGTGTGTGTGTGTGAGGGGGTCTGTGGGTTCGGGGTCAGAGGTTAGAGTCAGAGGTGAAGGGTTATGTCGCGGGGACACTCCTAAGGGTCAAGAGGTCGAGCAGAGTCGTAGCTTATTAACTGGACTGAAAGTGAATGTATGGTTTACCACTGCTTGCTGTAGAACAACGAACAGGTGTGTTAAGATCAACTGCTGTTCTTTCTTATGACAGTAAAGTGGTGTAAGATGCACAAGAGAAGCCCTTGCAGAGATAAGCCAGGTGAATATGCATACGTTTTGTGCCAAACGTAGACAATGTACTGTACCAGCGGTGAATGCTTCGTTTTGAAAGTGCTATTTTCGACAAGCGTACAAACATTTTCTATTCATCTTTGTCTTCATCTTTTGCAAAAAAAACTGCATGGGATAGACGAGAAATGCTAAATTTTACGGCCATAAGAAACAGTAGAGACCTGCCGTTTCATTTTGATTTTTTTTTTTAAATACAGAAACGATTATGACCATACGCAAAAAAAAAGTCATTGAGACCGTGGTCAATAACAATCGTGATTATCTCACGCATTATATAATGCATTAAGGACAAGTGAGAGGCCAGTGGCGTTTTAACCAATTTGAAGCCACAGGCAAGATTTTCCCAGGCTCTATGGCAAAAACGCCCCTGTGAGAGGCAGAAGAGAGACTACCGACCTGCGACGTGTCGTGGTTAAAGATGATGGAGTTGAGGTCTCCACAGTTGTAGTGTTTGATGAGGTCCTCGGTGGTGTAAGGCACCTGGAGGCTACCTGCCCGCAGGGACTCCTGCTGCAGCAGCGTCTGGTTCAGGGCAAAGATCACCTGGAATCAAACAGTCATATCACATTAACCCATTTGTCCTGACCCTCGATTTGAGTTTCTGACACCAGATTATACAGTAGTTCCTTACACTAGATCAGGGGTTTTCAACCTTTTTGACTCCAGGGACCACCATTTATTCAGCATCTGAGCCACGGACCACCATTTGATTACATCTGCACACCAAAGACCTAAAATTAAAGAATTATTTTGGTTTTGTCCACAATTCCAGGCTGTATTTTGTGTGGACAGTGTAGACTTCTTAATTAAGTGGCGCTGATTCAGATGATGAATATTTTAACTCTTGAGAGTGTAAAAATGAAACCAAATGGACCCGCAAGGGTCCATTTGGTTTCATTTTTACATTCTCAAGAGTTACATCCTGTTAACCAACTTGGACCACCTGTTGAAAACCCCTGCACTAGATTATAGCTGCAGCAACATTCTAGCTTTTGACGCTAGATTCTACAGTAGTTTCCGACACTAGATTCTAGTTATTGACACTACACTCAACAAAAATATAAACGCAACACTTTTGTTTTTGCTCCCATTTTTCAGGGGATGGACTTAAAGCCCTAAAATTCATTCCAGATATACAATATAACCATTTCTCTCAAACACTGTTCACAAATTTGCCTAAATGTGTGATATTGAGCACTTCTGCTTTGTTAAGATAATCCATCCCACCTCACAGGTGTGCCACATTAAGATGCAGATTTGACATCATGATTAGTGCACAGGTGTACCTCAGACTCTCCACAATAAAAAGACACCCTGAAATGTGCAATTTTCTTTTGCCTTATTGGGTGTATGGGCCTCCGAACCAGTCAGTATCTGGTGTGACCACCATTTGCCTCATGCAGTGCAACACATCTTCTTCGCATAGAGTTTATCAGATTGTCAATTGTGGCCTGTGGAATGTTGCTCCACTCCTCTTCAATGGCTATGTGAAGTTGCTGGATATTAGTGGGAACTGGTATGCGCTGTCGAAATGGTAATAATGTGGTAATATTGTGTTATTACCATTTTTACAATATTCCACAGGCCACAATTGACAATCTGATAAACTCTATGCGAAGAAGATGTGTTGCACTGCATGAGGCAAATGGTGGTCACACCAGATACTGACTGGTTCGGAGGCCCATACACCCAATAAGGCAAAAGAAAATTGCACATTTAAGGGTGTCTTTTTATTGTGGAGAGTCTGAGGTACACCTGTGCACTAATCATGATGTCACACCTGCATCTTAATGTGGCACACCTGTGAGGTGGGATGGATTATCTTAACAAAGCAGAAGTGCTCAATATCGCACATTTAGGCAGATTTGTGAACAGTGTTTGAGAGAAATGGTTATATTGTATATCTGGAATGAATTTTAGGTCTTTAAGTCCATCCCCTGAAAAATGGGAGCAAAAACAAAAGTGTTGCGTTTATATTTTTGTTGAGTGTAAATTATAGTTTCTGACGTTAGAATCAAGTTTTTGACACTAGATTCTATATACCATTCTCTCTATTTCCGAGTTAAAAATGTTTTCTTCCAAAATAATGTATTCAGACATTTGCAGCACATTTTCACAAATTTTCAAAAATAGCAGAACTACAAGTTCATATCGCGCCACTCGGTGGCGCGATATGAGCTTGTAGATCTGCTATTTTTCAATAGCTAAAACACCAAAACGCGTTCAGTACAGTAAAATCATCTCTGTACGTTTTCCCGTCTCTACACCAAATGTCTTTGCCAATGGCTAAGGCTACCAAGTAGAACAGTGATTTTCAACCTTTTTCATACCAGGGCCCACTATTTATTCATCTGAGCCAGGCACGGACCACCATTTGATGACATTTGTAGCCCCATAGACCCCCAAAACTAAAGATTTCTCATGCTCTTGTCCACAATTCCAGGCTGGATTTGTGGGAAAACAAAACAGTCAAACATATAGCTCATAAATGACCATAATCTTCGTACATTCACTAGTTGTGTAGACTTGGGGATGATTCACATGAATATTTTAACTCTTGAGAGTGTAAACATTTTTACACTCTCAAAGAGTTACATCTGGTTAACCAACTCAACAGTAAAATCCTTGATGTCAATTTAGCCATTTTGTAACCTAAGGATTTTAAGGAGAAACTCGACCCTTATCGTTCTTTACTTGTTCTGTGACCCCCCCTCAAAAAGAAAGAAAAAAAATGGTCAGTGACCCACATGTGGGTCCCTGCCCCAGTGTTTGGGAAGCAGCGCTTTGGGTGGACGTTGATGTGTTTTGAGGTTTGGAGGAGTGGTGGGCCGCGGTGACAAGCCCCTTTGGGGGCGCGACAGCCACTGTGAGAGCGTGAAATCGGCCTGTGTTTGGTGAAGAGACCCTGGTGAGCCCACCGCCTTATGATCCCAAACGTAAGTGCACACACACACACACACACACACACACACACACACACACACACACACACACACACACACACACACACACACACACTGATCTCTTACTGAGCTCTCCCCCTCCTCTAAACATAACAAGTTTACATAAGTCCATCAAAGTGAGGAACTCTTGTGTCAGCCGTGGAACGGAGGGGAGTGTTTTACCCGTCGCGCGTCGTCTTCTTCACGTTGGCACGTTTCACTCAACACGTGATCACCTTCCACGTGTGCGTGTGTGCGTGCGTGTGTGTGTGTGTGTAGCAGACCACATGCACAGCGTGAGAGCGTGCATTCTGTATTAATATGCATGCCCATACGTCCACCAGCCAAACCAAGTGTTTTTTTTCCTTTATTCTCTTCTGTGTGTGTGTGCGCGTGTGTGTGTGTGTGTGTGTGTGTGTGTGTGTGTGTGTGTGTGTGTGTGTGTGTGTGTGTGTGTGTGTGTGTGTGTGTGTTATCTAAGGTACCCTCGATGTCACTCAATGTATGTATACTCCAGGCATACAAAGGTGGCTATTGGCTCACCCCCCACCCCTCAAACTAGTCCGATCTCTACCGGCTCTATAAAGCCGATAGATCGACACCTGCGTACGCCGACATCGAAATAACGCTTCAGGACTCTTTTAGGGCCGGGGGTTCCATTGTGGCGAGCGACAGCGCAGAGGAGGGGGAGGGGGAGGGGGAGGAGAGGGAAGTGTTGCCAACTTGGCAAAATTGTCGCTATATTTAGTTTTTTTTCCCAGGCCCCACCAAAATCAGTGAAAAACTCCTAAAATCTAGTGTTTTTTTTGCTGGTGAGTTCGGGTGAAATTGTTTGACAGGCGCCAGAGATAAAATCCCTCGTTTTTCATCATTTTTTTCCTCCGATGATAGATTCCTCCTTCCTTCCTAGAAAGGACATTTCCATACCCTTGTATGAAAATGTTTGAAAACCCACTGCTCTAGCAGCATTCTAGTGCAGGGGTTTTCAACAGGTGGTCCGGGGACCACCTGTGGTCCTTGAGATGGTTCCAGGTGGAATGTGAAAATGAAACCAAATGGACCCCTGCGGGTCCATTTGGTTTTATTTTTACATTCTCAAGAGTTAAAATATTCATCATCTGAATTAGCACCACTTAATTATAAAGAAGTCTACACTGTTTTGTTTGCAAAATCCAGCCTGGAATTATGGACAAAACCAAAAGAATTCTTTTAAGTTTTAGGTTGATTTTCATTTTGGATTTTGGGAGTTGGCAACCCTGGGTGAGTGAACCGATGCAGCAGCAGCAGCAGATGCCTTCTTGTCAGTAGGCGGACAAAGAAACTCCCCGCCGTCGCCCTTCTTCTCTCTCTCTCTCCCCTCTCTCTCCCTCCCGGGGGGCTTTCATCGGAGCCGCTCATCAAAGTGGGACGCTCTGCATATGAAAAGGGGGTCCGCCTTTTATGCCGCGCAAATTAGCCTATCGCCAGTGCCCCCCCAAAACCACCCCACTCCATTCTAACAAAACACACATACACACACACACCCTCACATCTGTGCCGCCGGCCTGGAGGGAAGCCCTCATCTTCAGGGTCTCCCCTTAACCAGGGGCGGATGTAACATTTCCCAATTGGGGGGGCAGGAGAAAATGGTATAGCATTTTTTGGTTACAGGACTTTTATCAGGACTTTTTTATTAGACAAGTAACTAAGCATCAGTTGTTGTTGAAGTCGCAACAGGCACACAGCATGCATGAAGCTAAAGGTCTGACTCAGAGCGTTTTCTGTTAGTAGCAGTAGTACACAGAGAAAAACCCTGGGTTAGAAAATCTACTCAGACCCTGGGCTGTGAAGAGGTTAACCCATAATTAGTTATTGCTGACTCATCTTGTGATAACCATAACTCATAATAGATTAACCATAGCTCATAATGGGTTGCTTTAAGCAACCCATTGAGGGAGTGAACCAGTCGAATGATTACTAACTCTCCACATGGGTCCTTTAACTAAGTTCTGGGTAACCACAGCCCATAAAGTGTTGGTTTAAGCAACCCATTGAGGGAGTCAACCAGTCGAATGACTGCTAACTTGCCACATGGGTTCCTTTAATTAAGTTCTGGGTAACCACAGCCCATAATGAATTGGTTTAAGCAACCCATTGAGGGAGTCAACCAGTTGAATGACTGCTAACTTACCACCTGGGTTGCCTTCCTACACGTCACTTCCCTTCACTGTTCAAACTTCACGTTCAAACGGCCAGCAGCAGAGCAACAGCAGCAGCACCCATCAACCGACAGCAAATAAAGGTTTGTGCTTACTTGCTTTGTATCTAATTCATGGTTACTAACTATCAAATTACCACCCCGTGTCCAGCTAGCTATCTATCTTGCCCAGCCTCATTCATTCATTCATTGTTGCACTGCAGCAACGTTAGCTTAAGTTGTTGTTAGCCCTGGTTGAATGTAACTCTATGGCTCTGGCGGGTTCTGTGTCAGGCTTCAATTGGTGTGTATAACAGTTTGTAGATACGTGCTAATGAACCGAAATACTTCGGTTCGCATTCATTCATTTCTTACAGTTGTGGAGAATGTTTCTCGGTCACATGCCGTCGTACGGCGTAGTGTATCACCAGTGCCACACTGCTGCATTGAACACAGAGCCATAGCCACAGAGCCATAGAGTTGCGACAACTCAGTCCATGACATCGGGCCGGTCTAATGGCGGCTCTTCTACTTAGACATGAATAGAGAAAGGGGACAACCAATAGGGACAAGTCCTGGACCTGAAGTAGCTGGACCCTGGCAACAGCCTGTTACCGGTGACATGTTGAAAACATTCATAAAACAACTCTTATCTGCGCCAACTCCAGTTTGTCCCTTTAGGGCTGCATGAACAGCGCTTGAGCGCTCAGTTTGTGGCGCCTCAATGTCGCAACTCTTTTACTCTGATTGAACAGAGTGAACGGAACAGAACGGTCACACACACACACACACACACACACACACACACACACACACACACACACACACACACACACACACACACACACACACACACACACACACACACACACACACACACACACACACACACACACGAGAGGAAAACAGGAGAGAGGAAAGCAGAGACGCCGCGTTTGTGACTTTATGTCACTGGTTTATGATTATCAAAAGTGGTCCGTGGACGAGGGACCACTCTTTTTTTTTTTGGACTAGTCGAGGGAATTCTAGGTGGTCTCCAGCTAAATGGCAGAGAGTTGGTAAACAAATGGCTACTTTTGTAACTTGAGCCAACAGATAGCAGCGAACTGCGCAGAAGAAGGTAAAGAGAAACGCTTTAAATCTGCACTTGTTGCTAAGCATGAATAATTACCTGACGTTGTGGTGTCCACTTGTAGCTATTAAAAGCAATTCCGTCAAAAGTGAAGATCTAAAAACGAAATTGCCGACAAATACTCTGAGTTTAGATCAGTGGTTTTCAACCAGTGATCTGGGGACCACCAGTGGTCCTTGACAGGGTTCCAGGTGGTCCCCAGGCTAAATGATGGAAAGTTGGTTAACCAGATGTAATTCTTTGAGAGTGTAAACATGAACAATGTGTGTATAAACGTGAACCATTTCATTTCCACACTCAAGAGTTAAAATATTCATCATGTGAATTAGCCAAAGTCTACACAACTAGAGAATGTAGAAGATTAATGGTCATTTTGATCTGTATGTTGGACTGTTTTGTTTCTGAAATCCAGCTTGGTTTTGTGGACAAAAACAAAATAAACCTTTAGTTTTGGGGTCTGTGGGGCTAAAGTGTCATCAAATGGTGGTCCTTGGCTCAAATTCTGAATAAATGAACAGTAACCGTTCAGAAGCATACAGTATATTGAGCTTAAAATGGTAAAACATCTAACAGACACAATATAGCTCACTCCTTTCAGAAAAGCTATTGTTCTGTGTGATTTCTACTGCTGGCATGCCCTCGAAGCAGGGTCAATATGGCCTTTTCTGGTGACAGACAGAACTACAGAAAGCCACACTGTCTCTATTCATCAAGCATTTTGATTTCTTGGCAGAACATATGGTACACCGCCGCACGGAAGAAACATCCAGCCACTGGGTTCCTGGAGGAAAGGCTGAGAAACCTTGAGAAGAAGCTGAGGTCAGCGGCCAGGGTGAGAAGCCAAGCAGCACTACCAGATGATCCGGTTCTAACAGCAGCTGCGTTCATACCACCATATCATTACTAAACAGACAATTAAAAGGCAGTTCAAACAATGTGTTTAATGTTTTCCCAAAATGTAATATGCACATGTTTAGTGGGCCATTTCTCCTACGGCCTTCTCTAGACCAGTGTTTCTCAAAGTGGATTCCAGGGAGTCTGTGTTCCTTTAGTGGGGTCTAAATAGACCAGGGGTGCCCAAAAGGTAGACCTACCAGTAGATCACACAGACCATGCAGGTAGATCATGGCAGTCCCATTAGATCTGTAACTCTTAAGAGCGTTAAAACGAAACCAAATGGACCCTTACGGGTCCATTTGGTTTCATTTTACACTCAAGAGTTACACTCAAGAGTCCTAGCAATTAGAAAATGGAGAATAATTGTTATTTTGACCAATGTTTTGCCAGTTCTCTTTCCCAGTTGTGGACAAAAGCGTGAGTTCTTTTGGGTGCAAGAGACAAAATTCAACATTACAAACTGTCAACTCAAACCCCAAATTCTGTTCTCAAACTTTAGTAGTAGCATATACAAGAAAACCTTCCAATTCTCTCCCTCTATTTTTCATTTTAAGCGCATTATTCTTAAACACTAACTGTAAGTAACACCATCACCACTATTTCAAAGCTCAAACTTTCTAGGGGCCTCGAAATGGATTTTCAGTAATGGAATAATCGCGTTTTTGATGTGTAGATCTTGTTGAGCCGGTCATTTTGAAAGTAGCTCTCAAGTCAAAAAAGTGTGGGCACCCCTGAAATAGACCCTTAGTGCTTTTCCAATTTAATACACTGTCACGTTAAGGGAAGATTGTGTAATGTCTAAGGTTTAGAACCACTCAAACCAGTTTCTGGCCAAATAACTAAACTATAAACTAACACCTTTAGAGCCTTGTTGGCCCTTGCATGACACAAAGGATGACAAAATAAGGATATGTCGTTGAACCTTGTATTGATACCTATGTCTTCCTGCAGATGCTATTGGTGGTCTCGCTATGCAGCAGTTGCCATTCTTGCTCCCACCAACTCCATTCAAAAATGGACTGGGCCGTGGCAGTAAAATGGTTCGCCACACCGTTGCTGAGTGCAAGGAGGCCTTCATACACCATCAGCCCGTAAGTACAGCCGGCACATCTTTCCATTTTACTTTAGCATGTTAACATGTACAGTGGAGAAAATAATTATTTGATCCCTTGATGATTTTGTACGTTTTCATGATTGGAAAGAAATGAGCATGCTGTCATTTTATGGTACTTTTATTTAAACAAAGACAGAATATGAACAAAAATGTCCATAAGAAAATAATATTTAAATGTTATAAATTAATTTGCTTTAGAGCTGGTGCAATAAGTATTTGATTCCTACGCACAACCAGACTTAGTACTTGGTGGAGAAACCGTTGTTGGCAAGCACGGAAGTCAGGCGTTCTTGTAGTTAGTCACCAAGTTTGCAAACATCTCAGGAGGGATTTTGGCCCACTCCTGTTTTGATATCCTCTTGAAATACTGAAGGTTACGAGGCTGTTGCTTGCCAACTTGAAGCTCGAGCTCCCTCCATAGATTTTCTATAGAGGCCTGACCTAAGGTTTCTGAAAAACTTGAAATATTTGTTTATCAGCATCAAAAAAGTTTATTATGTAATACTGCACATACAGTATACATATACAGATACAGAATCCAAATATGGATTCCCGTCCTGAAAGGGTTAAGGTCTGGAGACTGGCTTGGTCACTCCGTGGCCTTAATGTGCTTCTTAAAGACCTGTCTTTAGTGCTCTGGCTGAGGGAAGGAGGTTCGTGTCCAAGATGTTGCAGTACATGGCCCCATTCGTTCCCTCAGCCAGAGCACTGAAGACGGGTCGTGGTTGGGTCCTACAGCATGACAACGACCCAAAGCATACGGCCAAGGCAACGAAGAAGCACATTAAGGTCATGGAGTGGCCTGGCCAGTCTCCAGACCTTAATCCTATAGAAAATCTATGGAGGGAGCTTGAGCTTCGAGTTGGCAAGCAACAGCCTCGAAACCTTCAGGATTTGGAGAGGATATCAAAACAGGAGTGGGCCAAAATCCCTCCTGAGATGTGCACAAACTTGGAGCACGGAAGTCAGACGTTTCTTGTAGTTGGTCACCACCAACTACTAAGTCAGGTTGTGCTGAAGGATCAAATACTTATTTCTCCAGCTCTAACACAAATCACGAATAACACGTCTATGTTTAAATAAAAGTACCATAAAAATGACAGAATGCTCATTTCTTTCTAATCATGAAAACTTACAAAATCATCAGGGGATCAAATAATTATTTTCTCCATTGTATGTGTTGTATTTGTAAGTATTGTGTATGTGTGTTAATTCTGTACTTGGTTCCTTACACATGCTTTTCTTTTTTCTTTATGTTTTTCAGCCTGGAACCAACATGGTGGAGTACCTCAATGAGGCCAGGAAGTCCCGACCTGAACCCTACGTCCTGACATTGGGCAACCACCCTGAGCAACCATCTCAGGTCTTTGTCATTATAGATGGACAGGCTTTGGAGCAGGAGAAACTTTTTCAAGCCATTGACGTTTGCTTCAAGGCCTTTTACATCTTTGACAGAGTACCCCAAAAAGTGTCGCCACGTGTGGGAATTCCTACAGAGTACAGTCTACGGAATTCCACCACTACCGGAGGCCAACAGAATGGTTGAGTTCATGAACACTAGAATTCTGGCTTGCAAGTAGACCACACACACACACACACACACACACACACACACACACACACACACACACACACACACACACACACACACACACACACACACACACACACACACACACACACACACACACACACACACACACACACACACACACACACACACACACACACAGAGAGAGGCGCGCTTTGGTTTGAATTGTTACACCGAGCCAGTTTGCCTTTGTGGTTGGTGCTACATTTTCAGGCTTGCTGCTGTTTAATGTTTTGATCGGAGGCCAATTGTTTACAGTTCTTTGGAGATTTTATCCAATTGTTTACATTAAGTGTTTTTATATATCTATTAAATAGGCTTGTTACTTAAAATTCACCCATGCAAAGATTGTGTAATGTGAAAGATTTCACCCACTGAAAATAAATCTTAAGCCATTTTATTATTAAATCCATTATTGAATGCAGTATGGTTTGTTAATTGCATTATTCTTTGCATGACCAAATCGTGTATTTTGTTTTAGGTTTGTAGTTAAATCATTTAACAGTAAATTAACAAAGTTGTTGTGGCTAGACTTGTTTCAATGTGACACCCAGAATGGTACATGATGTGAACCACATTTGGGTTGAGTATACAATAAGGATTGAATTTAATCAGAGGTACAGTTAAAGGGGTATTCCACTTTAAAAAAAAAAAACCTTTCGTCATTTTAAGGTCTACTCAGCCTCATGTGAACACACCAGACAGTTCATAAGTTACTCCTTTCAGTATTTAGATATTTGATGTTCATTTTAGCACCTCCAGCTCCTTCCCATAGAAACCCATTATAACTTAAAACTCCATTTTAACCATGACAGATTATTCGAAAACAACAATCTTTTTTGTGGTGACTGATATTGTCCTCGAAATATGTGAGAGGGCCGTAGAATTTAATTTGCAGTTTTTGTTTATTTTTAAAATATTGTTTTGGAAAATGTAGCCGCCTCCATATTTGGGAAGGCCTACCCAAATGAATAAAACAATATTTTAAAAATAAATAAAAACTGTAAATGGAATCTCATGTATTCCGAGGACAATATCAGTCACCAGAAAAAAGGTCGTTTTCAAATAATCTGTCATGGTTAAAATGGAGTTTTAAGTTATAATGGGTTTCTATGGGAAGGAGCTGGAGGCGCTAAAATGAACATCAAATATCTAAATACTGAAAGGAGTAACTTATAAACTGTCTGGTGTGTTTGCATGAGACTGAGTAGACCATAAAATGACCAAAAGCTTTTTTGAAAGTGGAATACCCCTTTAATTTAATTTGACCCAGGATTGGGTAGAATATATATGGTTTGCATTCAACTCAGAATATAGTTAAATTAACCCAGAATGGAGCAGAATATTCCAAGTCACCTGCTGGGTTACGTGGTTTGCATTCAACCCAGAGTATAGTTTAAATTAACCCAGAAATCCAGTAGAATATTCCAACTCACTTGCTGGGTTACAGCCATCTACCCATCTTGCCGTGTTAAATTAACCAACGCGTGGTACGTGCAGGAGCAATCCTTTGGATGAGTTCAAAACAACCCAGAATGGGTTGATTCTAACTCAGCCGTTTTTAGTAGCAGTAGTAGTGTTTCAAATCATTTTTAAATATAAGCACTTTAATTTGAAATATCGTAGGTTGTTTTGCATGCCATCATATTTGGTGGGGCAGACTGGGCATCTGGGGGGCATCTGGGGGGCATTGCCCCCCCA
This sequence comes from Benthosema pterotum, assembly GCA_039105355.1. Classification (NCBI taxonomy): domain Eukaryota; kingdom Metazoa; phylum Chordata; class Actinopteri; order Myctophiformes; family Myctophidae; genus Benthosema; species Benthosema pterotum. The sequence continues at coordinate 15,449,515 of CM076985.1, read as the reverse complement.
TGCCCATGCGTAGATCCGCCCCTGTTTGTAACCCTCCTTTCCTTCCCTTTCTCTCTCTCTTCTCTCTGCCTTTCAGCCCCTTAAATTATGGCCCAGGAGAGGAGTAGTAGTAGGAGTGGGCGGCAAGCAAGGAGGATCTAGGCATGGGCATGGGGGGGCAATGCTCAACTAAATGCCCAGTCTGCCCCACCAAACATGATCCCATGCAAAACAACCTAAGATATCTCAAATTAAAGTGCGTATATTTAAAATGATTTGAAACACTATTGATCTTACTATTGATCCTTTACTTGCCCAATAAAAGTCCTGTAACTGAATTTTTTCTTTTGACCCCCCCCCCCCCCCCCCATTGGGAAATGTTACATCCGCCCCTGGCGGCAAGGATCAGTCATACCAACATGGGGGTGAAAAGAAAAGGTAGAAAAGAAAAGACGGAAAGAGAGCGAGGGAGAGCGAGAGAGAGGAGGGGGATATGTCTGAGGTAGAAAGGTAGAGAAATGGGTGTGGCAGAAGAGAACAGAAAAGAGAGAGAGAGAGGTGGGGGGGCAGAGGGCCAGACAGTAAAAGCGAGTCCCCGAAAGACAGAAGCTGAACGAATGACATTTCTTCCTGTGACCCCCCGTCCCCTCGCCCCACCCCCCGTCCCCACTTTCACTGTTGTGTATGTATGTCGTGGGTCAGTGGGTGCATTTTCCCACTCGTCTGTTCGCTCCTTTCATGGAGACCCCCCCCCCCCCCGGACTTCTTTACACACACACACACACACACACACACACACACACACACACACACACACACACACACACACACACACACACAACACACGCACGCGCACACACACACACACACACACACACACACACACACGCCCCTAACTGATATCAAAGCGAGCGGAGCCAATGAAAGTCAATAATTGCCCTTTGTCATGGAAATGCTCCACTTGTTGAGATCGGGAGACTGTGTGCGTGTGCATGAGTGTGTGCGTGTGCGTATGTGTGTGCGTGAGTGCGCTCCCGGCATCATGACTGGATTCCCACATGTGGCGATCTGGAGTGTTTAGCTGAAACACTCCCTCGCTGTCCTCGCCCCTGTCAGGGGCGGATCTAGGCATGGGTATTGGGGGGGGGGGGGGGGGGGGCAATGCTCCCCCTAAATGCCCAGTCTGCCCCACCAAACACGACGGCATGCAAAACAACCCAAGATATGTCAAATTAAAGTGGTTATATTTAAAATGATTGAAACACTACTACTGCTATCAACTAACTACAATCGTCTCACCACTAAACCAACAGCATTTCATCATTGAAAACAGAAAACTCTCTGAGTTAGACCTTTAGCTTTATGCATGCTGCGTGTCTGTTGCAACTTCAACAACAACTGATGTTATTATTGATGCTTATACTTGCCAAATAAAAGCCCTGTAACCGAAAATGGTATGGGTGCAGCTTCATCGCCTGTGTCGCGAAGCGACCCCCCATACCATTTTCTCTGCTCCCCCCCCCCCCCCCCCCCCCCCCCCCAAATTGGGAAATGTTACATCCGCCCCTGATGCACACGCATGCTTATACAGACGAGTGTTTGCAGAGGAAAAGGTTACCCTGTTTACATTTCTTAGGGGGGTGGCGAGAAAGCTGGCCGCGATGTGGGACTTGATAAGACGAAGACATGCCTCTTTCAACAGCCCTCCGAAAGTAAAAAACCCTGACCAAAGCAAACCAGACTTTTCTAGGAGGAGCAGCAATATTTTGGGAGGAAAAGCGAGACGGCGAAACGATTAACGGCAAAACTGTAGCTCCGTTTTTGCAGGCTCTCGGGAAAAAAAAGGCGAGCACTGAAATCGGCGGCACGCATGGTAGCACGATGGCTCGGAAAGTAAAGGCAAGGTTGCAATGGAATTTTGCTGCGAAACGTGGCAAACGTTTAAGTGGAATTGATGCATCTCTGTGAATACTGGTGGTAAATGTGCTGCCGTACAAGTTCGTCCAAATGGACCCTGATGGGTCCTGACGGGTCCATTTGGTTCCATCTGTATAGTCTCAGAGTTACGAACCCACAGGCGGATTGGCACATATTTTCCCACCGGGACAATTTTGCCTTTGCCAGGCCACCCTGGGGGTGGCAGCTGGTTAACCAGATGTAACTCTTTGAGTGTGTAAAAATGAAACCAAATGGACCCGTTTCATTTTTACACCTCAAGAATTAAAATATTCATCATGTGAATTCGCCCAACTTAGTCTACACAACTAGAGAATGTAGAAGATTAATGGTCATTTCGATCTGTATGTATCCAGGCGAGCATCTAGCGCATTCTAGTGCATTTTGGAAGTGCCACTAGTGCATTTTTTTTTTTTACCAGCTCAGTGGCCTTGTGGTTAGAGTGTCCGCCCTGAGACTGGGAGGTCGGGGTTCGATTCCCGGCCGGGTCATACCAAAGACTCTAAAAAAAAAAATGGGACCCAATGCCTCCCTGCTTGGCACTCAGGGACGGATTGGGGGTAAGTCCCTGCGATATACTAGCGTCATGTCCAGGGGGTGTACTTGTACATCAAGCTGCCTCACGCTACAGAAACAGGAGATAGGCTCCTGACCTATATGGGCCTCTATGGCTCAGCTGGGCCACTTGACATCATGGCCTGGCAAGGCTACTTACTCTTACTTACTAGTGCATTTTGGATCTTGTCCAGGCCACTAGGTGGCACAGGCCACCGGGAAAACTCCCTGTACTCCAGATGGCCAATCCGCCCCTGTACGAACCCATGAAGGTTCATTTGATTCCAAACTATCATTTAGCTGTGGACCCCCTGGAACACACGATCAGTGTTTCTCCAGGGACCTCAAGGACCCCTGGGCCTGGTTGATGGGTTCCTCTGGCCAAATGGAAAATATAGTGATCAGAATTTTCCCCCTCAAGTACTATCCCACTACCGTAATTTCCGGATTATAAGCCGCACCTGACTATAAGCCGCACCAGGCTTATAGTAGGTGCTTTATGTTATAGCAGTGGTTTTCAACTTTTTCACAATTTAACAACATCTTCACCCCACAGACCCCAAAACAAAAGTTTCTTTTTTTGTTGTTTTTAATTTCTTTTTGTTTTGTTCACAATTCCAGGATGGATTTTCGCAAACAAAACAGGCAAAACATCAAAGTTAGACCAAAATGAACATGACTTATGACTTATTAATTAAGTGGTGCTAATTTAGATGGTGAATATCATAACTCTTGAGAGTGTAAACATTTTTACGCTCTCAAAGAGTTACATCTGGTTAACCAACTTTCTATGATTTAGTCTGCGGAGCCCACCTGGAAAATCCATAGATTGGCCGCACCCTTGTATAAGCCACAGGGTCGAAAGCATGTGAAAAAGTAGCGGCTTATAGTCCGCAGGGATTAAAGTAAAAAAAAATCTTGAGACTGAAAATGATCTTTTGCATATAAGCACCAAGCTAATTAAATGGCCCCTGTGAAATCCTCAGGACTGAAATCAGTACCCAGTACTGAGAACTTTAATACCTGAGTCCGGAAATTATGGTACTTCTTTAGGCTAGGGTTAGTTCTGTTTCATGATGCATGTAGCAAGCAACAAAAGATGCGGCAATGATGTTTTCTAAGTACTTTTGAGGGGGCATACATGAAAGCACAGGGGCACCTCTACAAGGCTTGGACCTTGTCCACACCGTAAAAGCCTTGAGAGAAGGGAGTGAAAGTAAAAACAAGAAAGAGATGGGGAACGCAGGGTATAATAGAGCCAGGACACCCAACAAGAGAGAGGAAGAGCAAAAAAGATAACAATCCCCCCGTACTAGGACAGACATTATCAGTGAAATCTCAGTGCGAGAGAGAGAGAGAGAGAGAGAGAGAGAGAGAGAGAGAGAGAGAGAGAGAGAGAGAGAGAGAGAGAGAGAGAGAGAGAGAGACAGTGTTGCCAACTGCCACAATCCAAAATGCACTAGAATGCGCTATGGAGCAGTGGTTTTCAACCATTTTCATACCAGGGCCCACTATTTATTCTGCATTTTAGACACGGACCACCATTTGATGTTGAGTCTAGTCTGTCAGACTAATTTAGGAGAAACAACTGGCAAAATGTTGGTCAAAATAGCAATTCTTCTACATTTTCCAAATGTGTGGATTCTAGAAAAACTTAAAATTTTGAAATATAATTTAACTCTTGCGAGCGTAAAATGAAACCAAATGGACCCGCAAAGGTCCATTTGGTTTCATTTTACGCTCTCAGAGTTACAGATCTATAAGGGTCCATTTGGTTACCAATGGTCCTTTCTAGGAAGGAGCCTGTGGTGGACTGTCGTAGGAAAAATTGTGAAAAACAAGGGTTTTATCTCTGGCGCCTGTCAACCAATTTCGCCCCAACTCACCAAATCTTCTGCTAAGAGTTTTTCACTAATGTTGGCGCTAGGGGGGTCTGGAAAAAAGCTAAATATAGAGACGAATGCACCAAGTTGGCAACACTGCAGACAAGAGAGAGAGGCAGACAGAAACAGAGAAGGCGAGTGCAAGTAGGGGAGGTACGGTGTTCTTTATGAGTGATGTTATCAGTGAAATCTTAGACAGTGCAGTCAGCCCTAAAACAAGGCCTATCAGGTGCTCAGGAGAGAACGATCCAAGCTGTTTCTGCGGGCCAAGCTTTTACAGAGCAGGAGGGACTGCATGGGGAAGGATTCTGATGGAATCCACCACGGAGGAGGACAGACAGACAGACCGTTTTCAGCTTGGAAGCAATCCGCATTTTCCAAACTTTGTCAACTTCCGATTCGGGGTATATGCCCGGGGATACACAAGGCCCAGCAGGGGCGGAGGTAACATTTCCCAATTGGGGGGGCAGGAGAAAATGGTATGGGTGCGACTTCATCGAAAATGTTGAAAATGGGTGAAGTTCCCCTTTCAGTACCTGCTTGTTCCTCATTTTTCATTGTGTTTTTTTTCCTGCACCCTCTCTGAAATTTGGAAAGAAAGCGCAGTAGCCAGGGAATCATGTTGGATTTATTAGCTATAGGCACTGAATCAAGTCGCTTTCGTCCAATTGGCTTTATTAGCTACTGAATTGTATCTTTCCAAAACTGGAATGCACGGAAAAGTTGTGAAATATGTACTTTAGCATTTTGGTCTGCCATGCTGCAGACACTATAGGTATTCACAGAGGCATGTTGGGTACTAAACCCTCCATGGCTGCTGTTGGAACAGAACAGGTGGAACCAAAGCAGTGCCCAGCCAACAATGTGGTTTGAATAAGGAATGTCATTTCAAGATCCCAGTAGACCAGTGGTTTTCAAACTTTTTCATATACCAGCGCCCACTATTTATTCTGCAGTTTCACCACGGACCACCATTTGATGTTGAGTTTTTAGTCTCTCGGACCCAAAACTAAGGATTTTCAAATTTGTGTCCACAATTTAGGAGAGAATAACTGGCAAAATGTTGGTCAAAATAACAATTCTTCTACATTTTCTAATTGTGTAGATTGTTCAGATTGTGTTTGTCTAATTGTGTAGATTTGTTCTGATGTTTAAATGTCATTTACAGATGATTACAGAGTTACAGATCTATAAGGGTCCATCCATCATTTAGCTGTCTGAAAATGTGGGGCATGCGTGGCCCACGGTTTATGACTGAACCACTGCTGAACCAAAAGTGAAAGGGTGAGTGTCGACACACTACTGACACGGTGGAGAGAGAATACGGTATATAGCAAAACATTTTGGAGGGAATAAATCGACTGCAAATAAAGGTAAGAGAGCCTTCTGGGGTGGAATTCTCCTTTAATTGGAACCCCTCCAGGAGACCGCTGTGAGTATCCTAGCGTCCATGTTCTGGTGGGTGAATGCAAGTATCGCATATTGAGAAAGATTGTTTACAATGCCTAATTGTATCCATAAAAGTAAATGACAAGACAAAAAACATAGGCCTACTTTTCCCCAAAAATATCTTAGATGTGAGAAGTGGGGGGACGCGTCCCCCTTCCACTACACCCCTGCGTGAATGAAGAGGTTGCTATTTCAGGCTAAAGAGATGTGGTGACAGGACGGGAAGAATCTGGGGGGGGGGGGGGCTTAGCACAGACCACTGGGGGGTCCCATTAATGAGGTTTAACCACTTAAAAAAAAGGTCCGGTCAACCACGTATGAGGGTGCAAAAAGCTCTGCTTGGTTGACCAGATCGGAGTCCGACACACAAGCTCACAGGACTCATGGCACTCACATCTTTAAGTGGTTTTCAGATAGCCAGTCCACGCATGTAAAAAACGACCAGTGTACATTAAATGTAACCAAATGTACGTAAATGTACGTAATAAAACTTACAGTGTCCTTGTCCGTTAGCGACCTGGAAGGTTATACGCACGAGTCGCAGTTACAAATGGATAAATTAAGTCTGACCATTTTACGGCGCCCCCCCCCCCCCCTATCCTCTCTCTCACTTTCTCTCCCTGTCCTCCTCTCCTCTCCCCTCCTCTTCTCTCCTCTTCTCTCCTCCTCTCCTTTGATCCCGTCCTCCCTCTTCCTCCTGCCTCTCTCCCTGCATCCGTCCGACCATCCATCTCTCTCTGCCTTCCTCTCTGCCTCCGCTTTGATCCCATGCATCCCCTCTATCAGCCAGGTCTTTTAAGATGTGACCCCTGCATTCCGCGGGTCACTAATGACCTCCCTGCGTGTGTGAGCGTGTGTGCGTCCGTGGGTCTGTGTGTGTGTGCGCGTAAGGCCATGCCTCGTGCCTGTATTTTTGCAGGCTATAAGGCTGTTCATGTATATACACGGGCGTGCATTCTTTTGTGTGTGCGTGTGTGTGTGTGTGTGTGTGTGTGTGTGTGTGTGTGTGTGTGTGTGTGTGTGTGTGTGTGTGTCAGGGGTGGATGGCGTGGGGATGGCAATGCCCCCCTAAATACCCAGTCTGCCCCACCAAACACGATGGCATGCAAAACAACCCAAGATATTTCAAATTAAAGTGCTTATATTTAAAATGATTTGAAACACTACTACTGCTACTAACTACAATTGTGTCACCACTAAACCAACAGCATTTCATCATTGAAAACCCTCTGAGTCAGACCTTTAGCTTTATGCATGCTGCGTGTCTGTTGCAACTTCAACAACAACTGATGTTATTATTGATGCTTTAGTTCCATAATAAAAGTCCTGTAACTGAAAATGGTATGGGTGCGACTTCATGAAGCCGCCCCCATACCATTTTTTCTGCCCCCCAGAGGTGTTACATCCGCCCCTGGTCCGCATCCCTTACGCACAAGTGTGTGTGAATGCCTTATCGGCGTGGATTACCACAGACTCTGCAAAGCTTAAAGTGGACCCCGTGCCTTTGAGGGGCGGCTTAATTAATTTTCCGATAGCAAACAAAAGGAACCCTCCCTTTGTCTGCTATTGGATATGAGCGGGGCAATAATTTCCTTATGTGACGACTTAATTCGAGCACAGGACGAACGTGGAGAGAGACATCGATGACGGTGAGAAAGAGACAAGAGCAAGAGAGGGAGGGAAGAGAAACAAAGTGAGTGGAGTGTGCGAAGAGAAAAAGTGAGATTGAATAATAATCAGGCAGTGATGTTAAGAGAAGACCCAAACACAGCAAAGAGGCTCTAGAGAATGAGAGAAAAATAGAGAATTGGAAGGTTTTCTTGTATATGCTACTGCTGACGTTTGAAAACAGTATTTGGGGTTTGAGTTGTGATGTTGAGTTTAGTCTCTTGCACGCAAAACTAAGAACTTTCACATTTGTGTCCACAAATGGGAAAGAGAACTGGCAAAACATTGGTCAAAATAACAATAATTCTCCATTTTCTGTGTAACTCTGTGTAACGATTTACAGATTTACACTTGAGAGTGTAAATCTGTAACTCTCAAGAGTTACAGATCTATGGGGACTGTCGTGATCTACCTCCATGGTCTGTGTGATCTACTGGTAGATCACAATCTTTTGGACACCCCTGTTCTACTCCATGTCCGTACATGATGCCACGTTAGTTTTACAGGTGTATAAAGAGCTACTACCATGGCGCTCACATTAGATACGAACAAGACTAGAGGCAAAAACGTCAACTTCCACTCTATCAAATGTTCCTTCTCCTCCATAACCCCCCCCCCCTCTCTCCCCCACCCCACCTCTCTTTTTCCCACACTCACACTCTCTCCTTGTAAAAACATTCTGCGGGTGCATTTACCTTGGTGCCCGGACGCGGCCAAATATTTAGGTTGTCACAGGGAATCAGCCTCAAACCGAAAAGGAGGTGTGTGTGGTTGCGTGTGTGTGTGTGCGCGCGTGTGTGTGTGTGTGTGTGTGTGTGTGTGTGTGTGTGTGTGTGTGTGTGTGTGTGTTGTGGTGGCGTGTGTGCGTGCGTGCGTGCATGTGTGTGCAGGCTATAGCAACTAGGGTTGTGGTGATTGAAATGTCAAATTCTCAAAGCCCTGCTCTACCCTACCTCACTCAACACCAGACAAGCTCTGCACACCTACCGTCCTCTTCACGCACACACACGCACACGCACACACACCCACACCCACACCCACAATATATCATCACGTTGAGATCACAATGTGTCACGATGTGTAACATGTGCTGCGATGCAACACGTTGCCATGTAGACGCATGCAGATAGAAGACACGACTATTGTATGGAGAAGGTTGAGAAAGTGCTCAGGATGAATTTAATCTCAACCTCCGGGTCAAAACTTTGTGCCAGGTAAGAAACAGGATTGTGTCAAAGGTCATGTCTCAGCTAGATCCAGGATCTAAATATCTCAATACAAGAGCAGGACACCAAATACAAACGTGGGACTGGATGAGTCCCACTTCGGAGATTTATCTCCCATTTCATTTTTATGGTTTAATGTGTTTGCTTAATTTTCAAGAATCTACACAATTAGAACATATATAAGAATTGTTATTTTGCCAGTTTATCTCTCTTTGTGTACACAAACTTGAAAAATCCTTAGTTTTGGGTCCGAGAGACTACACTCATACCATCAATGGTGGTGCGTGGCTGAAACGCATAATAAATAGTGGGCCCTGGTATATGAAAAAGTTGAAAAACCCCTGATCTAAATCACTGCAATATTAACATTACTTTTACAGCGTATAGACAGAAAACAGCACCAGATGGTATAGGAGGATTGATCCCCTGTGGCGAACCTGATGGAAATGATCAGACACCTGTCACATATGCTTTGCGAGAGCCAACACACACACACACACACGCACACACACACACACACCCACACGCGCACACACACAACGGTATCTGTCAATGTTCACAGTGACAGGACAGTGGGGCAAAATCTGTGAGTGGTTCCAACCTCAAAGCCCCTCTGTTCTCTCTCACTCACACTCACACACACCCACACCCACACACACACACACACACACACACAACCACCCCTCCCTCACACACACACACACTCTCTCTTTTCAACATGGGGCTCTCATACTTCCACAAAACCCCAGTGTGACTCAGCGGCCAGCAGCCACCCAGTCCATCAGGGTCTATTGAGAGTCAACATGCAGGTCTTGAGAACACAGCATGGGCCACACAAGGAAAAACACCCATCAATCTCTATGGGCTGTCGGCGGGACCAAGGGAAACACTGTTAATCTTCGGGAGACGGCGTGAGTTCAAGGCCAACACTGGCGCTGCATGCCATTTCACGCTGGGATTCAAACCAACGCACTTTGAAGGGCACTTGATAATATAGACAGAGGAGTGGGGGGGGGCGCTGACTGGGGGCCGGTCCAACTTCCAACGCTACATGGCGTTTTTGCTGTCTCTCAAAATAGGTTGAAATCAGTGGTTTTCAACCAGTGGTCCGGGGACCGACCACCAGTGGTCCTTGAGAGAGTTCCACAGCTAAATGATGGGACAGTTGGTTAACCGGGTGTAACTCTTGAAAGAGTTAAAATATTCAATAGGAGAATTAGTCCCAAGTCTACACAACTAGAGAATGTACGAGATTAATGGTCATTTTGATCTGTACGTCTGCCTGTTTTGTTTCCCCAAATCCAGCCTGGTATTATGGACAAAAGCAAAACAACTCTGTGGGGCTGAAAAGTCATCAAATTTATACAGCTCTAACGCTGAATAAATAGTGGGCCCTGGCTGGAATGAAAAAGGTTGAAAACCAATGGTTTAAATCAATCCTCCTACAATGTTTCGATAGAGATTTTGGATGTCGCCTATTTTTGACACTAAGGGAGGTCACCTGGGCAATGGTGTTGTACGATTGATAAATGTGTTGGGTGTTATTCTTTTTGCAGAGGCGGACAGACGTGTAATGCAGGCTAAGATAAATACAGAAATCGCTTGCAGACGGATGTGCACGTAGTGCCTTGGAACCGTTGTCCATCGCTGTCGGAGGCCAGCGAGAGTCTGAGAGGAGAGGGGGGTTAACTTCTCCAGCTTTCCGGGGTCCCGTAGGTCACTAATGGGCTTCCTACATGGTCCCCTCCGGTGCAAAGGTTGTATAAATATCGTTCTACGACACGCGGGAAAACGCCTCGCATAGAGCGGAGACAGAGGGAAACACAAGCCCAATGCAAAGTATCGTTTTAGAATAAACAAATGTGTTATTTTGACATTATACAGTTAGGTAGCTTCCCTTTTGACAATATACCTCAATACACCAACAAGCATTGCCATAATAACCTTTCATGGATTTGAATTAAGAGAACATAATGAAAACCTACACCTAAATACTGCTGGCTATCCTAGGCAGGGGTTTTCAGCATTTGAGCCACGGACCACCATTTGAGGACATTTTAGCCCCACAGACCCCAAACCTAAAGATTTATTTTGCTTCTGTCCATGACCATTAATCTTCTAGTTGTGTAGATTCACTGATGAATATTTTAACTCTTGAGAGTGTAAAAAATGAAACCAAATGGACCCGCCAGGGTCCATTTGGTTTCATGTTTACGTTCTCAAGAGTTACATCTGGTTAAACAACTTAGCCGGGGACCACCTGGAACCCTCTTAAGGGCCACTGGTGGTCCCTGGACCACCTGTTGAAAACCACTGATGAGGTCAGTGTTGTGATCTGGACATAGTAAAGTGTGACCTAGGGCTACAGTGACTACAGCTGAAAACAACAACACATTTGCTGGGTACAAGCTGCCACAAGACACCAGACACCAAGTTTAAAACCACAAACATAGCCATTCTCACTGAGTGCTTGCCAAAGACCAAGGAGATCTTTGGTGACCCCCATGGCTAATCAGCGTGTGGACCCCTTTTGGGGGGTCCCAAATGCTGTTTTTATTTTTTGAGAAACAACAGAGTTCCTTTATGGCACTGGCGTATAGCATAGCGTTAGGCAGTCTGTTATGAACGCACAGCGGTGGTGGTATTACCGCCGCGGTGGTGGTATTACCGCCGCGGTGGTGGTATTACCGCCGCGCGGTGGTGGTAAACCGTTACCGCCGCGGTGGTGGTATTACCGCCGCGGTGGTCTGTCCTGTAGGACTGTACCGTGTGATGGGGTGGTAAAACAAAACAGCTCTTTGTTATGGCCAGAAGAAGTGGTTGGCATCGGAGGGGAAAACAACCGACCGGAGTTGCCAGCAAACAGATCTACAATACAACGTTCGACCTTGTGGAAGTCAGAGGAGCGAGGCGGAGAGAGAGAGAGAGAGAGAGAGAGAGAGAGAGAGAGAGAGAGAGAGAGAGAGAGAGAGAGAGAGAGAGAGAGAGAGAGAGAGCACTGAAGACACTAGTAACCACACAGCACTATTTACCATACTGCCCACAATTGCCTTAAACCATTGGCCCAAATTCAGACCAAAACATCCTGGCAACTGGAGCCCAAGTATGGCATGATACAACACATACACACAACACACATACAAACACCCACGCACAAACACATTCACACACACACACCACACACACACACACAGACACACGCACACGCACACGCCCACACACACACACACACACACACACACACACACACACACACACACACACACACACACACTCACACACACACGTACAGTACACAACACTTACAATCATCCTTAAAAATGAACGACAAACTTGCACAAAAAGCCCTCAGCCAATCCGACCCCACGGATTGGCTGGAACCTAGCATGTTTCTACGTAAATGCTGTGTGCATGTAGACTCGCACGTCGCATTAGAAGAATGTGTCTATGTCATGGAAAAAACAACAACAAAAACAAACAAAAAAGAACCCCCTGATCTGGTTGTTGCGATGGAGCTATACACTGACCAATGGTTAGAGAGAGATTAGATAATCAGACAAGTAAATTAATTCCTTTACAACGGTAAAGGAGAGAATTACGCTGTAGACAGGAGGAGGAAGAAGAGATGCAGATGGAAAAGCGAAAGGGAAACCCCCCAAAAAAGACACAGGAGAAAATTGTATGTGGGCGGCTTCATCCATTTTCAGTTACAGGACTATTATTAGGTAAATAAAGCATCAATGATAACATCAGTTGTTGTTGAAGTTGCAACAGACACGCAGCATGCATAAAGCTAAAGGTCTGACTCAGAGAGTTTTCTGTTTTCAATGATGAAAATGGTTTAGTGATGAGACGATTGTACAGTAGTAGTGTTTCAAATACTTTTAAATATAAGCAATATAAGCACCCCCCCCCCCCCCCCCCCCCCCCCAGGGCCATACCTAGATCCTCCACTGAAAAAGATGCAAGCATAGAACAAGAGGCGTGCAGACGTGCAGCGAGATAGAGAGATAAAAACAAAAGGAGGAGGGGGTTTGGGGGGGGGGGTGCGCAGCTCGATCCGCAGCCCAGCCACCGCAAAAACTTATAAACACCCCGAACGCGGAAATATGAAAAGCATCCAAATGGAGAAGGGCTTTGCAGTTTTTTGGTATTCATAAAAATGTCATTATCCATTCCAGGAGACTGCTGCTGCTGCTGCTGCCGCTGTGCATGTGCTGCTGCCGCTGCGCATGTAAACACGCTGCTGCCAAAGTCATGTGAGGTTACAGAACCTCCAAAAAGAAACTTCTATCAGAAAACTTTTGCTCGAGATATGAAGAGATGTTTCTGTTTTTTTTTTTATACCGCAAGCGTGGTGGAACCTACACAAAAATGTTCTTGTGGATAATGAAACGACAGAATGTGAGACCGAGAGAGAGAGAGAGAGAGAGAGAGAGAAGAGAGGAAGAGAGAAGAGAGAGAGAGAGAGAGAGAGAGAGAGAGGGGGGGGGGGGGGGGGGGGGGAGGGGGGGGGGAGAGAGAGAGGCACGGCAAGAGACGATGAAGAAAAAGATTGTTTTTGACGTTTTTAGGTTGCGTGCCTCCTTGAACTCTAGCAGAGGGAGAGAGAAACAGACAGAGAGAGAGAGACAGAAGAAAGACAGAAGAGAGAGAGAGAGAGAGAGAAAGAGAGAAAGACAGAGAGAGAGAGAGAGAGACAGAGAGAAGACAGAGAGAGAGAGAGACAGAGAGAGAGAGAGAGAGAGAGAGAGAGACAGAGAGAGAGAGAGAGAGAGAGAGAGAGAGAGAGAGAGAGAGAGAGGTGGAGGTGCTAAATACTTTCATAAACGGAGAGAAAGATAGAGGGACAGAGATGGCGACAGGCAGAGGGATGATTGACAAATGGGACAGAAAGACAGATTGCACAGACCTTTAAGTCATCACAGCCACAGCCTCGTATAACCACAGTTATGAAGGCCATATCAAAGCGCAAAAAAAAACAAAAAACTTTCGACTATGTCTGGAAAAAAAAGCTCGGCGTCCGTTCACTCTGCCCTGCAGTTCCGATGACTTCACCGCAGGATTGGCTCAGTGGTTTTCAACCTTTTTGATACCAGGCCCACTATTTAGTCAGCATTTGAGCCACGGAGGACCACCATTTGATGACGTTTTAGACCCCACAGACCCAAAAAACTAAAGATTTATTTTGCTTTTGTCCACAATACCAGGTTGGATTTCGGAAAGACAAAACAAGGAAACATACAGATCATTAATCTCCTACATTCTCTAGTTGTGTGGACTTGGGCTAATTCAGAGGATGACTATTATATATATAGACCCGCAAGGGTCCATTTGGTTTCATTTTTTACACTCTCAAAGAGTTACATCTGGTTAACAAACTTTCCATCATTTACTGTAGCTGGGGACCACCTGGAACTCTCTCAAGGACCACTGGTGGTCCCCGGACCACTGGTTGAAAACCACTGGATTAGCTTGACTGAGGAACAGCATGCATTCTGTGACTGGCTCCATATTCACTTTGTGGAACCAAACGCAAAGTGGCATTTGGGTGTCATGTAACATACATCCATATTTGACTACATCGTGAAAACATCGAGGTCATTCAATCTCACGTCAATTCAACACACACACAGTAGATCATAATATAGTTTTATAGGATTAAAGAGTAAAGTATTACCACCGCAAAATGATACGCTTTCAAATGTGAGCGCAGCGCAGACGTGAAATCACAACGACATCTCGCTTCTGACCAAACGGTTTAAATCTGCCAGTGTATGAAAGAGAAACAACATAGTGTTTCTCGTTTGATAAATATCAAACGAAAAACACTCAAACGGGGAGAAAAAAGACAGACAAAGAGGCAGACACACTGCAGACAGCCAGCCAAACAGACAGACGACAGACAGAAAGGCCAGCGAACAACCAGTCAAAACAAAGTGCAACAGTTTGTTTTGACAACAGAAAAAAAGGGCAATACAGAGAGAGAGAGAGAGAGAGAGAGAGAGAGAGAGAGAGAGAGAGAGAGAGAGAGAGAGAGAGAGAGAGAGAGAGAGAGAGAGAGAGAGAGAGGCAGGCACAGAGCAAAAAGACAGAGATGCAAACCAACGGGACTTGATGGAACAGCACCACCACAGTGGTCCACACATGTTGTCAGGCCTTCACAGCTTTCATGTCAGCTACCACATTCAGAAAAAAAAACCCACCCTCCAACCCCCCACGAGAGAGAGAGAGAGGAGGGGGAATTTACTCGCTGCGGGACAAAAGCTAAACAATATATGAGGAGCTTGGGTGTGAGAGACACAGAGGATGTGCGTCAGCGCGGCGCACGTGGGATTGTGTTAGCGCCGCACTTGTGTCTATGTGGTGTGGTGTTGCGTGTGTGTGTATGTGTTTGGGTGAGAGAGAGAGAGAGAGAGAGAGAGAGAGAGAGAGATCTCATCCTTCTCCTCGGCGACTGCAGACAGATGTAAGGCTGTGTTCTCAACTCCATACTAACATGCATTAAGTCAACACGTCTCTGTCAGCAGCTCTGTGAGCTGTGCAGTACAAAGTAAGTGGTCCATCGCAGGGCAGAGCCATCATCCACGCTCCGCTGACGGAGGTGTCAGCTGACGCGGCGGTGTATAGTAGAGATCGATTAACCGATCAGGCTTTTGGACCAAAAAGGCCGATAGCTGATATCAGCCGATATGATTAGTATTTACTTTTTTAATAAAATAAAAGTGCAAGAAGCAGCAAAAGTGTTTCAGTTTCCCCTCCATCAAATGCATCTTTTTTTTCTAATTCAAGTGCAAACGTGTATTGTAACATTTTGCTGTGAAGTACAGAGCTTCAGACAAAAGAAAAAGATAAAATACATTTTGGGTAATTTGGATAAATCTATAAATACATGAGGTGAGAGTCAGAGTCAGAGTGAGTTACCACCACAATCTACCAGATCTTCAATGTAAGTGGTTGATGTACCATTTTTGAACATTTTGAATAAATATAAATAATCGGCTGCTCTTTTTCGATTATTTATTTTTTGCACCAATACTGTACTTTGCGAGAACACTTGCTGAGAATATATGCAGAAAGGCTGGCAAAAGGGGTAAATGTATTTATTGCTTTATACAGTATATACCAGACAAATAAATTGATAAATAAGCGCGCCCACATCCCCATCATGTGTGTGTTGGATCACACACAATCTTTTGGGTACAATGAATTAATTTTTAAGATGAAAAACGAAATAAAGTGTTGTATCATGCCGTTTTCTACTTCTTGCTAATTAGATATTGCATGATGATATTGTGTTTATTGTCGTGATTTTTCACGACCCGAGATGGCTTTGTCTGTGGCACGATCGTGTTTTTTTATTAACCATCTTGAAAAGTCTACGAGGAGAATAAATGAGGATTCCGTTCAGGGAAGGATATAAGAATTCCCAATTTGGGGGGCAGAAGAGTATGGTAAGGGGGCAGCTTCATCGCCTGTGCCGCTTCGCACCACGGGCGATGAAGCCGCCCCCCATACCATTTTCAGTAGTGTTTCAAATATAAGCACTGAAATTAATATCTTGCGTTGTTTTGCATGCCATCATGTTTGGTGGGGCAGACTGGGCGTTTAGGGGGGCATTGCCCTCCCATGCCTATGCCTAGATCCGCCCTGATTCCGTTTCTTTAACACGGGTGACGTCATGAAAGGGGTGGGACTGCGCAGCTCTATGAACACAACATTTTGTGTGAACAGCACAGAGTAGGCTAATACCAAGTCGCTCGATGGCAAGGGTGATATGGAAGCGGTGATACAGCTGCTTTATTTTCTTTGCGGTTTCAGTGCTTCCGAGTGTAGACCGATAGCTGCACATTTGAACATTTTCTGAGCCAACAGTCAGCCTCGAGAAACTATACTGAACAAAGTACCAACTATCCATTATTTCCTCCACTAACAACACATTTGTTCACCTCAGGGCGTTTTGAGAAAGAGTGATGGTGTCCAATGGCCTCCTTTAGACATCACTGGAAAAGGGGGAATCGGGGGAATTTAAAAGCTACTTTGATTGTTTTGTGTGGCTTTGGGCGTTGCGTTCAGAGTGAATCCTTGATTCACAGACATCCTATTTTAAGCTGCGACCAGGTTTCAACAAAGCTGATATACTGTACCAGTGTTAAGATTGCCGTGTGTTGTAGATGTTTTTTTTTCCTCCCGCCTAAGAGAGCGCTCCCATCAACAGAAGGTGACATTTATGTGTTTCTGGTTTTCGCAGTGTACTTCGAGGAATGCGATCGCATACGCACACAAATGTATACAGACCCACGCGGCTACGGAGACAGACGGACTCGCACGTATTTACAGCAATGTGCCCTGTGTGCAAACGCACAAGTATGCACAAACACCAGACAGATAGGACTTGCAGTTTTACCATCTGTTCATTTGAGTTTTACAACAAGTCGATGCAGCAGATAGAGCGTTACATTTTACATACAAACCAATATCAGTCATTAAAGATCTAGAAGATATTAATAAAAAGAAGTGTTCCAAAAAGGAAAGGTAATAACAAATACAGTATATTAATCATAATCCTTTCCTTGTCAAGAAAAGAATCTGTAGCATGTAATACTCGTAAAACTCAAAGTGACCAAACTGCCATGACCATACCAAGGCAAAATGGAAGGCTGTTTAATCAAACAAAAGTGAATAAAGTGTATTTTCCCGCGTCAACCATATTGACATATATACCAATACTAATAGTACTAATTAAAATCTGAATCAATATTTACTCTCACATCAATCTTATTGCAAGTGAGTGAAATTAAATTGCTCATCTGTGCGGTCAAACAACAGATGAAGGAATTAGAGCGTGAAAAGAGGGAGTGTGACACATACAACCGCACAATCTGCAAGTCATTTGTATGATAAATTAAACGCGATAATTAATAGCTGCGTCGCATTCATCTTAAGACTATAGCCAGCATTCTGCCTTGGTGCAGCATGCAGCTCAAATCTGTTACGCTAAATCTTAATTAGTATAATGTATAGCTTGGGGAAAAAATACTCTAATTATTTTTGATGGTCCACATCACAGAAATGTGCCCATGGGACAGGCCAAGCTATTGCGTAATATACACTGTGTGTGTGTATTGAAGTAGGATTAACTATACAATTAATCATAATCATTAATTCCGCTGCATTCTCAACCAATTTCCAGTAGGGTTTGCTTTTCATGTTGGTCAAGTAAAAGAAGTCACTGAGAAAGGTGATCATCATCATCATCATCATGATCCAAGTCAGGGGTTTTCAACAGGTGGTCTGGGGACCACCAGTGTTCCTTGAGAGGGTTCCAGGTGGTCCCCAGCTGGAACAATGGACCCTTGCGGGTCCATTTGGTTTCATTTGTACACCCTCTATAGTTCAAATATCATCATCTAAATTAGCCTAAGTATAGACTATTAGGGAATGTAGGAGAATGTTCATTTTTGATCTACGTTTGCCTGGTTTCGTTTCCAAAATCCGGCCTGGAATTGTGGGACAAAAAACAAAAAAATATATATATCTTTGGGGTCTGTGGGGTGAAAATGTCATCAAATAGTGGTCCGTCTGTGGATCAAATGCTGGGCCCTGGTGTTGAAAAAAGGTTGAAAACCAACTGATCTAAGTGAGTTTTCCACTGTTGCAAAAAAGGAAGGATAAATAACAACACCCACGTAAGAGAATTTTCTGTTCGTGTTTCAGACAACCAGCCAGTCATCATGGACTGTGGTATGCGTGAAGATATGTAACACGGTTGGGTTATTTGCCTGCTCCGAGTCTCTGTTTCCTGGCAAAACTCTGAGGCCAACAGCAAAGCCATGGAAAAAGAAACAAAAAACAGTGTGGTAAGCACCTGTGAAATTCCACCAAACCCAGCCAAAAATGAGTTCCTGGGAGCCAGACACACAGGTTAGGGATAAGTAGTACACAAAGAATGTTGGATTTATTCATGAAAACACTAATAGTCTATAAATGAAACCTGGAGATAGAAGATCCCTGCCAGGCAGCGATGAATACTCTCCAAAGCGGCGAATAGTACTGTTACATATTCACAAATTGATGCATCAGCACAATGGTGGGATCCCCACCCCTAGTGAAAAAATCCTGTAGGATTCCTCCTATCAGATTTTGGAACAAATCCTATTGGATTTCCAATAGGAATACAATAGGATTACAATAGAATCCGATATGATTTCTCCCAAAATCCTATAAGAATCATATAAGAAAATCCTATAGGATTCTTATAGGAATCTTATAGGAATCCTATTGGAAATCCAATAGATTTTCCCTAAAAAAATTCCCCCCAAAATCCTATAGGATTCCAATACAATCCTATGGCAGGGGTTCCCTCTTCCAGGGGGTCCCCAGCAAAAATGAATCACAGTCAGGAACCAAATGGAGCCTTAAAGCTGTACTGTATGTAACTTTATATGGACTTTACACTGTTTAAGTGTAGATTTGGGTACCACCATAGATTTTAAAAAACAAGTATCCCCTCCTTGAAATGAAAAAGTGTGTGCACTGCGAGTTTTTGGATAAAAGCTTCGGCGGCAGATATTCCAGTATTACATTTCCCCCATTAGCATGCGTAGGCCCCAGTGCATGCCGAGCCGCAGCCTGCACCTTTCCCATGTCGGGGGAGGAAATATCACACCCTTTTCTGTTCTCCGGTTACCCATCAACCTCAATGGCCATGTCTATATAACCTTCTGCTCAACTCTTAACACACTTCACGCACAATTTCACGTTCCCTCCGCTGTGCCATTGTCCTCCGATGTCACAGTTGCCATTATCAGCCCCTTCTTCTAAAAAGCCGACTGGCTGCAGCGGGGGTTCTATCTATGCATGTCAAGAGGTCTGTTGAAAGTGGCTGAAAGTCACACTGTGTAGCCTTTTTTTTCAATAAAACATTATGTGCGTATTTCAGTGGGTTTTCAACCTTTTTCATACCAGGGCCCACTATTCATTCTGCATTTTAGCCACGTTTGACCATCATTTGATGAGTTTGGTTCCTCAGGCCCCAAACTAAGGATTTTCAAGTTTGTGTCCACAATTTAAGAGAGATAACTGGCAAAACGTTGGTCCGAATAACAATTCTTCTACATTTTCTAAATGTGCACATTTTTGAAACTTAAGTAATTCACATGTTAAAAAATAATTTAACTCTTGAGAGCGTAAATTGACGATCTCAAGAGTTACAGATCTATAAAGGGTCTATTTGCTTACCAACTGCCTTAACATTTAGCAGGGGACAACCTGGAATCCGCTCAGTGTGTGACCACTGTGGTGGTCCCCGGAACACTGTTTGAAAACCACTGGCGGATTTGATTAACTAAGATAACAATTGCACTTGCAAATGTGTTTTCGACAACTCGAAACATTATAGAGTGTCTGCCGAGTCCCAACAGCACTTGGCAAACAGCGTAAGTATACTTGTAAGTACAAGTGTACAAGTGTGTTTAAGTTACTGACAGATTGTAGTTGTGTTCCAAAAGGTTGTCAGGCACTAGTACCCAGCAGCTTTTGCTTTTGAGCTGGATGTTCTCTATTAATGATATAAAACATCTTTAAAAGGGAACTCCACAATTTTTTAACATTTACCATGTCATTAATATACCTTAGAGATGTTGTGTGGACATTCTGTGTTTCTGTGTAAGCTGGTGAAACATGTTAATGATTTTTCTTTTAGGACTTTTTTTCCTGAGAGCAAACCATTTGGTTCACATTTGTACGCTCTCAGGAACATTTTGGTGGTTGCTGACTTGAAATATTACAATTTATAACTTTTTAAGTGAGTAACTATCATGGATTCTTAGCTAGGAATGCTGACCTTTTTGCATTGTGTTCCACCCACAGGGCGTATACCTCGCGACACACCTTGGGATGTCGGCCTCCAAATCCCGCCAGTCACATGCTAATTGCTCCTTACTTAGTAATGATGAGCGTCTCATTCACTCCTGCAACAACCTTAACTTGCACAACAATAGCCCATGATGGCCAGCAAACACATTGAAATGACGTTCCTAATGACTCCAATGACTCTTACACTATAGCGTTGAAAGAATCACAAAAAACACAAATCTGTTAAGTAAATTAGATTTATACAAGGGCAAAATCAACTGCATAAACGGGTTTTTGCAATCCTTCCCTTTCAGGGCTTTGTCACCAATAAAAATCTATGCTGAAGAGCTGCCATCAAACTCTCTCTCTCTCTCTCTCTCTCTCTCTCTCTCTCTCTCTCTCTCTCTCTCTCTCTCTCTCTCTCTCTCTCTCTCTCTCTCTCTCTCTCTCTCTCTCTCTCTCTCTCTATAATCTTACTGTAGTTTGGTACTAATTTGTCATAGATTACAGCAAGCCAGGTAATTGCCTGTCTCAGTCAAACTATTTAAAGGGGAACTCCACCCATTTTCAACATTTTAATTAGTATACCCTATAGAGGTGTTTGGTGGACATGATGAAAAAGTTCCCCCATTCTGTGTTCCCAAGAAATGGAGGTCTGAAGAAAGCCACTAACATGGTGAAACATCTTGATGACATCATCAAGATGTATTTTCACCATGTTAATGGATTTCTTTAGACGCTTTTCTGAGAGTGTACAAATGGAACCAAATGAACCCGTTAGGGTTCATTTGGTGTACATTTGCTTTGAAGGTTTGGTTTACAAAGACGCAGCAGTATTTAATGTGTAATGTCCTCATGCATTTACATTGGAATAAATGAGCCCATCTGGAAAAGTGTCCAACCGTGGGTTGAGCTTGGGGAGAGGGTGGGGCTTACTGCCAGGTCTATTATAAACATAGTACATACGTAGTGTCACCTGGCTTTGCAGATGTCTCCACGTGCACAGTCTAGACAAGATACCTAAGACAGTAGGGTGGTCTATATACTGTACCGCCAAGTATCTATAAAAACCTCAATATACAGGACCTCCAAATGCCAGTGTCTTTTGAAGTGACCAAAAAACCAAGGCAAGAGCCATTCCGTAATGGGCGTCAAACGAAAGGCGATCACGTGCTGCAGTTTTCAAACCCTTCAAGCTGCCTGAACCTTGAAGTGCTGCATTGTAAAATCCAGAGTCTTCCTTTAGCACTGAAGAGAGTCCAGAGTTTTTTTTACTACGGGACGTTTCCGAGCGTGCAAGCTTTACTTTTTTTCCCCCATAGTGTTTATTGTCTCGTGTTTATTAACTACAGATCTACGCTGAAGGACTACATAGCACGGGCCAAATCTACTCTCTGTCTTTAATCATACAGTTTGAGGGCTATCAAAGCAATTTCTATAAATGCTGACGGAAAGCAATCGTTTTCGTGAAGTTCTTTGCATACTTTCTCACGTGTTGTTATTTTGATAGCATTGATCCTGATGGCGATGAAGTTTACACCACATCTAAACATAGCGTGGCATGGTTTTAATGAGTGGTGCTCTAACTTCTCTTGTCAATCAGCATGAGATGATTAATGTAATACGGTATGTATCATTGATTACGATGGAAAACTAACCTGTGTTCCAAGTGGATCCAGTCTACTTAAGGAGGAGTATGAAATCTCTATGAGGGGAAAAAAAAAACTTTAGCCCATTAGTTCTCAAAATTTGCACACTAATAGCACCTTGTATTGTTACGTGAACCATGACTATCTTCTTGACTTGCATAGTTTCTCATATAAACAAATTGTGCTCTACAATAGCCTATTTACAAGCTCACACATTGTGACGTGTTCTGAGCTGACTATTCTCACTGAAAACTTTGGACAATAACTGAGTCATGCTCATGCCTTAGACCAGGTGGCATACCTGGTTCTAGTTCTAGTCCCAAAACCTATACAGTTTTGCAGATGATGAGCGCGGCTTGCCCTCGCTTTGCCTCCGAGAGCGCAGAGACGGGTAAATAGTTCTGAGAGTTTCAAATTAACCCTGAGGACTTTGTACAGTCGGAGCACTGTGCGCACATTGCACAGCGGCACCCAGCCCTGCACACATTTTCATGACCCGGCGTTAAGTCAGAGAGACAAGCTATTAAAACACTATTTGAGCTGCGCAAGCTTGTGTTACACAACCAGGAAAGGCCCGCGGCAGCGGCTCTACTGTACGCCGCTACTAAATATGCCTTCAAGCTTCTCTCTCCGGCCCTTTTTCCCCCCCTGGCATCCGGCTGCATCTGGCTCACTTTTCATCCAGTTACACACTCCTGCATCGTGTAAAAAAAACTACGATTTTTTTCGACCCCGGTCCTGCCTTTCCTCCTCCTCCCACACTATACATGACCTACTCACATTTTTAGAACGGGATTTAGGTTCGGAAAACTGTCTATCGGTTGTAAGTCTGAACGTATGAACCCATAATAATTTTGGCACAGCCACAGTGCTGCATCTTCTACAATCTACATCAATGCGCCGTCATTGTGGATTGGCTTTTTCAAACTTTTCGATAGCAGGGACCACTATTTATTCAGCATTTGAGGACCACTGGTCGAAAATCAATGGCTTAGAGGAGAAGCCTGCTTCGGCTGAATGAAGCAGTATTAGTGTTTCGAATGATATTTCAAAATAGACACATCTTGTAGAGATTTTTTTGCGGATGTACAATACATCTAGTCATTATTTTATTAGCACGACTCATCTGCAACAGATTACAGAAAAGGCAAAAACAACAATAGAATATCTTGGATATGGAACGGAAATGGTGGGCCTCATTTCTGGTTTCCTCTGCTCTTTGGAGAGGTTTTGGAGAGCACATCTCACCCGCTGTGAGATCTCCAAGTGCTGTTTATGAACACAAGGAGCTTGAAGACGGTAACGGTCAGATTTGTGAAACCGGTACGGTTTCCGAGGTTTTGGGGGTTTTAACACAGCTATTGCCATAAGAAGCGATGCCACCTACAAGATCTTCATGGAAGCAGAAATATGCCTATCAAAACGACAAAACCACTATGTTTATTTACCTGCACTGCAGGCCTGCAGGCCCTTTCCAGCTTCATTTCTGGCTGCGGACCAGTCCGGCACAGTTCTGAAAGTGAGAAGGGTCCTATATGTCTTTGTCTCCAGTGTCATCTCTCTCTCTACGCACATAATGCCTTGGGGAAATGCCAGACATTTAATATGGAAGTGTTTGGTCAACAGAGGGAATGAAACCAAGCACCTCAATGAGACGTGTAGCCCAGGAGGTAGAACTGAAGGGGAGCCATGAAGTCACGTCGGACTTTAGATGCTCATATTTTCTAAATGTGCGCAAATTAAGCACATACAGGGCCTATGTGGGAAGAGATACCTGTGTGTGAATACGCATGTGTGCAGTCTTCTTTTACCTCTTGAGACTGTAAACATTTGTTTTTACGCTCTCAAGAGTACTGTACATCTGGTTAACCAAAATGTACATAACTAAACACACATTTACATATTGCAATATTAGTGCAATATTGTGGAACTACTTCATATTTCAACCGAAACCAGAGCAGAACTCCCACCACAGGACTCTGACAATCAATGAATACAGTTGACACCACTATATCAATGTACAGTATTTCATACAACTTAAGTTTCAAAAAGTCTGAACTGTTCCTTTAAGGCAAAAAATAACTTTATCAACTATTATGGGTCCATGAAACTTTTATTCAGCACTTCTTAGTGCAACACACACACACACACACACACACACACACACACACACACACACACACACACACACACACACACACACACACACACACACACACACACACACACACACACATTCAATGCAATATTGTCTTCCAATTTGGGCCGAAACCGAATAGGCCGAAGGTTTTTTAGCCATTCTCTTCCAAATATTTTCTGCCGCCGGAATATTCGGTGCATCACTAGAAACAGCAGACGAGGCAATATCATTACTATACTTCTACAATAACCAGCAGCTGTTTTTTTCCACATCTGGACCAACTGGAACTCGCACAGTTCCAAGGACACCTCAGCACTTTCATCCAAATTGCAGGACTACTCATTTATTTGAAACCATAACACAGCTGACAAATCATTTCCACTGGCAGGAAACAATTGAACGCAGTCACACGCATCTTGCATTGCAGGGAATTTTACCCAGGACATATACTGTGTAGATAATGAGTAAGTCATGGTTAGTCCTAACGGGAGCCCTGCAGTTGAACTATTGTTGAAATATTAATCCACAGATCCAAAAAATGCCATACAGTTTCAGCTTCTCTGGCACAACTTGTTCCATGTCATATTCAGAATTCCTGGGAATCTTTTTTTTCTTAAATTACTGTATATACACGTAAAATTAATGCTGTTGAAAATAACGCGTTAATGGCATTAATTAATTTTGTTGATTAATCTGATTAAAATCTTAAATGCAATGTGTCTCCCTGTAACCAGATCTACAAGCAACTATTTTAATAAATATTAAATGATTGTGATCCGTCCCTCTGCATTCCACAACACACCTCTGATGTGCCAATTCAAATAAAATAATAAAATAATGTGTAAAACATACCGGTCACATGCTGCACAAAAAAGGACCAGACTGAAAAAAGTCCTTGGGACCTCTATGTCTTACCCTTTTTAGCTTCAATGTCTTACTGTACCATGTTCTGTTTAATATTTCTGAATAATAAAGGATCAATCAATGATATCAATTAATGATCAAAAATAAACAAACAAACATTCCATTTCTTTTTTAAAAATGTTCAAACCCTGTACGTGAAAACATGGGACCAGGTATCCTTATTTTTTACATAGTTGAGATTCTGATTAATCATGATTAAATTAATTTTGATGCCGTGCTTAATCTGATTCAATTTTTTAAACATGGGACCAGGTATCCTTATTTTGGGCACATCAAAAATGCTTGTAGAACAGATTGTTGCTATATCCATCACATACACTGTACTGTACAAGGAAGCAAGAACAGAGCCGGTATTCAAATACCGTCGCTGGCTAAACGTGTCATTTTCTTTAGCATGCGCGCCGGTTTGCACGCATGCGGCTGCACTTCTAATCTTGAGTTTCCTCACGGTTGGCTGCTTGGTTGTCCCTGCCACGATTGCTAAATCAATGGTTTGGATAGCCATAATTCTTTCCAGTGGGACAAATGAGATCTAATCGAATTTGCTGCCCATGCAGTGAAATTACAATGACTTATTGGAAACACAATGCATGTACAGTTGTACTCTCCCTCTCTCTCTTTCCATTTAGGCAAAGATTGTTGTGGATCTTCCTAATCAAGACCAGGAAAACCTCTCTCATTACACACATTTACACTCACACACGTACAGTCGTGCAAGTTCATGCGTACGTGCATGCACGCACGCACACACCTCCATCATGGGCATTGCTCCGTGTGTCATCTAACCTCATTACCAGGATTGAGATAGTCATCATAGACGTCCCCTCTGTGCACAAACTGTGGGAAACAATGGCAGCATGCCCAAAACGGTGCCCATCCTGGGGTTGGAAAATAAGGACGCCATTGTACTACTCTTGGATCTAGCTTCGGATTTCATAGGATTTACATAACCGAAATGTTTTGTCGTCGGGAACAGCCCCGTATACACTGTGGGGAGTTTGGGAGATGTTCACACTTTGTGACAAAGGCTGTCCCCTCCAATGGACTTTGCACAAACCGGGGCTTGTTTCTGACTCCTCGCAAGATACGACGGTTTCCCACATACTGTATTTGCTGACTCATGAACACAGATACTGTCCTTTATATTATAGAAGATTGTTCATGATCCTGTGGTAAAGCTGAATTGTTGAAAAACTGCATACAATCAACCCATTGCATGTGAAATCCTTAAGAGTTAACATTTCTGGAAATGCACTGCATTTTTTTCCCTGCAAGACACACTGGTGATATGAGTCGTAAAACATTCGGTTTGGGTTCCGATATGCTCGTTGTAGCCACATTTAAAGAAAGGCATTCCTCTGAAATTGGGTATGGACGTGCCTCGATTGCAGACAAAGAGGGGGATATGATAATTGAGTTAAAATCACCAGTGCTATTGAGAGTTCATGCTTGGTTTCATGTTAAGGCAGGAGTTATGTTTGGTTTTGGTCAGCGAATTAACGTTCTCCAAACTTCTCATAAATGGAACCTCTCTCTCTCCGTCGGCAGCAGAAAACGAGCAGAATCCCACACTTCAACGGAAGCCAAAGCCAAAATTTCTCATCGTTGTTACAATTTGTTTTCATAATCAATAATTCGATCCGTTCATAAGCGGGTTTAAGCATTACGTTTTGCTTCTCAGCCGTTGCTCAGGATCTGCGCATCTTGAAAATGCCTTAAAAGGTCGCAATTGCAATCATCGCATGGCATGAAATATTACGTTACATGTAATCAAGTGGATGTCATGGACTATAAAGGCACTGTTCTTTGTATTCCCTGTTCTTAAATCTGTTTTTGCAGTTTTCATGAACAGTGTCTATATATATATACTGTATGTATATACTGCTCACGAAAAGGATTAAGGAATCAAAGACTTTGCTTAATTCCTTTGGGCAGTATTTAAAAAGCAATCACAGTAATCTGCAAGTTGTGTAAACACCGAACTAAATGTAAACTCCTTACTTCACGTACTAAGAGAATTATACTGGAAAAAAACTATGTGGAATCGGTCTGACAAGGCTATGGCCGTCATTGTGCTTTTACTGGACACACCGCCGTCATGCGGTACGTCCGCAATGCAACCTGCACTGCTCTGTTCCAGTCCCTCTGTAGTTCATGAATGAAGTATGGTTTTGGAGAATTCCTCCCTGCTCCTCGTAGCACTACACTGAGAGGCAGCATTCATCACCTCTCCATGCACCATTACTCCCAATGATGGGAGAAGGGGGGGAGAGAAGAAGAAGGAAAAAAAAAAAACACTTTCATTAGCAGGTCTGCTCCGCTGAGGTGTGGAATGTTCAGTGGGGCTTCCATCAACAGGCTTACACACAACACAGTCCTTCATACGGCTATTGTTGTCCTCGGCCCAAGTCACTTAGTGTACCGGCAAAATACAAAGGCCAAGTTTGAGGGGCTCCGTGTTAGGATAACAGCAACCACGCTCAGCCGCAGAGATCTCGACAAAAGGAAGAAGGTGCGTGTGTGTGTGTGTGTGTGAGACAGACACAGCGTGCGCACGAGAGAGAGACACGTGTGTGATTTACGTGCATGTTCTTTCAAAATGTCAGAGTGGTTGAGGTGTGCCTCAAGCAGAGTTGTCTTGCCAGACACTTGGATATAGACTCAAAAAACGACCACACCACTCGCAAAACGGGGTAAATCAAGCATCGCTCTGTCTTTTTTTTCTTCTTCTTACAAAGCCTAAAATTAAATGTAACTGCTTTATTGCCTGTGTCAGACAATAGACATTGACAAATTCAACGCAGCTGGGCAGTTCAGCCTTTCATATGGGGCTGACTCAGTAAATTTTAAAGAGCGCGAATGCACATTTTCTGCGAGGCAACGGCCAACCATGTTGTACACGGCTCAAATCAAAGCCCGGATCAATCTGATTTGATCGGGCAGTAGGAACGAAAATATCGAACGCCCACTACCACAACTGTGAAACCGATGGAGCTGTGTACAATTTCAGATACACGCCACAGTTCAGCCGTGGTTTTACTTCAGCCAATAGGAAAGCAATTTGTATTTTAACCATTATATTATCTTATACCATCAAGGGTAGATCTTAAATAGAACAGTGTGCTACTTAATTGCCTCTCCTTAACAAAAAGGCCCCGAGCTGTCAGACGCCACACCACAGCAATTCATTACGTTTTCCCTTTCCCCAGCACTGAAATCAATCTCACGGCAGTTGCAAATGGAGTGTGAAAATGTAGGCTATTACAGATGAAAAAGATATGATTCTCCCATGTGTAGATGGATTCAACTTGTTTATTGCCAAGCCCTATTTTGGGGGCAAACGCTGTTTTTGTTGACCCAATGTCTACGAGTATGTGCACATTTTTACAACAAATATCTTTTTTTTTTTTTTTAATTTGAGAACAAAGCACGCATGCAGGCAAGCAGAAAGTTCTTGAGGCATGCGACGCTTGCCCTGCAAAGAGGTATAAAAAGCTACAACCAATGCAACTCTTTGCAATGGTTATCGCAATCATCAATATGCTCACCATAGAATCTGCTTTTTAGAAGGACGGGTGCATCAGACATAGCAGCAGCACGGTTGTTAGGGGCGGCGAATTATAGTTTTTGGGGAGCTGGCGGGCCTGCTTTAAAAATAACAGAAAAGTTAAGCTTCCGTGTGTTAGGGTAAATGGTCAAGTGTAATCCCCTTAGCTCCAAACCGGCATTAGGCGAAATTCCACAATAATATGGAACATGATTTCATAGCAAACCGCTCGCCTTTTGAAAGACGTCGGGTAATTGCTAGGGTCAGAGTGGCATGGAGACAGACAGGCAGGCAGACAGGGGGACTTGAGAGCCGCGCGCTGGAGGAACAAGGTTTCTTTTTCTCTGCCCGATTTCAGCCCTGAGTCATTAGGATCCATTTTTCTTTAATAACAGATGACCAGCCGAGCACAGCCGACTGTTTGCACAGCTGATTATTAACACTTGGCTAAGCTCGGTCAACACAGAAAAGAGTGTTTTAGTAGAGGGTAAGCTAAGCGAGAGAACTATGACTCTCTGTCTACCTCGGGGACACGGAGCTACGATAAGAATACATACGAACTTTTCTTTCGCGTTTCTGTGCGCCGTTGTTGAGGTTTTCTCCCCTGTCCTATCAAATATCAGTTCATTTAAGGTTTCCACGGGATGATGCCGCGCATTATGTAAAAAGAAAAAGACCTGACTCATCCTTAAAGCACATGGTTTACTGGAAAATATGTCTTATGCGGCCGCCTGTCTTTGAGATTACGGTAACATGACGGCTCTTGTCTTGTAGTGAAGCGCGGTCGAAAAAGCACTACGCACGCAATGAACTGATTCACTCACTTGTGGAACGTGGTAAAATATGCTCAAGCACACACGCACACATACCACCAGTGGTTTCGGATGAAAGGAGACACAAGTAAATGACAAACACAAGCATATTAATAGAACAGACAAACTGACAACATTGTAAAATCCATCATATGATGTTTTGCAATGCAGTTACATTACATGACTGCTCTGTTGGGTTTTTTGGGGGACCTGGTCCCGATTCTTTTCCTCATGATTCTGCCGATACCGATATCGATCTTGTGTGTAAAGGCAACATTTAAATACTTTCATAAATTATAAGGTCAAAATTCAGGTCAAGACAATGTGGGAAGGAAGAGAAGATTGTTTAGGCCTGCCACAATGACGCAAAAATATGTTATTCTACATAACTGGTTGACATTTACACCAATTAACTCCTTGACAGATTTACCACGACTTTTGGAGTGATTGATTTACTACCGTCGTCTGTTCATTACTCCAAAAGTCATTTTAGGCCTTTATGTTAAATTACTCCAAAAGTCATTTTAAGCCTTTATGTTAAATTACTCCAAAAGTCATTTTAAGCCTTTATGTTAAATTACCTCACCTCTAAGAGGTGATTGCACTACAATACATAGAAAAACCCTCACACACTTTATAACTATATATTTTTCCCTTAAAGTAGACACTTTAACTGTCTTTGGTTATCATTCGTTTGCACACATTCAAAACAGAGGATTTTCTATAAACCAGGGGTTTTCAACAGGTGGTCCGGGTACCAGCGGTGGTCCCTGAGAGAATTTCAGGTGGTCCCCAGGCTAAATGATGGAAAGTTGGTTAACCATATGTAACTCTTTGAGAGCGTAAATATGAAACCAAGCTGATGAATAAATAGTTGAAAAGGTTGACAACCACTGCTATGTTTAATCGCCGTTCACAGGCTGGGTTAAAATGCCGATCGCCAATCAGTTAGCCAACCATCGGAGCATGTGTGTGGAAAAACAGAATCAAAAACCTGCCTAGTCGGTGGGTTCACGCCATTGCCAGCAACACTCTAGGGAAAAAACACCAACCTGAGAGAAGTTGAGTCCGTTGAGCGGGTGGCACTGCTCCTCCACCTTCTCCACGGCGCCCGTCCTCTTCCGCATGCGCTCCGCCTCCTGCGCCAGGTAGAGGTCCAGCACCGGCACGCCGCGCGTCTTGATGTCCGCCTCCGTCAGCGAGTTGACCATCAGCATCACCCACACGGGCCGCTTGCGCTCCCAGTTGCCGGCGATGGCGTTGAACAGGTAGTCGGCGTAGAGGCCCTTGCCGCGCTGGTCGGGCGTCATCCACGACGGCATCATGAGCTTGACGTACTCCAGGTGGCGCTTCAGGCGCCGGTAGATGTCGCGCGGCAGCACGTCCTGCAGGTTCTCCCCCTGCGGCAGCAGCTGGCAGCTGGTGAGCGCCGAGATGGTGTACGGGTCGGTCAGGTCCAGCTCGAAGAACACGATGTTGCTCTCCTGGAAGGCCTGCTTGGAGTTCTCGGGGATGAAGTCCCAGACGCGCGTGTACGGCACGTGGATGGTGCCGTAGAAGTAGGAGGGGGGGTCCCGCTTGATGGTCCACAGGAAGGAGTTTAGGTCGGTTTGCTGTGTGGGGGAGAGAGACGAGATGAACGTGTGAGAGAGGGGCAGACAAGAGGCTTTTAACCGAAAATGGTATGGGTGCGACTTCATCGCTCGTGGCGCAAAGCGACACGGGTGATGAAGTCGCCCCCATACCATTTTCTCTTGCCCCACCAATTGGGAAATGTTACATCCGCCCCTGGACGGTCATAGGAGTGTGAGAAACACGCGAGAGGAAAGTTCACAGATAAATTATCGCTGATTTGATGAGAATCAGATGAATCCCCCTGTTTTAAGATAGTGGATTCGCCAAGTAGATGCTGTGTGTCAGACAGAAGGATTCACACACACACACACACACACACAGGCGGTTGTCTAATACGATTTACTCCGGTGGTCTTAATTAACATGATTCACTTCGGCGGGGGTAGTAATCAACCACGGGTGACAATTAAGATGTAAAAAGGGCCTGTCTGGCAATGCGTTGACTTAACTGTTTTACGGCATAGACTGCAGTGCTGCTAACAGCATGATAATAATGACTTATAAACAGACCACTTAGGACCTAGGTGCCAAAAACCAATACACACACACACACACACACACACACACACACACACACACACACACACTTCTGAAAGGGTTATATGTTTGACTTGCAGCTCTGATGCTGGTTTACAAACCGAGAGACGTGTCCCAGTTCTGCTGATCATGGATCACACACAATACACACTCCTGAAAACTTTTGACTTTTGACGTGTGTCAAGATTGAGTGTCTGACACTTTCAGATCAGATACGTGGAAAAAAAAAATAGCCTGTGATCAACAGCTCAACACACACCTCAGGGACTCAGTCATTTAAATTAGTTTCCATTTTACACCTGGAAAGCAAAGTAGAATGAAGTTGATTGCAATTAATGGAAGGGTATGTTATTTAAAAGAGGAACTCCATCCATTTTCAAAAAAATCCTGAGAGGGTACAAATGTGAACCAAATGGACCCTAGCAGGCCCATTTGGTTCCATTTGTACCCCCTCAGGAAAAAGGGATCTGAAAGAAAAATCATTAACATGGTGAAATACATCTTGATGGTGTCATCAGATGTATTTCACCATGTTAATGATTTTTTCAGACCTCCATTTTTAGGAAATTCAGAATTGGGGGGGAATTGGGGACATTAAAATGTTGAAAATGGGTGGAATTTCCATTTAAATAGCCTTAATTCACTTAGATGAAAGGTGCATGGATCTTTGCATGATGTGTCCACTGCCCAGTGCAAGAAGTGTGTGCACCGTACAAGAAGCATTTTGTAAATGAAGGCTCTGAGTGATCACATATTTAAATATTTTAAATGGAGTCTTGTTGCAGTGCTTTTAAACTGTAGGCTATAGGCCTACCTGATACAGTCAAATCTATTCTGCGGTATTAATTTAAGTGTATTCAAGATCAAACTTGAGAACGGTGTGGGCTCTAAATCTAACTTGCAAGGCTGCATCATGATGAATCAACGGTGCAACTTGTTGGGATCACCTACTTTCTTATTGAGCTCGCAGTTGGCGGAATCCTTCATTCTCCACTGGTCAGTCCTGCTGACCAGACATATCATCATCAGACAAGCTTGGGAGAGTAGTGCGCCCGGCAGAGAGAGCCGCCGCATCGTCCCGAGTAGCTCTCCAAACGTGGCACGGCACGGCACGGGGGGGAGGATAATATTCTACTTCAAGCCCGCTCCGGGGTCCCCGCAAAGTTGTGACAGTCGCTACTATCTCCAAAACTCCGTCAGATAATCACACGAGACGAGCTGACATGATGTTGTATGATCCGACAAGACGAAGAAAGAGACGCCAGCGCCGGACAGAGTCATGTTGTTGGGATAGATTCACAGTGAAAGATTAGAGATGGCTCACTGAGATAGTTTTTAAGATTGTCGCATCATCATCCTCTGGGTGATTCCACACCTCCAGTCTGCCTGTCTGTCTGTCTGTCCCCTTACATGCGTGGAATTCACTCCTTTTCCCACTTTAAAAGTTACGTTTTTTCCAACCTCAACTTCTTGATCGTGAATAAGCTTCGCTCAGGCAGCAACAGGTCCACTCACTCCAGTCCAGACTCCACAGTGCTGCCGTCCACTCTCCACGCACATTTTTGTTCCTCGTTTCAGTTTGTCAACAGGAAAGCGTGCTGCGCCATCGGTGAACAGAAAAACAAATGACGGACTAGTCACAAACTTTCATTTAATCCCGTACGTCGCCGTTCCTCTGCGAAATGTTGTCGTTTGTCCTCTCTCAGTCTTGTTCGCTACTCCTGCTCTGTGCTCTCGGCGTGCAGTGTGTGTAGTCATTGAAAGTGGCTGTAGTGTGTGTGCTGTGTGTGGAGCATCTCTGTCGGCATGGCCACTCGACCCCCCCCATGCTTCAGCTCTCCCCCTCCCCCCAACACACACAAACACACGGGGGGAACAGGACCTCGTACACACGCACCAAACGCATGTTGTGTGCTCTGGCTGTTTGAGTTTGATGGCCACCTCGATGCTTTTCTTCCATTGGACGTTTTGGCGGGTGGGCAGAACACAAAACAGGGCCAGATCTTGGCATGGGCAATGGCCCCACAAAATGCCCAGACTGCCGCCACCAAACATGATGGCATGCAAAATCGCGATGAAGCCGCACACATACCATAGTTACTGTAGTTAGTAGCAGTAGTAGTGTTTAAAATCATTTTAAATATAGGCACTTAATTGTTTTGCATGTTTTGCATGCCATCGTGTTTGGTGGAGCAGACTGGGCATTTAGGGGGACATTGCCCCCCCCATACTCATGCCTAGATCCGCCCCTGCCCGAATTTCAAAGATATTTCAAATTAAAGTGCTCCCAAGTAAACTAGGCTACTAAATTATTTGAAACTACTAGCCAGGCCTTTAGCTTTCTGCCTGTTGCAATTTCAACAACAATATAGGCTTATTATTGATGATGCTTTAATACTTGTCTGTGCAAGTTCTGTGCAAGATATAAATCGAGTAGGTCACAGAACTAAAGAATTTAATTGTGAATGTGAAATGCCCGGGCCTGGACACAAGGGCCAGGTGTTTGGTCAATCCACATCGGGAAAAAAGGCGTTCACACACAGGCAGAACCCATAACATGCTTTTGATACGTGTGTATGAGGCCTGGGAATGGTCTGATATGGAGGTTTGAGCGCCGTCCTCCACAACATACACAGTCGACACGCACACGTGCACGCGATCCGCGGCCCTGTTTGAGAAGCACACGTTCTCGCTTTCAGTCAAATTTTGATCTTGACATGTCGGTCTGTCACATCCCGTGCCAGTGCTTTATTTCCATTTCCAGATTAATGACCGCGATAAGTCACAGATTGATTTGAATCGACAATTAATTGGTTATGGCCAATTATATGGCCTATTAAACCCCAGCTATGATCAAATAAAACAACAAGTTATGGATGGGGCTAATTTTGACCTGTTATTTTCCACTGTCAGGCATTCGGACTATGCTAATGATCGATCCCAGCTACGATTGCTTTATCTGATGTGATCCCTTACTATAATAGGCGCCCCCTTAGGAGGTGTGTGTGTGTACAGCGATGCAGCAACATGCCTGCTGTGATCCCGTGGATAGATTGTTCGTGCCATGTTAATGTAATGCCTTTACAAACTAGCCATCGTCATTAACATGAGAAAAAGCCTGGCCGCACTGTAACAGCGCCGCGGGTCACACCCCCTGTAACCTGTCCTGAAGATTCTACTTCTTGGATGTTCTTGGTCGCTCCTATTTCTGTGTTCTTCAGTAAAGTAGCCCAGGAATAGGCTACTTTAAACCATATTAGGCAACACCGCATTGGGTTCAGGGGCGTGGAAATGCCCTGACTGCCCCACCAAACACAATGGCATACAAAACAACCCAAGATATTTTAAATTAAAGTGCCTATATTCAATCAAAATCATTTGAAACACTACTACTGCTACTAACTAACTACAGCTGTGTCACCACTAAACCAACAGCATTTCATCATTGAGACTCAGAGTCAGTCAGACCAGCTTTATGCATGCTGCGTGTCAGTTGCAACTTCAACAACATGGTTGTGTTATTATTGATGCTTAGGCTAATTGCCTAAAAGTCCTGTAACTTCATCGCTTCAGTCGCACCCATACCATTATATCCGCGGCCTGGCATTCATTGGGGTAATTACCAAACCCTTTACTCTATGACCATAAGAGAAATGTACGTGTCTCTCCTCCCCAGAAGGAACGAAAATGATAACTTTATTTCCCATTTACTATGGCATTTTTAGGGCCTTTTTGTAAAAGGTGAGTGTGGATTTTATTTTACATTTCTTTATTTTTAGCGACTTTAGCTATTTTTGACAGGGGGCGGGGCCATTCTATCATGGCCCTAAATATAAAGCCTAGAAGAGACCCCAGAGATCTGTCCACAAAAGTTCACAGGATCTACTGAATGTCAGGTAGGCCTATAGGGGTTCCCGTTTTGTGGGTAATGGGCTAAATATGTCATTTATCACAATACATTCAGTAGGCTAGATCCTGTAATATTTTGTGGCCAGTAGCCTATGATTTGTGGCCAGTACCTTCTGTGTGTTGTAGTGTGTCTCATGCCATCTCGTTCACACGGGCTAGTAAACACATGCTGTTGTCAGACGTCTGAGTAAATAATAGAATGGCGGTTTGTTGACTCAAAGAATGAAGCCGTGGGTTTGTTTTGTTTTCCGGGCAAATAAAACAGTCAGAAAGCGTGCGTGGGAGGGACGCGTGGGAGCACGTACACACAATTAGAATGGTTGAAATTAAAGCAAGCAACCCATTATTGATCTCATAGTGTGTACTGTAGACTAAACGCAAGTATGTTTGGTTACAGTTGTAGCCAAATAGACTTGTATTTTAATGGTCGATTTGATTGTGTGTGTGTGTGTGTGTGTGTGTGTGTGTGTGTGTGTGTGTGTGTCGTGCGTGCGTGCGTGCGTGTGTGCGCGCGTGCGTGCGCGCGTGCGCGTGCTTGCGAGTGCGTGCTTGCGCTCAATTCCTTCAATTAAAGCCCCCCCTAGTGGAGAAAATCAGTATTGAGACTGGAGTTAAGGAAAGGAGAGACAGTGACTGACAGACAGACAGACAGACAGACAGACAGACAGACAGACAGACAGACAGACAGACAGACAGACAGACAGACAGACAGACAGACAGACAGACAGACAGACAGACAGACAGACAGACATCCAAGGGTTTTGCAGAAGCATTCCTGTTTATGAATGCTCATAACATTCACCTCAAATCTACAGGTGCAAATCACACAGCCTTATAAGTCTATCAA
Source organism: Benthosema pterotum (assembly GCA_039105355.1). Classification (NCBI taxonomy): domain Eukaryota; kingdom Metazoa; phylum Chordata; class Actinopteri; order Myctophiformes; family Myctophidae; genus Benthosema; species Benthosema pterotum. The sequence continues at coordinate 15,412,944 of CM076985.1, read as the reverse complement.
GAATGACATTGCCATAGCGCACTATTGATTTATCTGTCATGACATTTTATTAAGGTGCTGAGTTGGACTAGCAAGTTAAAAAGGAAAGGGCTGTGAAGTCACTTCTTTATATTGGCAATGCTAGACATTCATGCAAGAAATATGCAAGAAATGTCAATTTTATGGCTTTTGGACATATTTCTCAGCCACCATCTGGTGGTTTGTCCTTAGAATGGAGTGCAAGACCCAAAAGTCAGATGTGCGAGTCCCAGACGTACAGACAGACAGACAGACAGACAGATATACATACTGTGCATAGTAAAACCATATAAAATGGTAAATGGTGCATTTAGATATGGCCTTTATTCAAAGCACTTTAACATAGTGCATTCATTAGGCTACATTCACCCATTCACACACACACACACACGCGCACACACACACACACACACACACACACACGCACGCACGCACGCACGCACGCACGCACACGCACGCACACACACGCACACACACACACGGCGGAAACCATGCAAGCAGAAGTTAAGTGTCTTGCCCAAAGACACTTCGACATGTAAATAGGAGAAGCCGGGATGCGATCGAGATGGATGGATGTAACATGGCCAGACAGGGGCGGATGTAACATTTCCCAATTGGGGGGGGGGGGGGGGGGGGCAGCTTCATCGTCCGTGACGCTTCGCGACTTCGATGAAGTCGCCTCCATACCATTTTTGGTTACAGGACTCATTTTAAATATAAGCACGTTAATTTGAAATAACTTGGGTTGTTTTGCATGCCATCATGTTTGGTGGGGCAGTCAGGGCATTTAGGGGGGTATTGCCCCCCCATGCCCATGCTTAGATCCGCCCCTGTGGCTAAACCTCAACAAACCATGTAGGCCTACACTTATAACACTGCCGATCTTAAGATCTCCATTTATGGAGATGACCTCATTAAATCCTATACTCTCAAGAGACGCTCTATATACTATGTCCAGAAGGCCTCCAACAGCATGAAATCCATATGCTGATCTGTCCACTATGTTCCCAAAGCACCAGCATAATATCTAGGCTATTTGTTTGAATAGGAGACAGAAAAAGGGGGATATTTACTCACAACAGCATACAAATTGCTCTGCGTTCTTCCCCTTCTTTGGGAAACAGCGGTTTGGGCTGTTCCACTGGATCCTGTCTGATCCCAATCTGATTTTCCCATTCCCGTTTTGACCGCGGGAGAAAACACGAAATCCCCCAGTGTTAATTTATTCAAACTGTATCTCAGACATACAGTATTTATTTAGTTGTGTTGTTTTAGGAATACAAACCCAACGGTGCCTTGCGGTTCCATCTGTGCATTTGGCGGGTTAAGTTAACACTGCAGGCTTTACCGAGAGAGAGTGCAGTGCATGTTTTCTACACCGGTTTAAAAAAGCACAATGGAAGATCAGATCAGGACAGGAAAATCGGTTTCCAGTTCCTGCACACACACACAAACGCACATTCAGCCACAGATGGACTCGCAGATACAGTTGTGAGGCGTTTCAGTGATCTCTCTCCAACACGCAGCGATCCAAAGCTTTTGGTCCCGGGCCTAGCTGCCCCACTGTTTTAATAGCCTGTTTTCTGAACGGCTGGCTTGGTCACACTGGAGCCGTTCCTAAAATCTGTTGATGTCACGTAGGATCCAAATGGTAAAAGCCATTCTTTAGTTTATTTGGTATTCCCTTTCTCTGTATTGAAAACCATGTAAGAGCTTCAACTATATAGGGACCCCAACCCTGCTGGGGCTGGAAAGATTAGATAAGATACGTTTGTACATTATTTAATAAACTTTTATCTGTACTAGGCATTGTAAATCCCATACAGGGGGATTTTTGATTGCCTGATATAAGAAGGACGTTTAAAAAAAAACAAATCATGCCAACCGTTTCATTTACATGGATATGAAAAATCAACTACTGAGTGTAGAGGCCTATTGTTGTTGTGGCTGCATTACAATATTATTAATCACATTCTTTCTAGAAACAGACTACATGGAATATGACTGGCTGATGGACTGACAGACTTATGAGCAGACCAACGGACGGACTGATGGACGGAAACAATGCAGAGACCTGTCTGACAATTTTATAGAGGCAATAGACCTTTCAGTAAGCCCCGCCCTCTCCCCAGTCAGTGCAGCCCAGGCTCATCATGGACATCATTACACATTAAATACTGGTTCATCTTTGGAAGTCGACCTTCAAAATCTCTTTCAAATCCATCACTGAGCCATGCCCTATGCAGTGGAAAAATGTGTGTGTGACATTTATTTTTTAAAACAATGTTTTATCATATAGGAAAGCTATTGATGGAGATGTTTGTCTATCACATGTTATGCTTAGCTATGATGGGACCATAGACCACAGTTTGGAGAGGGGCTAAGGTCTATTGAGGCAATTTTAAGACGACTCCCATGCTATTCTCCACAGAGACAAAGCATTCGAAGAAGATGAAACAAAAAAACAACATACTCAAGTCAAATCTTTTTAAGTTTTTGGCAGTGACGAAACACACAATAAACCATATTCACAGCAACATGTTAAATAAAAGAATACTTATTCAAACAACACAGAGGAATTGACAGAGGACTAGGTATATGGAAACAGGGAGGGGTATGTATTACAGAAATGCGTGCACATTTTGTGTAAGAGCATAAAGGCGCTCGCACGCAGAAAGCTGGAAAGCTTGAAAAGAGTATCATGTGACTCTTTTTGGCTGGTATAGTGAGTGGATGGAATGAAGCTCCACCCAACCTTGAGAACGTTGGGACAGCCTCACGGCCAGCTTCCCGGAAAAAGCTCGCACTAGCGCAAAACTCACGCTGAGCCGAGGTCGAAGTCCCGTTGATGGCCAGTCAGGGGCGGATGTAACATTTCCCAACTGGGGGGGGGGGGTGGAGAAAATGGTATGGGGGCGGGCCGAGCGGCTTCATCGCCCGTGTCGCTTCACACTTTTGGTTACAGGACTTTTATTAGACAATTACGCTTCAATGATAACATCAGTTGTTGTTGAAGTTGCAACAGGCACGCAGCATGCATAAAGCTATAAAGGTCTGACTCAGAGTTTTCTGTTTTGAATGAAAACATGATGGTTAGGGTGATGAAAACAGGTGCCACAATTAGTAGTACAACGTAGTTAGTTAGTAGCAGTAGTAGTGTTTCAAATCATTTGAAATATAGGCACTTTAATTTGAACTATGTTGGGTTGTTTTGCATGCCATCGTGTTTGGTGGGGCAGACTGGGAATTTAGGGGGACATT
>CM076985.1:15237165-15402165 GCA_039105355.1 Benthosema pterotum | reverse complement strand
ACTCACACATGTTTAATGCATAATTGTCTTATCCTTTTAACAAAACAGAAATTCTTTTCTCCTCCATGTTGCAACGTTTCAATAACATCAAAGAAAAGCACACCATAGGTATCAGAGATGGGGACTCGAGTCTAAGACTCGGACTCTTTTCCGACTCGAGTCGGCAAAATGGGACTCGAGACTCGACTCGGACTCCGTCCCTAATGACTCTGACTCGACTCTGACTCGAGCTCAATGACTCTCAATGACTCCTCGAGTCTTTAAGAGTCTTGCATTACTTTTTTGTACCCACGAAAAAAATCCATTGTCCTTTTTCCTGTCAACCCCCGTGCGCAAAGGAAAACAGTTTGGGCACTGCAGGAGTTCTCATGCGCAGCGCACACGCTATAAACGGGGGATTTCGCTGAACATGTTTTTAATGCAAAATTAAAAGGTATGACAAACATACAGTACATAGCAGTCAAAGTTATTGACTTTTTCATTTAATATTATAGGCAGCTTTGCTTAATAGATCTGGCCCAGATTCAGATTCAGTGTCTCTAAGCTGCGTGAATAAAAAGGACATCTATCTTCATATTGTTTGATGAAAAAACATGGCCTATACCTTTACCCAATGAAAATATAAAATATATAAATTATGCACTGTATTGACAAATTGGAATTAAAACAATCGCCTGAAAACTGAGTGAGGATGGCACGTTTGTAATCTCAACTTTTTGGATCAGAGCGGGTGATTTGACTTCGTAGGCGGCTAATACGGGTTGTCATGGTGACCATACAACAAACAAATGTGTGGGCGCACCGAAGAGAGCCATCTAGTAGAAGAGTTGCGACATTGAGGAGTCAGAAACTGAGCGCTCGAGCTGCTGTTCCTGCAACCTGAATAGGGACAAAATTGAGTTGGAAATACATTGTTTTCAACGAGGGCGACGCAAATAAGAAGCTATAGGCATGCGTGCCCCATGACACGAACACAGTTTGCGTAACTCTCCCCATTACGGCTCTGCTGCTACCAGCTTGTTTAGTGGCTAAAGTTATGCTAGCTGTTATGCTCGCTTCTAGTATTATAAACAACAGACTAAATGGATTATAAATCAACCAAGCAAGTGTTCCTGGGCTTGGAACCTGATTCCACACAGACGGATGGTGATGCTGCAAAATACATGTTTAATATTTCCGATGTTGGGACCCTCTTCTAATGAATCACTCAATCAATCACTGTGGATATAACTTTCCTCCCCGACGATAAATCCGTTGCAGTTGTGGAACTTCGAACGTGATAAGCAAGCAATTTGTGAGTACATTTGTTCACCCTTTCTTCCTAACGTGGTCATATATATGCTATACTCAGTATACTGAGACCGCCGTGTCTATGTGGATGTGTTGTAGCATTGTGCAATCCGTCGGATCATAGTTTTGTATTCAGGCTACATTTTAAAAACGATAGGAAAAAAAAAAGACTCGCGACTCGACTCGCGAGTCGAGGTCAGAGACTCGCGACTCGACTCGGACTCCGAAGCCAAAGACTCGGACTCGACTCGGACTCCGAAGCCAAAGACTCGGACTTGACTCGGACTCGACCGACGAGACTCGTGCCCATCTCTGGTAGGTATACATGACAGTTCTTAAATAAATGTATCCAAGGCACCTATAGTGCATTGCATTCACCCATTTACAAACACATTCAAACACTGATTGTGGCAGAAGCCATGCAAGGCACAACCAGCACATCGGAAAGCATTTATTTTTTTGGTTAGGTGTCTTGCCCAATGAGCTCTTTTCTAAGCCCCACCCTTTGGGGTGGGGTTTGCTCACTGTCCAATGGCAATGCAAATACTTTAACAACTGTTGCTATCCAGGTCAAGCTTCCCTGGTCAAGCTTTCCTCTTCCAACATGCCTATTGGACAAGGCCGGATTGGGGAGGAGCTTAGTGAAGAGTCTTGCCTAATTACACTTCGTCATGTAGACCGGAGGAGCCGGGATTCGAACCGGCGACCCACAGATCACTGGACGACCTCCTCCTGAGCCACATTTGACCCAGCAATCCGTTCGCAGCAATTGACAGCGATCCACGGGCAGCCAGGCCTCATTGGCATGATACGGTGGTTGCATGGGGGGATATCAGATCAAATATTTCACAGCACCAAGCGTACAACCAAAACATCCAGACCAACTGGAAAAATATCTGAGGAGCTCAGGGGGGATGACAGCTAGTTTTTCCCTCCATTAATGATGACATTTTGGTGTGCTTTTGATTGCGGCGCTGAGCCTGTAACTTCTCCAGTGAACCTGCACCGGAACCAAAAGTTGGAAAACACGCAGGGCTCCTGGGTGTGTGTGTGTGTGTGTGTGTGTGTGTGTGTGTGTGTGTGTGTGTGTGTGTGTGTGTGTGTGTGTGTGTGTGTGTGTGTGTGTGTGTGTGTGTGTGTGTGTGTGTGTGGACCTAAAAAAAGGTCCCCCAATTCTGTATTTCCTAAAAATGGAGATCTGAAAAAATCATTAACATGGTGAAATACATCTGATGACATCATCAAGATGTATTTCACCATGATTTTTCTTTCAGACCCCTTTTTCCTGAGAGGGTACAAATGGAACCAAATGGACCCGCTAGGGTCCATTTGGTTCACATTTGAATCCTCTCAGGAAAATTTAGAAAATGGATGGAATTCCCCTTTAAATACAAATAGACGATATTATGCCTCATCTGTGCCAATAATCACCATTTGAAACCGACAGCAATAATCTTCTGTTTTGCTGTAATAAATCACATACAGTATGAGTCAGACGCTAAGTTTAAAGTGAATAGGAAGGAACAATTATGCTGTCATTATTAAAGGGGAACCACCATGAATCTAAAATCCAATGTATTTATATAAACGCTGCCCTTTAATATCTTTTTATACCCGCAGAAGCCTAAATAACATCAGATCATTAATTTCCCTCCCTCCTCCCTCAGGATGCTATCCCAAGTCATTTCAGCTGCAGTACCACACATGTCCACAACCTGAGGGGCACCCTCAGCCCCTGTCCTCCTCACCCGTCAGTGTCAGTGGGAGGGGCCATTGAACCACAGTGGGAGGAGGTGGGGACTGATCCATGCATAGCAATGACTTGAGTAAAGGAGGTGAGTAGAGGAAAACTTAAAAGACGAGGGCTCTTCAATTTTGTCCCTGAATATGACATCACATTAGGGAAGAATCTGAAAAGTACAATTCAGACACGTCCATTCAGATGGACCATCAAAATAAAGGTCTGACTGTTTAAAAAACAACTTTCTGGGGTATAAAAAATACACTTGGGGATCCTAAAAACACCATTAATCTAGAAATCCTTTCAAACTCATGTCATTTTAATGATCAGAGAAGCATATTTGCACGTCATACTGCATTGACAACCAAATTTGCTAAGGCTTAGTGGGATCAATAAAAGTGTCAGTCACTACAGTCTGTCTCTCTGTCTGTGCATGCCAGGCTACAGAACGTGTTGTTACAGACGTCGAGGAAGCTGCAGGAGAAAAGTGGCAATGCCACCTGTGAAAGACAACATCATGGCACATGGTGCTGAGAACAAACTATTCCGCAGCTCAGTCAAGTCAAGTAACCCAATACAAAACCTCTGGGGGGTATCACAACGCAGAACAATTACATCAGGGTGAAAAGTTCATGCACACATTGTCAGCCATGACTCATCGGCGACACTGACGTATGGCTCTAAAGTAAGACAAGTCATCTGTCACGCACCTCTCTGTTCTGAACTCACACGCTGCATCAGAAAAAAAGCTTTTCGGTTCTTCCTAACGGCATAAACAACAGCACAGTACTAGTCGTTCGCAGGGGCGGATCTAGGCATGGGCATGGGGGGCGCATTGGCGCAATGCCCCCCTAAATGCCCAGTCTGCCCCACCAAACACGATGGCTTGCAAAACAACCCAAGATATTTCAAATGAAAGCGCTTATATTTGAAGTGATTTGAAACACTACTACTGCTACTAACTAACTACAGCTGTGTCACCACTAAACCAACAGCATTTCATCATTGAAAACAGAAAACTCTCTGAGTCAGACCTTTAGCTTTATGCATGCTGCGTGTCTGTTGCAACTTCAACAACAACTGATGTTATTATTGATGCTTTACTTGACTAATAAAAGTCCTGTAACCGAAAATGGTATGGGTGCGGCTTGGTACCGGGGTGGTCCGTACCATTTTCTCGTGCCCCCCCAAATGGGAAATGTTAGATCCCCCCCCTGGTCGTTCCCCGCTGCACACAGTCAAATAGAGTAGTGAGATGTGAAATAGTAGTAAAACGTGTGTGATGTCTACAACTACAGCCGTATGGGGGTCTACTCCACAGACACATGACATCTTCTGTTGGTCTTGGCTCTCGCTTCCGCCCGCTTTTTAATCTCGGCTATTCAGATCCATGGGAGCGACTAAGGCAGCGGCATTATCTACATTAAAAACTCATATTTTATCGCAAAAGGAAAAACGTCTCGGACCGACCGAGCCCCGTCTCAGCCTATTTAAGGTCAGAGCAACCAGAGCGCCATTGATCTCGGCAGCGGAAGATGAGTTTTTAATGGAGACACCGTCACACTCGGTCGGCTCCGTGGATGTACAACTCGGATTGTGGGGAGGGAAACCGGAGCCAACGCAAACAGAAGATGTCATGTTGACTTATCTACATCTACGTTGAGTCGGTGTGAAGTCATTACCTCTTCTTGTAGAAAAAAAACAAGCTCGGAGTCATTGATAGACGAGATTGTCCAGGTTACACTCTACACACTGCTGGTTGCTCAACGTTTTCGGCATTTCAGGAGTGCGAAACGTGGGCGGTTCGCGCTGCGTCGTTCGCACCTGATGCGTCAATCAATGTCTCCCCCCGCACACACTTTATTTCTGAGGTCTAACTAAACTAACAAACCCAAATGTATTTCTTCTGAGGCCGGGAATCTCCATATTGGCCATATGGGTTGTGCGACACACATGTCCATATATTATAGGCGTAATTGTCTTATCCTTTTAACAAAACAGACATTCTTTGCTGGTGCCGTGCTGGTTGTGCCTTCCCTGGCTTCTGCCTCAATTGGTGTTTGAATGTGTTTGTAAATGGGTGAATGCAATGCAGTAGGTGCATTGGATACATTTAATTAAAAACTGTCATGTATACTGTACCTATGGTATGCTTTTGATTGATGTTATTGAACGTTGCAACATGGAGGAGAAAAGAATGGTGGTCCGTGGCTCAAATGCTGACTAAATAGTGGGCCCTGGTATGAAAATGGTTGAAGACCCCAGCTATAAGGTAACTCCAATCTAAGAGTAATATGCTATCCAAGACCTAGCTATGGGCTGAGATGGAGTCTGAACATATTAAAACAGTGTATACTTCCTCTGACAACTAATGTGATGGATTGAAATTAGACGTTGGCTCTCAGAGCGTTCTTGAACCCTTGAGCAAGACACTGCTCTTTGCTTGGTTGGTTGCTGCTTTGCATGGCTGCCAGGGATAGGCTATGTGTGTTACTCTTCAGACCCTGCTTAACTCTTTGACAGATTAGCAGAAAAGCTCACTCCCATTAGGTTCAATAGCAACTAAATAATTTATAGAAAATTCTCTGTTGTGATTTTGTGCAAATGAATGAGCTCCAAAGACAGCTTAGGGTGTCTACTTTAAGGGAAGAAATAAAATTAGTTGATATGTTTCAGTTATTTTTTTTAATACATTCAACAAAGCAGCCTGTATTTTCACATTTCACTGTTTCCAGGGCTAATTCAGAGATAAATGCATTTAAAATTATACAATGTATCATTTATTAATGATAGTTATAAAGTGTGTGAGGTGTTTTCCGGGTTTTGTAGTGCAATCACCACTTAAAGGACTTCAACAGGTGGTGTGCAGTGAGTTAATGAGCTTATTAATAAAAGAAAACCCAAAATGACTTTTGGGGCGATAAGCAGACAACAGAATAATCAATCACCCCAAAAGTCGTGGTAAAACTGTCAAGGAGTTAAATTACTATATTGAGAAGAAAAGAAACATCATCTTTGTCATCAGCATTGACACTGAGGACGAGAAGTGAATGTAGGGACACCATAGACAGACAGACAGGAGCACGGACAGACAGACAGACAGACAGACAGGAGAGAGAGAGAAGGAGAAACTGAGAGAGGATGAGGATAAGGGGGTGTGAAGGAATGCAGCTGTTCAAACAGTCCTTTGATTTAGTGGTCACGGCTCCCAGCGTGATTCATTCTGGCTCAAAGCGTGTGGCGATCAGTCAAGTTTGTGCTGCCTCTCCGCCTGCCTTTCTCTCTTTAAACGCTTGTGTCTGCGTATGCAAGCACTATGTGTTTGTGTGAATGAGAGAGAGAGAGCGAAAACGAGTGGGTGCGTGCGGTGTGGTGTGTGCGCGCACTGCACTTGAACTTGTATGACTCGTGCAGCGTACGGTAAGTTGCGCTCTGATGAGAAATGCACATGCATCATTTATGATGCGCCTAAGTGTAAGATATAGCTGGGCTGGACATGAAAGAGTGAAAGACCTACCCCAAAAAGTATCCCCGCATGTGCATCTCAACTCTGTCTGTCTGTCTGTCTGTCTGTCTGTCTGTCTGTCTGTCTGTCTGTCTGTCTGTCTGTCTGTCTGTCTGTCTGTCTGTCTGTCTAATATTTTCAAATGAAAACTGGCAGCTGTTTGCTTGTCAAATTTGTTTGTTGTCATGGATGCATTTGTCTGTTTTCCCAGGTGTGCGTGTGTGTGTGTGTGTGTGTGTGTGTGTGTGTGTGTGTGTGTGTGTGTGCGCGCGCGTGCATGCGTGTGTGTGCGCGCGTGCGTGTGTGTGCATCCTCCAAGATAGCTCAAACAGGGTGTGGCTGTTATCTGAATCAAAGACGTTTGAAAATGTAAGCCTATATATTGCAAAAAAAAGAAAAAGAAAAGAAATACCAGAGCTTTGTTTGTAACACCAAAGCACTAGCTGTTCCAGTGTACAAATCCTCTCGAGTGTTTGAAGACAACTTAAGGAGGACAAAACTCAAAGTCACACAAACTCTGAGGACGATGGAAGTCTTGTCCTCTACTAGCACCTGCAGAGACACCATGCTTCAACACTCCCAGCTGCAGCGGTTTCCTCTCCCACAAAGCCGTCTAATGTTCAAGTGGGAGAGACAAGAGGTTTTAATTAAGCTATGAGCCATGGTAGAGTGGGCCAGAACAGCAGGAAAAGGCAAATCTGTAATCATCACCCAAAATATAAGTACAGTATGTGCGGGCCTTATGTGCTTCTCCAATTTCTTCTTTTTTTATTTCAAGGATTTCTTAGTTTACTATGGATTGGGACAGTGGTTTTCAACCTTTTTCATAACAGGGCCCACTATTTATTCAGCGTTTGAGCCACAGACCATCAGTTTTCTTTCGTTTTTGTCCACAATATCAGGCTGGATTTCAGAAACAAAGCAGTCAAACATACAGATCAAAATGACAATTATTCTTCTATATTCTCTCGTTGTGTAGACCTAGGGCTAATTCACATGATGGATATTTTAACTCTTGAGAAGGTAAACATGAAAGCAAATGGACCCGCAAGGGTCCATTTGGTTTAACCCCTGGATTAGGATTCCGGTCGCTATAGCTCCAAGGGCTCCACTTTCGTCACATGCTAAACATGTTGTGAGCTTTATTTTAACTGTTCAAAACTGTTTTTCAAAATAGCAAAAAAGGCAAAGGCTTTTAGGGATAAGCGGTTTAGCTGTGATTAAAATGGATACCTACATGTAAGTGTACACTCTAAATGGAAGCAATTGGACTCATTAGGGTCCATTTGGTTCCATTTGTACACTCCCAGAGATACCAATCTACCATCTAGCTGCAGGGATCCCCCCAAACCCCTCAAGGACCCCCCCAGGAGCCCCCGGACCTTGCTTTGGGAACCACTGACCTATGGAATCTGTCACACACTGCATAACTCTGAGTGTGCACAAATGTAACCAAAATGGACCAGGGTGAAGGTATACAATCCCAGAGTTACAAAATGCATAAATCAAAATGGACGATTTGGCAGCACCGTCTACCATATGGTTTTAATGGGATAACAAGCCTGAGAGAGACAGCACAAAAGGAAAGACAATAAAAGGAAAAAGAAGAAAGAAATGTTCCTCACAAACGCATGTTATCAGAGTCTCAAAAACAAATCTCCTCTTACCCAGATAAGGCTAAACGTTTAAGTGTTCACAGTGGAAGAAAGTGTCTCAAGTAACTAAGTAAATAAAGCACTTAAAGGGGAACTTCACCCATTTTCAACATTTTACTATTTCATTGATGTACCTTCAAGGTGTTGTGTGGACATGATAAATAAAGTTCCCCCATTCTGTGTTCCCTAAAAATGGAGGTCTGAAAAAAATGGTGAAATACATCTGATGACATCATCAAGATGTATTTCACCATGTTAATGTTTTTTCTATCAGACCCCTTTTTTCCTGAGAGGGTACAAATGGAATCAAATGGACCCGCTAAGGTCCATTTGGTTCACATTTGTACCCTCTCAGGAAAATTTTGAAAATGCGTGGAATTCCCCTTTAAGTAAGATTTGGAGGGAGGACGATCTGTACCACCAGTCCTACAAAGTTTGTCCATATTTGAAAATAGCCCATCCACAAGATCATGTCATCTACAACTTGTAGATGAGTATTTTTTCAAAAGATTCATAGATTAGTAGACTTGAAATGGGACATTCTCCATAAAACTACTATCCATACTTTGAAGTAGCCTACATTTTGAGGCAGACTTTTTTTCAACCAGTGGTCCATGGACCACGAATGGTCCTTGAGAGGGTTCCAGGTGGTCCCAAACGAGGTGCAGCCCTTTGAGACTCTCAAGAATTAAAATATTCATCATCTGAATTAGCCCAAGTCTACACAACTGTAGAAGACTGGTCATTTTGATCTACAATATGTTTGACTGTTTTTTGTTTCTGAAATCCAGCCTGGTATTGTGGGCCAAAAACAAAAGAAATCCTTAGTTTTGTGGTCTGTTTGGGGCTAAAATGTCCTCAAATGGTGGTGCACAGGCTCAAATGCTGAATAAATAGTGGGCCCTGGTATCAAAAAGGTTGAAAATCACTGACGTAGGCGTACTGTTATAGTTTCAGCCCTGTCCTGTGTCCAGTCCACCAGGCTGCAGACTAGAGCCATGCTAAGCTCTAGCTCTTCTCTGTGTTCACAGGGGTCAATGCAATCTAGGGCGGCACTACTTCCCCTTTACTGTGCTGTTTTTGTTCCTCCAGCGTCCGACTGCGTCAACAACAGTCTGGGCATGAGGTTTGAGTTTCCCTGCTGCGCTTCTCTCACCTGTGTCTCGTTAAAGTCCTGCCAAAAATGATAATGTTTTTTTTTAGTGTAGAGTTTTGGTTGGTTCTGTTTGTGTGTGTGTGTGTGTGTGTGTGTGTGTGTGTGTGTGTGTGTGTGTGTGTGTGTGTGTGTGTGTGTGTGTGTGTGTGTGTGTGTGTGTGTGTGTGTGTGTGTGTGTGTGTGAGAAAGAGAGAGACCAGAGAGATGCAGACTCAGACAGAAAAAGATGTAGCCTAGAGAGATGAAACACCTCCTGAAACTGTGTGTGTGCGCGTGCATGCGTGTGCGCGCGCATGTGTGCACGTGTGCATTTGAGTGTGTGCGCGTATCAATGAAGGCCTTGTTATCACTCCCCCTCCTCAGCTGATTGAAATGTAAATTGAACGTGTCATAGACCCCTGTATAGTCGGCCAAATGCTAAGTTATGAAGAAATAATAACAGCCTCTTTCATTAGGGGGAAATGACAGGTCTCGTTTGCTCTGATTTTACTCTTGGTGGAATGTTTCCGTAATTACTTCAATATTGGAAACCATCTTGAGAAGGAAACACAGCTGGGGCCAATGACGGCGCCCCCCTCCGCCCCCAACAACGATGCCGACCGAATGGGCGGCATTCTGCGTCGGCAGCATTGGTGTATTCTCTAGTGTTGTTGTTCTATAGTCCAGAAGAAACACGTTTCCTGCCGCAGTTCCCCGTTTGACAGCTGACATGATGAATATTTTAAAGATAGAGTGTGTGAGTAGTGTGTGTGTGTGTGCACAGACACGCGCATGCAAAAACATTTCGGTCTGGCTTACAATATAATAACACTCACTGCGTTCACAATTAACAGCAATTCAATTATCAGCAATTATCCCTTTAATTTCAGCGTTAGCAGGGAGGACGGTGCTGTTTGTTGGGATGGTTCATCCTTAGAACAAACATATACTCTTTACCTCTTGCCAGAAATGTTTATTATGGATCAACGTTTCAAAAGAATCCACAATGAGTGCAGTATACGTGTGGGGGTTCAAACCATAGTTGGCTGATGCCGTACCCGACCCAGAGCCTTCTAGTAGGAGAGTTAGGATATTCCCGTTCACTCCTATGCGCCCAGGCGCTTGCGCTGCTGGAGGAGCATGGAGGAGTCCTGTGAGTCCACTCTCAAGCCGAAAGCCGATGAAATGAATGGGATTTAATAGGGACCAGCAAAGTCTCTCGATACGGTATACGTCTTGCGAGACTGCAGTAGAAGTAGCGTTATGCTCATATAGGACTCAAAGAGGCTCTGTATAGTCACGTGACCTGGGTACACAAATATCCTAACTCTCCCACTAGAAGGCTCTGACCCGACCCTAACCCACACATCCCTTTCTGTGGTGTCTGTCCAGTCCATATATGGAGATGCCCGAGAACAATATGATGTCATAGACTGACTGACTGACTATCATTGTCTACTACAGTCTAGACATATGTACTGTATGGCTGTCGGTATAAGCACGGAAGACCAGAACATATACTGTGCCGCAGCATTTGTTTCTCTGTTTTAAACAGACATTTTTACTTGGAGTACATAGTAATCTCACACTGCGTTCGCAGCATAATCAGAATAGGCCATATCGGCCATAAAAATGCCATATTGGTCTTGAACCGGTCTCAAAATAATACAGATTATCATTTTTCACCAACAAAATGAAAATACATTTAAAAGATTTACTTACAGTAGTGTGCTCCTCTCATTAAGAAGTCATTTAATAATGAAAACAGACGTAGAGGAGAGTATAGGCTATTTATTTATTGATTGAATACTTTATTAACAGGCTTTGGCCCAAGGCCGTATAAGGCCTATATTGTTTCTATTTCTGTTTTCTATTGTATCACAACTTGTGTTGTGTGACATTCCGTGCTCAGCCAATCATATCACTATCATTCCGTGGTACAAACGGAATGCTAGCGCCCCTCAAGAATAAATATACTGTGTATATCACGGTTCATACTCAACACCATATAGTTGATATCGATAGACAGGGGGGTGCTAAACTGCTAATGCTAGTAATCACTGACACCTCTGACATCTGGGAATTGTGATGGTGAACTACTCTATGCGATGGCCGCGACCTCCGTGACGGAATCCAGCGGGAAACCAGAGAGGTGTGTGTGTGTGTGTGTGTGTGTGTGTGTGTGTGTGTGTGTGTGTGTGTGTGTGTGTGTGTGTGTGTGTTGTGTGTGTGTGTGTGTGTGTGTGTGGTGTGTGTGGTGTTTTAATTGACATTGTCCCTCCAGGATGGAGCTCTGCTATGACACGTTAAGAGGAAGTTCCCAGGGGCTGAGGTTAGAGAATGGACAAGTGAGTGAGTTTGTGTAAGTGCATGTGTGTGTGTGTGTGTGTGTGTGTGTGTGTGTGTGTGTGTGTGTGTGTGTGTGTGTGTGTGTGTGTGTGTGTGTGCGAGAAAGAGAGGGGGGGGGGGGTCCCAAGAATAGGACATTGATACATGGACGTTCCTATGTCTACACAGCCTGGAGCAATGTCCTGGGTTCATTTCCCAGCCATGGTTGTGTGTCTACAGACAGTACATCCATAAGGGTTCACAATCGACTCATTGTAAGAATAGATGTAAAAGGCGAGGATGCACTGCTCTCAACCGCTGCCATTATAACAGAGCAGCATTAATATTAGCTATCCAAGATAGATATATAAAATGTGTGTCCATGCAGCCAACAGGAGATAACAGATTGTATAGGATTCATGCTTGACACTTAAGATGACACTTGAGCAATGAACTATTTCACAGACCTCCGGGCACTATATGGGGACCATCCCGGGCTAATATTATCCCCATACTGTGTATAGCTTACACCTGCTGGCCATAATTATTTATACATTTCAATGCAGCTCAAAGTTACGGAGTCGGGACACCTTTATTGTTAATGGAACTACAGTATATATTGTCGTGGAAGAATGTGTATTCTGAAACATTTAATGTTTGCCAATGTTTGCCTGAAACAGTGGGTAAATCAGCCAACAACCCACTCCCTTTCATGTTTTTTTTTTTTTTCTTTTAAACAATACATAAACAGCAAGCCCCAAACAAGCAAACACACTTTAAAATAAACAAACAATAATGTAATACAGTTAAAAACCTATCTAATAATATTTACAGGTGAGTTTACATAAAAACAAGGCCAGTGTTGCCCATATCAGGGGTTTTCAACAGGTAGTCCAGGGACGACCATGAGTGGTCCCTGAGAGAATTACAGGTGGTCCCCAGTCTGAATGACGGAAAGTTGTTAGGGGTTATGTAACTCTTTGAGGACCAAATGGACCTGCCATTTGGTTTCCACTCTCAAGAGTTAAAATATTCACCATCTGAATTAGCCCAAGTCTACACAACTAGAGAATGTTGATGATTAATGGTCATTTTGATGTGTAGGTTTGCCTGTTTTGTTTTCTCTAAAACCCATCCTGGAATTGTGGACAAAAGCAAAAGCAATCTTTAGATTTGAGGGTCTGTGGGGCTAAAATGTCATCAATATGGTGGTCCATGGCTCCAATTCTGAATAAACAGTGGGCCCTGGCCTATACCATGGGCGGATATAACATTTCCAAAGTGGGGGGGGCATGAGAAAATGGAATGGGTACCATTTTCAGTTACACGACATATTAGTCAAGTAAAGCATCAATAATAACATCAGTTGTTGTTGAAGTTAAGCTAAAGGTCTGACTCAGAGAGTTTTCTGTTTTCAATGATGAAATGCTGTTGGTTTAGTGGTGCCACAGCTGTAGTAGTTAGCTAGTAGCAGTAGTTGTTTTTCAAATCATTTTAATTTTAAATACAAGCAATACAAGCATTTTAAATACAACCCCCCTCCCATGCCCATGTCTAGATCCGCCCCTGGCCTACAGGCCTGTGTAACTCTCTGCAGAGAGAGGAGCGTCTCAGCAGCTCCCTCCAGACCTCCACAGGGAGAGCATGGGAAACCGCTCAGGGTTCAGAGGTCACTGGCATTCTAATTTAATAAACTTAAATTAAAAATGAGGTAAAGACCACCCCCCATATCCCACCATGTTAACGACACGTCCCACTCCAAAAACACAGTCACAGGGGATTAGGTCACTAAATTGAGGTTATAGACTTATTAAGGTCCCACACTCCTTTGTGACCTTCATTTCTGTTGTTGTTCTGCAGCCTCAAGATCTTTTGGACACCAACACAGTCACACACATGTACGGCACACACGCATGGTTATGTGTGTTTGCGTGTGTCCGCCATCCATGACTGTTCAGAAGCTGTCGAATCAAAAAACTAAAATATCCATCCATCCATCCATCATTAGAATAGCCACCACTATTGTACTGCATGTGGGAAAGTGAAATCCAACACCTCTATTCCGTACTGACTAGAAATCACTACTTCAGTTCTGTTTTTATTAATCAATGTGCATTCATAATATTATACAGCTTTTTAACTTTAACTGTATTCACTGACTATTTCACCCTTGTCTTTGGATGTTTTCAAATCTAAAGGAACTGCATTGGCACCATCTACTGGTAGAGAATGCACATTGCACCCTCTGCCCAGGCATAGAGACAAATTTCTACTCTGCATAACATGAAGTGATACCTTATAAGAAACCATTCTGACTATACCTACTTAATCCACAGACAAGCACTTTAAACCCGGCATGCCGGTTTTAGGGATGGGACAGTTTGGGCAATAATAGCAAAACAAGCTATACAAAGCTCACAAAGCAGTGGTTCTCAAAGTAGTCGTCCCAAGGAAGCTGTGTAGTAAGAAAAGGTTATGAAAATCTGGGAACGAAATCATTACAAAGAAATTTCTTCACTGTGTTTCTAACGGTGTCTAATACCATGTAGTAAAATGTTGAAATTCAACACATGTGGGAAATCTCAGGTCAAAACAGGTCAAAGTTAGGGTACCATTCATTAACCTATAGAAAACATGCAGGATTTCATCATACTTTATATAACATGTCATCTGTCTAACCAGGAGGTTTTCATTATACTGAATCTGTTCTATGCACTATGTTTTTCCCCAGAAAACAACTCCTTGGGGTAAAAACAGACATACCCGTCATCATAATTGAGCCTAGTCAGTAGGCCTACATTTGGCAAGTGCTATGGCCGTTTTCATCCCAATGAGTTTTTTCAAAACTAATGCATGGAATGGACACAGCATCATGAAAACCACCTACTTACACATATCACGTGGTACATAAAGCAAGATTAAATTTTACATATTTTGCCTTCAATAGGTTAGTGAAAAGTACCCTGGCACCCGTTTCAACATAGCACATGTTAGACACTATTAGAAACACATTGGCAAAGAAATTGTGTACCTTCTTCGTGAAAAGAAAACGATTTAGTTCCCAGATTGCTCAAATATCCGCTAAAGTTTCATAACTACTGTGGTCCTCGAGGGTGTTCCAATGTACATTTTGAGCTTGCAAAACAATCGTGAGGCTTGAGCCCTGTGAGGCACCTCCACGCAAGCCGTGTCACCCCGTCTAACGCAGACATGTGTGAGTAAAGTCCACATGGCTGATGTAGGTGACGTTATGTGGGAAAGCAACACAACACTATGAGCCGTAGCCCTTTAACTAGTTAATTTACAGTTGGACCTCTAATGAGGCTGAAAGAGTATTAGACAATTGGATCCGTGAGCTCTGCTGCTATGGAAATACGGCAAATTATCATAACGCCAGGAAGGTTTAATGAATTACACTACAGCTGTCCGCCTTAGAGCTCCTCCATTATGGCCTGCCATGGCTGTAAAGAAAATTACTTCTACAAATGGGATCCATTCGCTGACTGATCACACTGACGTATACTCACTCACTCCACAAAACCGTCTCTATCTGCATGGCGCAGCAAGCATAGGAGGAGAATATTGCTATTTATCACCTACAGCATTTGTGCAGAAATAATTTGGGCATTAATCAGCAGTAATTGCTAATTAGCAGCCCGCCGGCACACAATGCTACTGTGCTAAAGTTATAAAGACGCTAAGCTAATTTCATTGGTTTTATAATTAGCCTAATAAGCAGCCAGTGGGCAAAACTGAACTGGGTCAACAAAAGGGAGAGGCTTGTTTTCCCTGTGTCTGCGCCGAATGTAAACAAAACGCATTACAAACGGTTTCCGCTTTGTGCGTTAATAATAGCCTAAAAACACTATAAATAGTAATACTTTTCTGTTTTCTGTTTTGTTAATGATAGATTTCATTCATTTCAAGAGAGAGAGAGAGAGAGAGAGAGAGAGAGAGAGAGAGAGAGAGAGAGAGCAAATAAAACAGACTGTATTCTTTAAGCTCTCATTAATAATTGTACAAATAGGATGGGAGTCAGTCAGTCTGACAGTTGATGCACTACAGTAGCTACACCCCTGCTCTGGGAGATGGACTGCTGAGGTGTATCTGTCTGTCTTGCGTGTGTCTGAAGAGTGCTGCAAACCCATAGCCAGACTCATAATGACAGGCATTGTTTTTTTGTTTATTTTTTTGCCAACAGCTGATTCGGTCTGGCTTATTAGCCAGGCTGGCAAACCTAATCAATAGGCAGGTGTGGGGTTGCCATGGCAATTGGCAGAGGCTGTAAATTACACAGGTAAGCAACTTTGAGCCAACAGGCAGAGCCTGACCAGAGCCTTTTGTGACGTTTCTGGGCAACGGGTGTGTCCCACAGAAACGAGGGCACACTCCCTGGAGGCCTGTGGAACGTGTCTGTCAAATTCGAAGTTGGTGGAGTAAACGGTTCAAGTTGTGTGCATTAAGGCCGCACGCACGCACGCACGCACGCACGCACGCACGCACGCACGCACACACGCACACACGCACGCACGCACGCACGCACGCACACACACACACACACACACACACCACACACACACACACACACCACACACACACACACACACACACGACACATTTATAGTTAGAAATAAATAAATAAACAGAATAATTCTTTCACAGATTCTGTGAAAATGGCCTTTTCCCTGCGGCGATGAAAGACAACAATACTGTGTCATCCTGCCAGAGAAGTGCAGCCTCCTGCTATCATATTTATGAGTTCCACCATTAATATCACATACGAATGTGGGGTTTATTCCGGATGTTTGTGAGCTGCGATGATCCAGGGGCAAGATGGAACATGGTGTAATAATAAATATAGTACATGCAAGACTCTTGTAGAAGGGAAGGGTTTCTCTGTGACACCCACCCTGACGTGCGCGTGCACTAGGCCTGCGTTGTGCTGTCTGGGTTGATTTTTACAATAATGAGCGCCTCGCTGTACATTATCCGGCTGATTATTACACAGCTGTGTACATTTCTGCTTCCAAATAGCAAAGAAACGGAGGCAGCACAGTTGTCTGCTATGAAGAAATAACAGCCTGGTGGATGTCTTATTATTTGACCCAGCAGAATGGCAGTGTGTCATCAATGAGAAACTCTGACATGCTCATCAAATGAGACCACTCCCCCCCGGGACCCCTGTTTGCACCCGACCTCTATGGCTGAATGTGAGGTTGTCATGTCAAACAGTGAATTCAACGAATACCGGAGAACTCACCGTTTTAACAACAAATTTAGTGTAAACTCTAAACATCTAGTGGAGTGCAACTAAAATGCACTAAACCGCGGCGAGTCAGAAACTCGGCTAGTTTGCCGGTTACCAGTTTTAAGCTACTGACTGGTTCTATATGGCTGAATTATACCACATGGCTAGCCTACTATTCCGGCATATCGTAAGCAAATAGTGGAAAATGTGTATTTTTCAGGTGAAAAATAGAGGTGGCAAAGTATAGAGTAGACACTCGGGAGACAATTTTGCTACATTTGCAATAAAAAAGTAAAAACTAAAAAAATATATTTACTCTTCTAAAGAAATCATTCTGCTGGCCCGCATTCCCATTTCCCATTAACGATGGAAAGTCAAATCAATAGTCTTTGTTCATCTGTGTGTGTCCCGTTGAGAGCAAAGTTGAGATGAATGCTGAGCCTGGATAGCACTGATTTATTCTCGGGATTCATTCCTTTTTACATTTCTATTGTTACCCTGTCAGCAGCTGCATGAAGAACAGACAGTTAGTGTTTACTGTGGTGTACAGTGGGACAGGGGGCGGATGTAACATTTCCCAATTGGGGGGAGGGGGGGCAAGAGAAAATGGTATGGGGGCCCATACCATTTTTGATTACAGGATTTAATATTAGGCAAGTAAGTATCAAATATAACATCAGTTGTTGTTGAAGTTGCAACAGACAAGCAGCATGCATAAAGCTAAAGGTCTGACTCAGAGAGTTTTCTGTTTTCAATGATGAAATGCTGTTGGTTTAGTGGTGGCACAACTGTAGTTAGTTAGTAGCAGTAGTGTTGTTTCAAATCATTTTAAATATAAGCACTTTGAAATATCTTAGATTGCTTTGCATGCCATTGTGTTTGATGGGGCAGACTGGGCATTTAGGGGGGCATTGCCCCCCCATGCCCATGCCTAGATCCACCCCTGCAGTGGGATACGTAATCATAAGCATTCGTGTGGAGTGTGTCAGCAAACCAGCAGAGGCTGAAGTGTTTTTCTCCATGCTACTAGGGTTCATGTCATTAACCAACACTGTCTTCTAGTAGCACTTCACACTCTCCCAACGACTCCCTTCATCATCATTTAATTGTGTTACGAGTCTTACTAATGGATTAAATCTTCTCTCTGAAGATACTTGAAGCTCCAAATATTTGCTCTGTACTGTAATATCTGCCAACCGAATCGATGGGAAGATAATGAACATATACTAGAAGGTGATAATAATGGTTTATTATAACCAATGCACAAGAGCAGAAATCAGGTTAGTGCGGCCTTAGTATTGCTACAATCTATTCCCTAAAATGTCTTAGTATAGTGGAAAAATGTGAATGCAGATAAACAAAATCAGATTACAAGAGAAAGGATTTGGGCAATAAAGCGCAATGACACACCGGTACAATCTAGCTTGTCTAGAGTTAAACATTAATAAGAAAATGGGGCTGACACTTGAGGGGTGTACATGCTAGACTCAAATTGATTTATCTCCCCTCCCACGAGGCCTTAATGAAATATTTTTGTGTTTAATTTGAACAGGTGGCAACTCCAGACAAGAGCCTGAGATAATCTCACCAATTATCAAGACGTATTCATATTGCATTACCTACCGTATTTTCCGCACTATAAGGCGCACCGGATTATAAGGCGCACCTTTTAGAACTGTTTTCATATATAAGGCGCACTGGATTATAAGGCGCACATAATAGAAGCTACTACAGTTAACATAGAATAGAAGCTACTGCAGTTGAATGAACCATATATAAGGCGCACTGGATTATAAGGCGCAGTGTGGATTTTTGAGAAAATTAAAGGCTTTTAGGTGCGCCTTATAGTCCGGAAAATACGGTATTCGGAAAAGCACAGACGCCTCATTCCCCACGTTAAATGCGGCCATGCGGATATGTGAGGCTTCAGAATCCAGGTTGATCCTTTCCCTTCTTTTACAGTCGTAAATGAAGGCGCGGGCGGAGTGACATACCCTAACAGACTTCCAGGGCGGAGAGGGAAGTGATTGACGTGTGAGCCGTAGCCACCCCTAACCATCCCTGGCACTCAGGGCCACAGTGCTGAGACGACTGAGAGCTAACAGATGAACCCTGTTGGCTCCCTGCAAGCCTCACTGATCAGCCTGCTGAGAGCAGAGCACCAAGCAGGCACACGGCCCGGGAGATGTCCAGGATGATGCAGAGGAGCAGACCCCAAATACACTGGCACATTTAATGCTTCGCTTATCTCGCGTTCAATGTCACCGTCACGGAGGGAGAGGAGGAGGTGCTCTATTTTGAATGCAACGAAAGACGATGAATATTCATCTTAATTGAATCCGCCACAGTTCGGCATCGGCAGGTGTTTGGTAGTCACAATCTGTTGAGTTGCCCGGTTTTGAGCAGCAGATGGCGGTCTTGTTTGATGCGTTCTGATTGACCAGAGCACTCCTCCCCCCCCCCCCCCCCCCCCCCACACACACACACACACACACCCACACACACACCTCGGTGTCAATCAAGGTCGATCCTTCCGCTGTCATTCTGAGTGCTCGTTTACAGAGTCTGCTCTGTGGTGCCGACTGCAGTTTGCTTTGTCCAAACCTGATCACGTATCGATCGGTCTCTTGGTCGAGGTGAAGAGAGAGAGAGAGATAGAGAGAGTGCATGTGCGCGGGTGCATGCCTGAGTTACGTTCACAGCTTAACATACCGTATGAACCGACAGGTGCTAACGTAAGACTTCATACAAGTAGCGTTCAGTTACAAGTGGAATACTCCAAAATAGCCAGTGTCACAGAGGGAAGCTACAATGACTGTAAAGGGCCAGACTCCATGTACAGTAGTGTTCGTAAATAATAGCAGTCTGTTCAAAAAACTGAATAAAGCCCAAAATCCTTATAGTGGTTTTATTTCCGTGCATTGGGAACACTGCACATCATATTTTAAATCAAAACATGAAGAAAAAAAGCAGAAATTATTTAATTACTTTACAGAAAATGAAGAAAAATGAACTTTGGGCTTTTCAAAAAAATAGCAGTGTCTGCACTTTACTTTACAAACTCAAATATTTACTGTATTAACTGAAAAATATCTAGGATTCAGCATTCCTGTGAATCACTAAACTAATATTTTGTTGTATAGCCACTGTTTTTGAGAACCACTTCACATCTGTGTTGCATGGAGTCGACCAACTTCTGGCATCTGTGAACAGGTATTCCAGATTTGACAACGTTCCATAATTCCTCTGCATTTCTTGGTTTTGCCTCAGAAACATCATTTTTAATGTCACCCCACAAGTTTTCTATCAGATTAAGGTCCGGGAATTGGGCTGGCCACTCCATGACTTTAATTTTGTTGGTCTGGAACCAAGAAGCTGCTCGCTTCATGGTGTGTTTGGGGTCGTTGTCTTGTTCAAACACCCATTTCAAGGGCATTTCCTCTTCAGCATAAGGCAACATGACCTCTTCAAGTATTTTGATGTATCCAAACTGATCCATGATCCCTGGTATGCGATATATAGGCCCGGCACCATAGTAAGCGAAACATCCCCATAGTAAAGCATTGTGGTGCAAGCATCCTGATACTCTTACTATGGTGCCGGGCCTATTTATCGCATACCAGGGATCATGGATGAGTTTGGATACATCAAAATACTTGAAGAGGTCATGATGCCTTATGCTGAAGAGGAAATGCCCTTGAAATGGGTGTTTAAGCAAGACAACGACCCCAAACACACCAATAAGCGAGCAGCTTCTTGGTTCCAGACCAACAAAATTAAAGTCATGGAGTGGCCAGCCCAATCCCCGGACCTTAATCTGATAGAAAACTTGTGGGGTGACATTAAAAATGCTGTTTCTGAGGCAAAACCAAGAAATGCAGAGGAATTATGGAACGTTGTCAAATCTGGAATACCTGTTCACAGATGCCAGAAGTTGGTCGACTCCATGCAACACAGATGTGAAGCGGTTCTCAAAAACAGTGGCTATACAACTAAATATTAGTTTAGTGATTCACAGGAATGCTGAATCCTGGATATTTTTCAGTTAATACAGTAAATATTTGAGTTTGTAAAGTAAAGTGCAGACACTGCTATTTTTTTGAAAAGCCCAAAGTTCATTTTTCTTCATTTTCTGTAAAGTAATTAAATAATTTCTGCTTTTTTTCTTCATGTTTTGATTTAAAATATGATGTGCAGTGTTCCCAATGCACGGAAATAAAACCACTATAAGGATTTTGGGCTTTATTCAGTTTTTTGAACAGACTGCTATTATTTCGAACACTACTGTACGTGAAGATCGTCGCTGAGAACAGCTGGTTAACCAGATGTAACTCTTTGAGAGCGTAAAAATGAAACCAAATGGACCCTTGCGGGTCCATTTGGTTTCATTTTTACACCCTCAAGAGTTAAAATATTCATCATGTAAATTGGCCCAACTTAGTCTACACAACTAGAGAATGTAGAAGATTAATGGTCATTTTGATCTGTATGTTCCAGGCGAGCATCTAGCGCATTCTAGTGCATTTTGGAAGTGCCACTAGTGCATTTTGGATCTTGTCCAGGCCACTAGGTGGCGCAGGCCACCGGGAAAACTCCCTGTACTCCAGATGGCCAATCCGCCCCTGCCCAGGATGTGGTCTTCAGGGACGTACATTCAGCCCAGCTGGATCTGCTCCTCAGATTTCTGGCCTTCAAGAAGTGCTATAACAACCACTGACATTCCAGTCTTTGAGATCACCGGACACATGCTCGAAGTTGCAAACTAGATTAGAAGATTAAGTGGAGACAACAAAACAGGCAAACATACAGATCAAAGTGACCTACACAACTAGAGAACTACATTCTCTAGTTGTGTAGACCTGGGCTAATTCAGATGGTGAATAAACTCTTGAGAGCGTAAACATGAAACCAAATGGACCCGCAAGCAGTCCGTAACTCTGAGAGTGGTTGTTGAATAGAATATGCACAACAGGATGTTGGCCCGTTTGGTTAGCCCTCATCACATGGCATTCAGAGTTTCTCTGATCATTTTTTTTCAGAGTTCAATTATAGACAGACTTCCATTTCCCATGGTTATCTACACAGCATTGATATGCAAAGGGTCTAATCTCCTTCGCTCCATTATACTCTGATAATGGAAGCAATGATCATCTCTGATTATAATCACAAATGATCAATTAGCCTTGTGTAGCGAACAGCCACACTAATATCACTGCATGGATTCTAGTCTCGCACCTCCGAGTGTTACATTTTCTTCCCTCGCCATATTGCATGCTGGTTGCCCTGGTTGGTTTCAGATCAATCTGGTTGGCTCAGCACCACTTTGCTGCAAGGCCTCTCAAAGTACACATTACCTGTGGCAATATGTATTGCAAAGGCAGATGAAGACTGGCTATGCAAGAGTAATAATGTCAATAGCAATTCTCATTGCTATCAGGGGCGGATGTAACATTTCCCAATTAGGGGGGGGGGGGATGGTCCCCCCCCCCCCCCCCCCCCCCCCCCCCCCCCCCCCAATTGGGATCGCCCGTGTCGCTTTGCGCAGCGGGCGATGAAGCCGCACCCATACCATTTTCAGTTACAGGACTTTTATTAGTCAAGTAAAGCATCAATAATAACATCAGTTGTTGTTGAAGTTGCAACAGACACGCAGCATGCATAAAGCTAAAGGTCTGACTCAGAGAGTTTTCTGTTTTCAATGATGAAATGCTGTTGGTTTAGTGGTGACACAATTGTAGTTAGATAGTAACAGTAGTAGTGTTTCAAATCATTTTAATTATAAGCACTTTAATTTGAAATATCTTGGGTTGTTTTGCATGCCATCATGTTTGGTGGGGCAGACTGGGCATTTAGGGGGGAGGTAATTCAAATGTTCATTCACACATAAACTGCATTTTTGGTCTGGATTCTAGGCTGCATTATAAGTCTTCTAGGGACTACTACAGCAGATATGATTTGACTCATATGAAAGATATGAAAATGTGTTTCCATTTGTACATTTTCAGAGATACTCAAGAGGGTCCATTTTGTTACTACAAATAATCTGCCATCTGAGTTGAGAGAGTGTGTGGAATCGCCTTATAGTGAAACATTTGATTATCACCACCTGTTGGTGGCAGTATTTCCCCTTGTCACAGTCTGTGTTGGCATAAGCAGTGCTTTTAAACTTTCTCATGTTGACAAGGACGCCCAAAATAAAATGTGAACCCATCTGCAAATATGTAGGTAGGGCCATGGACCCCCATAACAAGGGCCAATATAGGCTATATATAGGCCAGTGTAACAGTTCAAAGTGGATCAACAACTTTGTGATACAAGTGATACAACATGTGAAGGCTGGTGGTGATTGTCTTCTCATCCAAAATAATTAAGCTGCACTATTGTGGTTCAAAACAAAGAAGATACACATTGCTTTTATTTCGTTTTACTGGTGCACATGGGATTGTTGCCATTCCCACATTAGACAGGTGCCTGGTGGGTCCGTGTACTTTTCGGCCATTCAGGATTCTGTTTTATACTTGTTAAATTTAAAATCAGAATACACTCCAAAACGGCCGTTTCGGTATTCTGTTTTGAAAACAAAATTTAGAGTTGTGAATTGTAAGAGCAACATACGACCCGTTTCCAGGTTCTAATTGGTGTGGTTCAATCAGAATGACACAATTTAAAATGACTGCTGCGGTCCGTGCCTCGCGAAGCAGATCCTGAAATCTGTTTTGTGTCCGCTGCTGCCCCCCCCCCCCCCCCCTCCTCCGTGCTGAGGGCGGAGGCGTGGCACGGAGCTCTTGATTGACAGCTCGGTTACTGCTGCAGTTACTACAAGGAGACACACGCGGCGCTGTTGGTACTGGCAGATGATATTATGAATTATTGAATTAGAGTAGACAATATTATTATAGCCTACATTTATCCTTTATATTTAGATTTTATTTATACCATTTAGCACTGCCGTTAATAAATTTAATAAATTAGTCTGCATTTAATGCATATTAATACAGTGCTGTTATTACATTCTGATTAGACATTGATGATTGATGCATCCTCCTCTGTGTCAACTCTTAATTAATAAAGTAATAGAGACAGATAGACATTTTAAAGAGGCCTACCCGGGACCTCGTCATCTGTGTCATTAATCATTATTATGCAACGCGTTATGTTACAGGTAGGCCTGTTTATTTGTTCAATTAAGTGTTTTGGGCCGACATGGTGCCAAACAAGGTGCCAAAACTAATCATTGAAGTAATGTAGTCTGTATACATTTATCCTTTATCATTTAGATTATATTTATGACTGCTGCTGTCATTACAAATACATTGGCGTTAGTGGCATTTTGATTGAATCTTAACGGGTCATAACCAGCCACAGAGCTATTATTTCTACCTACTGGTAGCCTATACAGCGCACACTGCAGCGAGGGCGTGATCATGGTGTCACGGATGGACCACAGTGACAGACAGTAGGCCTACAGTAGTCCGAGGAGATGCAATTGGCTAGGACAATTGCAAAACAGCATCAAGTGGGTCCCCTGGTTGTTGCGGATGTGCACGTCCAAACTCATTCAAATTCAATGATGATGTATTTAATATTTAATTCAAATGTAGGTTCCTGTATTCATTCACTAGGTACACACACACACACACACACACACACACACACACACACACACACACACACACACACACACACACACACACACACACACACACACACACACACACACACTCACTTGATTTTATAGACTCTATCTATACCCTACCATCTTCCACAAAGTTGGCTAGAATGTTGAAAACAATCTGATGATGAGCCCAATTGGCGCACCTCATAAACACTTAATTGAATAACGAATACACTATAAACATAGCGGGTTGCATAACAATGACACACATGATGATGGTGGGACACTTACCCTATATGTTGAATACAAAGTAGACTTACTTTAGCATGTTAATTAATTAGAAAGTTTAGTATTCATTGTCTGTCTGTCTTGTCTGTTCGTCTGTCTGTCTCTATTAATGTTTTTAATTACTTAAGAGTTGACATGAATGTAATAACAGCCCTGTGTTAATATGCAACCAAAAAGTGGGGTAATTTATTTGAAATTACGGCAGGATAAATGTATAATAATATTGTCTAATCTAATTCAATAATTCATAATATCATCTGCCAGTACCAACAGCGCCGCGTGTGTCTCCTTGTAGTAACTGCAGCAGTAACCGAGCTGTCAATCAAGAGCTCCGTGCCACGCCTCCGCCCTCAGCACGGAGGAGGGGGGGGGGGGGGGGGGGGGGCAGCAGCGGACACAAAACAGATTTCAGGATCTGCTTCGCGAGGCACGGACCGCAGCAGTCATTTTAAATTGTGTCATTCTGATTGAACCACACCAATTAGAACCTGGAAACGGGTCGTATGTTGCTCTTACAATTCACAACTCTAAATTTTGTTTTCAAAACAGAATACCGAAACGGGCCGTTTTGGAGTGTATTCTGATTTTAAATTTAACAAGTATAAAACAGAATCCTGAATGGCCGAAAAGTACACGGACCCTGGTGGCAAAGATTAAGCAGCAGAACAAGATGTTCAAAGCGTGCAGACTCACACTCTGGCAAAGGGTTTTTCAATAACATCTGTCTCTGGGTACATCTACCAGACACACACACTCATTTGAAAGAGCGTGTGTGTGGGCGTGTGCGTGCCCAGTGCGACAGTGCATGCTGATTTTTAGGGGTTGAAGTGCCCTTCTGCCTTTTCATTGCATTGAACAATAAAATACTGTATGCCATACATTCTCATTAGTCTGAAACTAAAACTGACTGATGTCAGCCAACACATTAAAAGTATAATTAATTATGATTAATTATATAATTATTATGTGCAATTATCATTACTTATCAAATGTTTGTCTTGAAGAGCCAATTGCCATTATTTCCCCCCCTCACATAAGCTCACATGCCCTTATATGGGGAAAGCACTTTGGGGCAAAAAAGGGTGGGGGTTCAAGCCAAGCTAACAAACTGTAATTGAACTGTAATTATCACTACAGTAAATAATCAGTAATGTGAAGACTGTAGCACAGACCAAATATGCATACACCATACTGTACGTAGGCCTACAGTATTTTAATGTTTGCAAATACTGCCTAGAACCCAAATCAATCAATGATGCCTTTAGTTTATGTATGCGAGGAACTCACAACTATACACCTTAACAAGCCACCACACTGCATTTATCTAAAGTTTGGACACAACTCGTATGAGCTGCATCAATGTTGATAGATCCCCACGCACTATCGTTAATCAGAAGCTGCCTTTAGAATCCGAATTAACATACATTAACACACATTAACATACTGGCTGGGAAATCTCACACTGGGCGAAGCAGAACTCCCACAAATATCCTTTGAATATGGGGAGCGGGGGCATGGGGCCTAGAATCTACATTAATTACCCGTGACTGTATTTGGCTTATAACTTAACTACAAACGTAAAATGTTCATACTACAGGGACTGAATGAGACAGAGACCAATATACCGTATCTATGCTGAGTAAATATATGATTTTCCTATTGCAATGCAATGGACTTGGAATTTACAACTAATGCCACAGGGAGATGGAGGCCGGGGAGGTGGAGGGGATTTGAACGCTGATATATCTGAACAAGCACATAGTCAGCTTGGCATGTAGACTGAACTGAACACAGAGTAGCGACTGCTTAAAAGGTCCACCTGAGAATGAATTACTGATAGGGAATGAAGGGGGATTATCTAATAAACCTTCTGCCGTTCATGTCTCAATGAACTATCATATGCTGGATGTGTTGCCACATTCATTGCTCAGGGTATACAATACATTGAATGGTTAAGGTCTGCAGCAGTCTGCTGTAACACCAACGCTGCCATTGTAATCAGAGAATAATAAATAATAATTGTGGCTACTGATGAAAAGGGCCTCCTGGGAAACTCAATGCAATTACCTTCAGTGGAGCTGGACACTGAATATAACAGCAGCACAGACTTTACAAGCGGCTGCATCAAAACAGGCTGATTTGGCAGGTGAACCCAGACAACCCTGAACTCCAACAGGCCTGGTCTGGAGGAAGGAGTGTGGAACCCTTACCCTTGTCAACGTTGATATCCTCTGTAACTTCGGCATGTGTGTCTCATGTGTGTCTCAAAGCCTGAGGATGAAAATCACACAATTAAAATTTTGATAATGAAGTGATTTTGCTTTGGATTTTAACCTTTTTTTATATATATATATATAAAAGTAAGTAAAATGCCTGTTAAAAATCACAGACACACCTCAAACAGCACTGTGAATGTCCATGTAAACTTGTAAACTATTACATGAAGACAAGTTTTGTGTGACATCTCCCTTTTGTAGGCCAAAGTCCTTGAGGCAGGGTGCTGGTATGCACAGTATGTAGTGGGATAACTTGTGATGTTGTCGCATCATTATGCAGGAAACAGTCT
The DNA here is from genome assembly GCA_039105355.1 of Benthosema pterotum. Taxonomy (NCBI): domain Eukaryota; kingdom Metazoa; phylum Chordata; class Actinopteri; order Myctophiformes; family Myctophidae; genus Benthosema; species Benthosema pterotum. The sequence continues at coordinate 15,374,794 of CM076985.1, read as the reverse complement.
ATCTATTTTTTTTTTTATACGTAAGACCATTCCATACAAAGCAACTTTAAAAGCTGTACATACAATGTACTACTGTATGACCTCACTACTTTCTTATTGTTATTCACAAGTCTTTCTTTTGGATTATGTTGCTACTGAGGAACCGAAAAAGCAAATGATTATGAAGTAAAGAATCCAAAGTTGAATTAATTGACTTTAACAAAGCCATTATTTGTTAATCACCAGGATGAGACCAATCCTGCTCTTTCCTCATGGCACCATTTACATGAAGTATAGCTCTGATGGTTTATGTTGACAGCTTCTAATGAAGAGGGCTTAACTTGACAGATTACGCTGTGACATAAGCTACAGTAGGTAAACAACCACACACACACACACACACACACACACACACACACACACACACACACACACACACACACACACACACACACACACACACACACACACACACACACACACACATTAACCCTATCTACAGATTTCAATGCGTGCCGTTGACATACTTAATGAGGCATAAAATCGGCAGGTAAGTGAGTTTTGATCTGGCATAAACTACTCTAAGAGGCAGTGAAGCCTCCCCACCATAAAATCGAATATGACAGCCCTATTTGTCTGTAAATTAGTCACACATGTCACACAAATCTCCTCATTAAAAATAATGTGACATATAGGCATACCTATATACTGTACGTGTACCATAGAATTCCAAAGACAACAAAGCTCTATAAGCCATAATCGGCTGCCGTAGATTAAAGGCAATAGAGGCAACTTTTTAGCCAAAAATCAAAATACATACTGTATATAGCTATATATTTTTTGCCTTTTTCCCTCTATGCTGCTTCTACTTTGATGCTGCAGCTGCTTCCCTGCAGGCAGACACTTGCTTCGTCCTGCAGATGGTCCAGAACTTTGTTGTTGCCAACAAATCATGAAAACAATACATTCGTCTGGCTCAGGAGAGGCGGTGCTAATGTCTGAGGGGGAGGGGGTTATATGGGGTGAGGCAGCATTTTAGCCAATCACAGCACAGCAGTCTCCAGAAGTTCCATAAGGAGCCAATAGAGTGGAGGTGAGGTGGAGTTAGATTGTGTGTGTTTTTTTTTTTACTGTTTACGAACAGTGTTTGCATACACACTAAAGTTGCCTCTATTATACCTTTAACTTTGCAGAGTTTAGAATCACTTTCCCATCTCCCGTCAATCTGCACTATACTATTGGCAAACATCGACCCTCCATCAGCACTAGACTACAGTGGGCTGCTCAGCTGTGAAATAGACCTTAAACTGTAGTTAACTCAGGAGTCCAATACACCCCCCCCAGACACACCTACACAACACTGTTGAATTAATCAAAGGCTTAATTGCATGTAGGGTATTTGCATACTAAAAAGGATTGGCAAGCTCTCATATAATGGTATAGGACGTTATAAAACATCTGAGATATTCTAAGACCAGCCCAAGTAATTTGCTGAGTTATAATTGGTTTCTCTGCTAACTAATAAAGTGCTATGGTCTGTGAGCAAGGAGGCTTTACTATTCTGACAACATACTAAATGCTGACTCATCCAAGTCCATTCACAATACGATATAATATCTCTAGCTTTTTTTTTTTCTATTTCTTTTCTGGAAGCCCCATCAATTTTATTTTTTGGCATGAATGCAGAAACTCCCGATCACATTTTCTGATAGCTGCTTTAGCGCATTTGCAGTGCAAGCCTCTTCTACCGTCACAAGATCCTCGGACTCAATTACCAAGATCATTACAGCGTGCAGTCGGTAAACAACTCTATCCATGGCACTGCTGGCGGATGGGCCTTCTCTCTGGTTGGTGGAGACATGACAGCAAATCTGTATAGGTGACGATGGCCCCCAGCCAGCACTAGTGAAAAGTACATTCACTAAAGTTCTCTGCACTCTTTATGACTGTGTAAGTCATACCTGGGCATTATGCGGCCCGGGGCCAAATGCGGCCCTTTGGCTGACTCTGACCGGCCCGTGAAAGGGTACTGGGGTTTTCAACCAGTGGTCCGGGAACCACCAGTGGTCCTTGAGAGAGTTCCAGTTAAATATGGAAAGTTGGTTAACCAGATGTAACTCTTTGAGAGCGTAAAAATGAAACCAAATGGACCCTTGCGGGTCCATTTGGTTTCATGTTTACACTCTCAAGAGTTAAAATATTCATCTGAATTAGCCAGAAAATGTAAAAGAATGGTCATTTTTTATCTATGTTTGCCTGTTTTGTTTGTGAAATCCAGCCTGGAATTGTGGACAAAAGCAAAATAAATCTTTAGTTTTGGGGTCTGTGGGGCTAAAATGTCATCAAATGGTGGTCCGTGGCTCAAATACTGAATAAACTGAGGGCCCTGGTGTCAAAATGGTTGGTCTTACTCTTACTTTTATCTTGAAATTAAATTAATACTACGCAGACTTAGTCTTGGCCCTCCACAATATTTTATGTATCTCATTTGGCCCCTTGGGAAAAATAATTGCCCACCCCTGGTGTAAGTTTATGTTGACCCAGGCTTAAAGGCATTTTGTAATTTTTATTTCATTTTATTTTGTTTTTATTTTATTTTTTATGGTATGTTGCAATGCATTGACTGCAAGGTTTTATCTTTATTGTTTTTTAACAGTGAATGGCAGTGTATATTTTATCTTTATATTATTATTTTTTTTCTTTTGTTTTTGTTTTAGGAACTGGAAAATTCAATAAAAAGTTTGAATAACAAAAAAAGTTCTCTCTGCACTACGATTTTGAGGTATTTGTATTTGACTTACTTACTTGAAAATCTAGTTATTATTACAAAATATGCATGAAAGATTCAGTCCCATGCCTGTAAATTTCAGACGTTATCTTCAAAGAATTACAGATTTGCATAAAACTGCAAAGAGGCTGGAGAGACCAGCTGTGTTGTCCCAGCGTTGCATGTCTAACGCGGGCACGGGCAGTTAAAGCCTGGCTGGAGGGCTTCTTGAAGGGCTCACGCGGGCCAGATGGTGAAAAGATGCTGTCAAAAGACCGGGAGTGCCGGATCACTTGCTTAAAGGCCTGCATCTGCAACTTCTACAGGACAACAACAACAACAATGCAATGAGTCAGCGATGCGAGTTCCTGAACTTTCTTTCTGTCGGCCTCAGCCTGGCACTGGCAGAGAGTTGTTTCCCCACTTCAACATACACTAGACCAGGGGTTCCCAAAAGGAAAATTGTGATCTACCAGTAGATCACACAGGCCATGCAGGTAGATCACATGACAGTCCCCTAAAATGTATAGTTCTGTAACTCTTGAGAGCGTTAAAATGCAACCAAATGGACCCTTACGGGTCCATTTGGTTTCATTTTACACTCTCAAGAGTTAAATTATATTTAAACATCTGAATTATGTCATTTCAAGAGTCCACACAATTAGAAAATGGAGAATAATTGTTATTTTGACCAACATTTTGCCAGTTCTCTTTTCCAATTGTGGACAAAAACGTGAAAGTTATTAGCTTTGGATGCAAGAGACTAAATTCAACATCACAAACTGTCAACTCAAACTTCAAATGTCAGTATATATACAGGAAAACCTTCCAATTCTCCCCCTCTATTTTTCATTAGAAGTGCATTATTCTTAAACACTATAACAGTGAGCAACACCAACACCACTATTTCAGAGCTCAAACTTTCTAGGAGGCCTTGAAATGGATTTTCAGTAATGGAACCATCAGTTTTTTTGATGTGTAGATCTTGTTGAGCCGCTCATCTTGAAAGTAGCTCTCAAGTCAAAAAAGTGTGGGCACCCCAGTACTAGACTGGCTGAATTACTGCTACAAGCGTCCACGAGGGCAACGCAGGTTGGAGAGTCTTTCCTCTTGGAAGAGTTAAAAGAGTTGTGTAGCCCAAGTCTACACAACTACAGAATGTAGAAGATTAATGGTCTTTTTGATCTGTATGTTTGACTGTTTTGTTTCGTTTCCCAAATCCAGCCTGGAATTGCGGACACAAGGGCAAAAATGTCATCAAATTGTGGTCAGTGGCTCAAATGCAGAATAAATAGTGGTCCCTATGGGATCAAAAAGGTTGAAAAACCACTGCTTTAGCCCCAAGGGGTCGCCAGCAGAGGTGATGTGCCACTGATCATGCATGACGGCAAGGAGCAGCGCGGTATTAGCTGGCAGCATCAACAGCCTCTGGGGTTTTCAGTGGATACACTTTTACTAGGATGCTACCGGTTGTGGTTTGGCCGGCGGCTCCTAGCTGGAACCCCATGGTTTGGCAGTGTGCGAGTCAACAAAACCACCTCAGGGTGTGCCTGTACCATTGTTGCCAGAGAGACAGTTTGTTGACTTAGACAGCGATGGACATACAGTGTTTCCTGAACGCCATTACTTCAGCTTTGCAGGACGATACTTGGGCGATTTAGGCTACAGCCAGTGAAATTCAAGCGTCGTCCACATCACCCGGCTTTCGGCACCGTTGCTGTTAGTATCTTGGCCAGGGTCGGATTGACCATTGGGCGTACAGGGAGCTCTCCCGGTGGGCCACGACCCGTAGGGGGCCAGTGGTATCACGGTATGATTAAAAGCACTGGTTTTCAACCTTTTTGATCCCAGGGCCCACTATTCATTCTGAATTTTAAGCCATGGACCACCATTTGATGACATTTAACCCCAACAGACCCCAAAACTAAAGATTTATTTTTGCTCCACAATTTCAGACTGGATTTGGGAAACAAAACAGTCAAACATACAGATCAAAATGAGCATTAAATCTTCTACATTTTCTAATTAGACTTGGGCCAATTTAGATGAATATTTGAACTCTTGAGTGTTAACAAGAAACCAAATGGCCGATTTTTTCGCCCAGTCCACTACTGATCTTGGCCAGTATTTTCCTATTCCATCCCCATTTAGTGAGACTATTGGCATGCTATGTCAGGACAACTTTCATGACAACTAGGAAACAGTCTGTATAAAATGGCATGCTGTCCCTTTTCTTGTCCAATGGACACTACTAAATAAAGAGAAGGCCTCTTCTCCTTTTCCTTATCTACTATGCTTTGATGGGAGCATTAAGGTGCTGTTATTTGATTAAGTTTGATGCCAAGGCTTCTGTTAATTAAGTTAGTGCCAGGCTGATGATTAGTGACGCAGAGCAAATGGGATATATCATAACCAAGATCAGAATCACTCTGTTCATTCACAATCCATTTATGTACTTAATTTCTCCCCATTTTAGCGCATGCACTTGCACTGTATATAAGTTCAACAAAGTATAATTGTGGATCCATTTTACACACGCACAGCTGTGTTTTGTTCAGAGAGGGGGGGGGCTTATAGTTGCAGAAATAAAGGATTTTATACCACTCACGTTCAACATGTTGGCTAAGGGCTTTCCATGGGTAAGTAGACAAGCTCCCAGTTTAATTCCTGAAGCCTTTTACAGTATGTCCCATTCCCCTTTCACACAGTTCAACATTAGCATGTTTGGGTAAAAAACATTGTTTTTTACCATTCTTGACCCATTAATATCTTGATCAAAGATAAATCCAAGATTCCTAGGTTACAGTTAACCCTATTTCAAACGTAAAATTGTTAAGGCTAAGTCCTGTGTTACGGACATTTTGTCATTTTGACATTTTGTCCTTGTCCTCCCTCTCCTAGAACGACTTGCTCTTTAAGAAAATGTTGTTATTGTCCACTCCAAAGTGCAAATCAGATTTCTGCCCTTGCGCAGTAAGTGTTTAAAAGCCCGCTGTGGAGCAACATTCAGTCAGGTTGTTAGAGCGAAAATTATGCCGATGCTGCAAAAAGACAATTACTTCTCGCTGTGGGCCAAATGTCAGCTATTATTTGGGGAGTCTGAGTTTTTCCATCCTATTTCTAAGGTCATTAATTAAGGCAGCACTTAAGCGGAGGCCACACACTGTGTCTGGTGGGCTGTAGATTTTTTATATTCAAAAGTGGGTTTTCATCGTCTGGCTGATCTGTGTGTGTGTGTGTGTGTGTGTGTGTGTGTGTGTGTGTGTGTGTGTGTGTGTGTGTGTGTGTGTGTGTGTGTGTGTGTGTGTGTGTGTGTGTGTGAAATGCGCTAGACCCTTGTGCGACAAATCCACATTGACATTTCTCCATAGAAAACGCATTAGATACACACACACAAGGACATGCAGAGACGCGTGCCAGACTTGTGTGTGAAACACACATCCGTGTTGACGTGTCTCCATAGAAAATGCAATAGCAGGCACGACGCGTTGCAGAATACACACGTCGAACATGAAAAAAAGCTTTGTGAATATGGCAGCGATAACACATCCCTCCTAGAAATCACAGTATGAACTTCCACTATGCCATCAGACTTTCTCTAACAAAAACTTGCAAATTAAGAAAGCAACGAACCACTGCACAGCCCTGGGACAAACTACCACTAATTGCCTGCCTGCTAATTACACAATCGCTTTTCACGTTGGAGTCTTTTTTTCTTCGCCGGCGTTTCCAAGGTACTACGTCGCTTGAAGGTCTCTCGGTTGTCTGAGTCGTGATTGAGACAGCTAATTATCCACTCGCTGCATTGTCTAACATTTTGGAGGAATAAGCCTTTAATACTTTAATTCCAAATTTTGGTCTGTTTAAGACGGAGGTATTTAAAACTTCAATGTGAAACGGGAGATGAATCTACTCTCATCAAATGTACTGTTTCTGTTGGGCAAACAATTAAATAAATGAGTGTATAGCTGTGAATCTTTAATACAAAATTGATGTGGTAATTCAATTATGGTCCCCACAAAGCCAAACATCCCTGAGTACACAGCTGAATTAATGCGTTGAAGTGATTAGAGAATTTGAATATTGCCTTAATGTAATTAAGGCAAATGATTGATTAGGCAAAGCAAACTTAAAGGCAGCAACAAAATACGGAACAAATAATAACACCACCACCCAATATTTACTTGATAAAGCCCCACAGGGCTTGCTGATGATTGTAATACAACAATGTAATACAGTAGTGCTCATTTGGAAGAAATTGCCCATCTTTCCCATGTATAAAGGATACCTGAGTTGAGCAAAATGAAATGTTGTGCAGAACGCTGTTCTTGTTAGTGTACCGAAGGTTTCGAATCAATACACTAAAGGTTTCATGTATAATGATTTGTTCACCAGTTTTGAGAACTTGGACGGAAGTTCCGGAACTCTGCCTGCATATTCCCAAGCCTGAGCTGAAACACAGTTGAATGTGAACTGAGACAATGAATGATTGATGTCAGGCAGAAGCCTTATAATATCTCCATATTTAATAATATTTCATTTTTTCCGTTAAAAAAACAGTTTGTATATGACAATGTTGAGCAAAACAATCACCACCATCAATTCCCTTTGTGTATGAAATATGCTATACTGTACAAATGTAGGCTATAGGTGGCTGCATTACTAGTTGCCATTGGGCCATGGCTCTTTAGGTGATTGGTAACGTACCCGGCTTATATACAGTATATGAGGTCCCGGGTTCGCCTCCCGGCCGACTACACAAACATGCTTTGACAAAAACAGCATTTCAGCTCAATTAGCTCCAGCATGCATGAATTACCAATACATCATCATCTAGCTCCATGAAACATTGGCTGCTTTTCCTGTTTCCTAGGCCCTGACATGATGCCAAACTGTTACAAGACAGCCAATCTAATATCTCTCCTCCCTTTTCTATTGTGTACACAACGCTCAACTTGAAATGATTCAAAACCACTGCGATTGTTTTGTTTACCCCTGATATTGTTTCTATTCCACTGGCAGAAACATGGAAACTGTTCCCTCCTGGCAGGCAGAACTACTGTCAACATTCTTCTGAAGGTTAGGATCACTGTTCAATTGGCTGAAAGGGAAGCTATTGGCAAAGTCCTGTGTCTAAAATTGCTGATCTCCGAGCTCACATGCCACATTGTGTGGTAAAACGATTGAGCCCTTGCCTGACACACATTCTGATTTATCATTTCGTTTCACTTCATTATTCAGTCTGAAAGTTCTCCCCACGGTAGCAGTTTATGGGTTGGGCGTTGTCAAAGAAACAGTCTTCAGTGATTGGTTCATACCAGCCTATCAGAATATTGGGAAAGCAGACAACGTTGTTGTCATTAACGTGGCTAATTTGCTAGCCAGACAAACACAGCTTGTTGCTATCCAAACAAACACAGCCGACGAGCATTACTAGCATGTGAACAAACGCAGTAAAATATGTCAGATGACGATATTAATAAAACCTGTTTTATTAACATCATCATCTATTACTGCTAGGTCGATTTAATAGCCAGATTGATAAGGTCATGTTTCACCGCAGTGTGAAGCCACCGTGTTTGTTGTCAGACATTGAGTGACAGGGCTTTCGGCCAATCAGCTGCTGTAATCGGATTTTCAACTAACACTGACGACCCCATGGACCGCGTCACTAGACCTGAATGCCCAGGGAAAATAATTCAAGGTGGTGATTCAGGGCTGGATCCAGGCAAGTTGACCCCTGTTTGGAGACTAGAATGAATTACTAATAAACTTTTAACTTGGAAACTGTGATTCTGACTAATATAAACATCAACCTACTGCTATGTGCTGGGCATGTTGTTGCTAGGTTACCTCATCTAGAGACTGTGGCAACACTCACATGACAAGAAGGCACAGATTGTCAATCAACAACGGATTTCATGGATTCCGTTTTGGGAGTGGACATGTGCATAATCTTCTCTGACCACTACATGGTTTTATGGTCAGTATACTTTATGTAACTGGTGCTCAAAGTGGGCTCTGCAGACATAAAGAGGAGGCCTCCAGGTGACCACGCGAAATGATTCATGGTTAAGAACCAAGTGGACTTTTTACATATGGAAATGAAAGTGTGAGAGTGAGAGTGTACAAATGGTGTACATTTATCTCCTCCAACAGTCATGCATGAATTAGTTACCCAAGTTGATTCAACACTAACGTCTTCTAAAACAGTGGTTCTTTCAAAAATTTCTTGTGGTCCAAAATGATGTATTTTGCCCTTCTGAAAACATTTTGTGCCAGGCATCACCAGGCTTTCAAATGGATTTATTGGCATGAGAAAAAACAACAACATACGTTTACATTGACAAAGCAAGAATAGAACAAGAAACACAATGTAACAAGAGCTTCAGCTCTTCAATAGAACTTTCAGTTTGCCCCTCCCCAAACTGATAATAGTCCAATCACAGCTAAGCAGAACATGTGATAGACAAACCTCTCCACCAATAGTTTGCTTATATGACATTGATAAGACATTGTTTTTAAAAAAAAAAAATGCCACACACATTTTTCCACTGCATACTGCATGCCGCGTTGACGGTTTAGGAAGAGATTTTGAAAGTCTGGTTTCTAAAAAAGAAACCAGCAAATAATGTGTAATGTCTATTATATTTACATTGGAATGAATAAGCACAGGCTAAAAAGTTTCCAACCCATGGTTGCACACTGGGGAGAGGGCGTCTTATGGCAAAGCCTATTCAACATCGCAAGGGTTGCTATTCACTATATGCAGAGCAATACAGCTTTGAAATAAGTCTCCTATAGGACCACATAGTGCATCGTTATTTCTTTATTACTGTTGAACCGAGCTGCTTTAACTAATCTATGGTCTGGCTGGATGCCCTGTCCTCCACGTCAGCTGCCCTCTGTATCAGCACAGCTGAAAGAAGATAATTAACCTCTAAGACTCAAAAGTCACCGCTTAGGGTCATCATTCATAACAGCCACCACCATGTCGACCAACTTCGCCCCAACTCACCAGCAAAAAAGCACTAGATTTTCCGCCAGGAGTTTTTCCACTAATTTTGGCGCTAGGGGGTTCTGGAAAAAAAGCTAAATATAGTGACAAATGCACCAAGTTGGCAACACTGGAAGAGAAGCCGACCACCACCCCCATTCCATCAGTCTAAGAGACTGCATCCAAATGACTCATCTCAATCTGCTTGATGTAGAGGCAAAGGGCAGCCGGCAGGTGACGGTTCAAGCACCAATCCATCTTCAGCTCCACAGGGGAAATCCCCCCGGCGTCCATTTAACTGTCTCTCACTGTACATTTACAGTTATACAGTTTTAAACCAATTTCTCATGTCAAGGACATGAAAAATCTCATGATAGTTTGTTCCAGGGATCCCCAGGAGCAAAGATTTGAGTTAAAATGTTTGCTTTAAAACCGGGGTTTTCAACAGGTGGTCCGGGAACCACCAGTGGTCCTTGAGAGAGTTCCAGGTGGTTCCCAGGCTAAATGATGGAAAGTTGGTTAACCAGTTGTAACTCTTTGAGAGCGAAAACATGAAACCAAATGGACCCTTACGGGTCCATTTGGTTTCATGTTTACACACTCAAGAGTTAAAATATACATCATGTGAATAAGTCTATACACAACTAGAGAATGTAGAAGATTAATGGCCACTTTGATTTGTATGTTTGTGTATGACTGTTACTGTATGTTGTCTGTATGACTGTTTTGTTTCCCAAATCCAGCCTGGAATTGTGGCCAAAAACAAAATAAATCTTTAGGGTCTATGGTGTGAAAATGTCATCAAATGGTGGTCTGTGGCTCAAATGCTGAATAAATAGTGGGCCCTGGTATCAAAAAGGTTGACATAAACCCATGGCCACTTAACTGGATCAGGGACTGTGCCCAAACACAAGCACGGCTACCATACAGAAAGCCCATTTGACTATACTAGATACTAGATATAGACAGACTGTACATATAGACATCTCCTTCCAGTAGTAATAATATATATAAATACAGTAAATTCACTCAAAGATCCTCCCTCTCTCTTTCCGATATGCATCCGTCCATTTCTCTCTCTCTCTCTGACTTAATATTATGGACTCTAAGCGTCTGCTGGCTGTATCTCTGTTGACAACTTGACAATGCACACATCTCAACAGACCCTCTTATCCAGAACGACTTGCGGCGTGCAACTTCGAGAAACAGTGACGTGAACTCCAGTCAACCTGCCGATAGCCTTAACTTTTGCTACTTAGCGTATACGTTTGAGTTCTCGAGTCATAGCGTAGAACGGATACTCGACTACAACATAGTAAAAGTTGCTTAGTCAACAAAAGTGCACTTTGAGTCAAACTACTGGTGAACCTCCCTCGAGTCAATATTTCTCAGTGAAATGTAGCACGGTGAAATTCATGAGATAAAGAGAAAAGAAAAAATAAATTAAAATCAAGAATTAAATAAAGTATAACAATGAAGTACTGTTATCCGGTCCACTAACTGTCTGGCTCAGTAGCAAACACTACTGCAGGTGCAGCTTGTGTGATGTTCAAGTAGTGTCCTCTGCTCCGTACCCAACCCCACACACACACTTGTATTACATAAAACCCTTTATGCCTATTTGGCTTGCTGCTACAAAGTATATTCATCACCATGGAGAGAGCTATATGAACATTATTATAGCACCCATTTGAATTCCAGGCTGAATCGCTCCCATTCAGTTTATAGTGCACATAAAGTCCCTGCAAACCCTAATGGCGAAATAGCAGATGGTCTATACACAACAGTTGACCCTGATGTAGGCCCCAGGCAGAAACATGTTGGTGTTTATTTTTAATGAATAAAGGATGTTTCTACTGTACTTCGACTGCACAGAGCAGAGCTGCCGAGATAGTGGGCGCGATCCACTAGCGACCAGGTATTCTGGTTGCGATGGTCACCTGGACAATGCATTGGATGGGTGACCATCATGGAGGGGGAAGGGAGAACACTGCCCTGAATCTCCTGGGCCCCTCCATGGGACGATCGGGTTGGTGAACATGCACTGCCCCGTGCTTGCAGTTATATTTAGGGCTAAGGTTAGAGGGAGTGTTAGTATTGGCACTTCTCCGGACTTGTGCTTATGTTTAGGGTTCAAAGGTCAGGGGAGACCAATCATAGCACAGAGCAGTGCTGAATTACTATAGGGTTAGGGATAGTAATTCGGAACTGCTCTGTGCTTACGGCTATGATTTGGTCCCCCTCAAACTAGGGGGGAAGTCCACACATTTTCAACATTCTAATATGTCATTACTCTACTCTAGCCGCGACCGCAGGTTGTGAACCAAATGAACCCTAACGGGTTCATTTGGTTCCATTTGTACACTCTCAGAAAAAAGAAGCGTCTAAAGAAATCCATTAACATTGTGAAAATACATCTTGATGATGTGATCAAGATGTTTCACCATGTTAGTGGTTTTCTTCAGACCTCCATTTCTTGGGAACACAGAATGGGGGAACTTTTTTATCATGTCCACCCAGCACCTCTAGGGTATACTAATGACATATTAGAACGTTGAAAATGGGTGGACTTCCCCCTAAAAAGTTGTTTATTATACGCACCAAGGAATTCGTTCCACCGTTTTGAGTGCTATGCAGGAGTGCGGTAGGCATAGGATGGGGTGGGGTGTTTTCTCCATTTTTTTTTCCTGACTGAAGTGTGTGGGCAGTGTGGTGGGATAGTAATGCACGGATCCTATCCTGCCAGGTACAGTTCGTAGGTGGAGTGCCATGCCCTTGGTTGTCTGCGAGGCCATTACCATTGTCTGTTTGGCAGCGATCGCAAGTGCTGACTATACTAATAAGCACAGAAGAGGCCTCATCATTACCTCTCTACGGTACAGTGGTGCACAGGCGCCGCTGTTCCATAACATATCCTTCATTAGAAGAACCGCAGCAGCGGCCGGTGTTGGCAATTATTTTCGATGGAATCGAGGAGAAGAAAAGCTGCAGGGTAAATACTGTATATACGGTGCAAAATGTGCAAACAAACAGAAGACGATGATGATGTTATAACACTCTCACGGGTATTACGCATTAGTGTTTTTGTTCTCGTTTTAAAGGTTTGGGATTGTTTTCTCTTGTCTGATGTGAAAGAACTGTGTGTATTTTCTTCTAAGCTGAAATTTTCCACTCAACATGACTTCAAATAAAAATAAAATGTTTATAGTCGCTTGTCACTTATACTCACAGCTAGGTAACCGAATGCTGGCTGAAAATAACGCTTTACTCATTTGACGTGAGAGTAGTTTAAATAACATTTTAAAAAGCACATTGTTCTGCACTCTCTCAGTGTCTTCCAACATACTGAGTTAAACTATTATTAAACCTGTCAAGGAACAGGCAGGTGTGTCTCTAGTAGCTTTATCATTAATTAGTGTGAAACTGAAAATAGTCTATAGACACACATGACACAGGTCACATGTGGGAACAATAGAACCGTTAAACATAACTCTATCACCTTATTGGTAATGTGCTTTTTAAGGGTTTTTGTGTAGGTTCTGTAGTCAAAGGAGCCTTCAGTGATTTGGGTGATTTGGAAAACCATCTAGTCCCCCCGGCAACAACATTCTACAATGCAACGGGCCAATTACACCAAGGCCCACCTCCACTCCATCCTGATTGGAGGAAGGACCCTCTCAACCTGACTGGACAAAAGGCTTTTCTCCCAAAGCCCAAACTGAACCTAGGGTTTTTTTTGCCCCCAGGGGCTCACTGGAGACAGGGAGGAAGTCCTTATATGGTCACCGCAGTCTATAGTAGGGAAGAATAGCCAAAAAAGAAAAAACTATACTGATATTTGAATTAAGTGAATTCACTTACTATACCTTTAAATAGTTATTAAGAGGCATCACTAAAATGCAAATATTATGACCAACAGATTCTGACCACAATTCACAATGCTATAAAACACTAACATAATACCATTCGTCAACATCATATCCAATTTACATACATTACATTAAACACGAGCTACATTAAACACAAGCTACAACCGTACAGGTAAAGGTTAGTCATTCTAGTTATAAGAAGACATCAAGAACTGCCATCCAGGAAATAGGTGCTGTGGGAACCAACACACAGGCATCGATGGCGAGGACATCTTGCACTAACATACGTGGATGTACTCAAGAACGACACAGGAGAGCAAAGCACCAACAAACTGGCCAGATGTGTGGAGAAATGGGATGACTAAATGCTGTGATGGAGGGCTAGAGAGAATACTTCACCACTTATAGGAGGAAGACAACACTTATACTCAATACTGAAACCTGTTGGTGAATCTACTAAGGGTGACATCACAGAATACACTCACTCAGGCCTCTGTTTTTTTAGTCCAGGAGCCAGAGCTCCAAAATTGGAATTGTTAATTAGTGTGCAAGACCATAACTATATTTAAATGGGAATTCCACCCATTTTCAACATTTTACTATGTCGTTAATATACCCAGTAGGAAAGAGGTCACACTGCACAGTATGAAGTGGTCTGACCAGAGCTTGCACATGTGCTTAGTTTTGAACAACTCTAAAGTGAGGGCTTTAGGGGTTTGAACGGACCTATAGACAAGACAGTAAATGAGGCAAAGCCCGTCACTATACGTGACACTGACAAACTCTATTTGCATGTCGTTAGCTCAAACTCCCGCGGCGTCACAGTGAGACGTGTTCCGTGCTGCGAGGGACTGGCCAGAAGTAGTTTAACATGAAAGGATATGTTTTCAGTGGTGGGGGAATTAGCGTGGAGTTACTTGAGTATAGAGGAGTACATTTAGCATACGGTATAATTTGTCCCTGCAAGCTCATCAGATCATCAGATCGGGTCATGGAGCAGAGCACCGATGCATGGCTTTGGGCAGAAATAGATGTCGAGTGGCTCCTAGCCTCCTTGGCTTATAAAACCATTACAAACCATTAAAAGTCACTTTTCAGACTCCAGCTGCTTAATGCTAATCCCTTCTCCCAAGAGGAGTTCTGTTTGCCATTGCCAAATGGAGCGCCAATCGCATGCCGCACGATAACTTAATGAAAACGAAATGAAAAGTAAACATTGAACAAAAGAATTGGCACTCACAACAAAGAGATCAGTGGAGCAGCCTCGGTTTTATGGCTTATCTCATTTATTGGTTCGGAATTCCATTGTTTAAAATGTTATGCTTGTTAAAACACGTGAACTTAATACATTCAATCATTCTAATGCCTCTGACTCTGTCTACGCCTGGACAAATGAGTACAAGAGTTTATAATGATTCAGTTTTTGGAATGATGGTTGGGAGGGACAGAAGGACGGACAGACGGGTGAACAAACGGACAGATAAAGAACGTAATCGAAAATTAAACTTAAAAACTTTTACTTTGTGCCCAAATATGGACAACTTTGGTTTGCATTATTGGACCAAAAGGATAATTAAAGTTAAGTCATGTAACCATAACTGAAGCCTTTTCTTTCTTTTCTTTTAAACGTGGCGAATCCACTTTCTAAATTTGAGTCTGCAGCTGCGGCCTGTGGCCTGGATCCAAGTAATATTGCCAAGTCCTTAATAATAATCTTTATTTGTATAGCACCTTTCATGACATAAAATGCAGCTCAAAGTGCTTTACATTGCAATAGAGAAGAAGACAAAAAAAGAAAAAAGAGGCGTAAGCTACTTTGTACTCCGATCTTTTCATAGACGTGGTTGCTTGCTTCACTCCTGAAATGTGGCAAACCAAAGAAAAAGTAAAAGCAAACAAACAAAAAAACACAAAGTCATTAAGTAATAAAGTTCACTACTTACTTCACGTGTGAAGTAAGTGTGAATTTTTTTCTTAGCTCATATTTGTAGAACCGCCCTGTCTGGGGCAGTTATACTTTAGTTTAGCCATTTTATTGTTTCATTGTAATTAGCATAGCCATGATGTTTAAAAAATATATAATAAAGTTAGCCATACTAGCCAAACAGCTCAAACTTTGATTTGAAACTTCCTGGCTGCGCTAACCAGCGTCATCGTCATTTCTATGACAACACAGCGAGAAAAG
The DNA here is from genome assembly GCA_039105355.1 of Benthosema pterotum. NCBI lineage: Eukaryota > Metazoa > Chordata > Actinopteri > Myctophiformes > Myctophidae > Benthosema > Benthosema pterotum. Next base: position 15,358,997 of record CM076985.1, on the reverse strand, counting down.
TCCATTAAATTCCCCTGCAGTACATAAGCATAATTAAAAACATCCGCTCGGTAACGTAACAAATTGTATCTGTGGCCAATGCAAGTCTCTCTACTAATGTGCAAAGCTGCATTATTAGTCCAGGCAAAATAGAGTTTCAAGTGGAATAAATTGTAACATGGGATTTTTCTTCACAGATCATTTCTTTGAGGTCTCCAGAACAACATATTAAAAGTCCCGAAAAATCCCAGTTGCGCAAATATGTTTAATTTCATAAAGTAATAAAATACATAGGCTCCAATGGAGCCCCCTTCCTATACAAACCCATTATAACTTAAAACTCCATTTTAACCATGATGGATTATTCAAAAACAACCCATCTTTTTTCTGGTGACTGATATTGTCCTCCTAATATGTGAGAGGGCAGTGGAATTTCATTTACAGGTTTCATTTATTTTTTAAAAAATATTCATTTCGGTGGGCATGCCCAGATATCGAGGCAGCTACATTTTCCAAAACAATATTTAAAAAATAACTGAAACCTTTGAATGAAATTCCACGGTCCTCTCACGTATTAGGAGGACAATATCAGTCACCAGAAAAAAGATGGGTTGTTTTTGAATAATCCGTCATGGTTAAAATGGAGTTTTAAGTTATAATGGGTAAATGTAGCTGCCTCCATATTTGGCCATGCCCACCGAAATGAATATTTTTAAAAAAATAAATGAAACCTGTAAATGAAATTCCACTGCCCTCTCACATATTAGGAGGACAATATCAGTCACCAGAAAAAAGATGGGTTGTTTTTGAATAATCCATCATGGTTAAAATGGAGTTTTAAGTTATAATGGGTTTGTATAGGAAGGGGGCTCCATTGGAGCCTATGTATTTTATTACTTTATGAAATTAAACATATTTGCGCAACTGGGATTTTTCGGGACTTTTAATATGTTGTTCTGGAGACCTCAAAGAAATGATCTGTGAAGAAAAATCCCATGTTACAATTTATTCCAATTTTAGGTAAAACATGAGCTAAAATTACTGGCCTATATTGCTTTGTTAAGTTATTGTCTTTCTAATCTTGAGGACCACAGCAGGCCTGTAAAGATAAAGTGAGAGTGCTGAATGTTGCTGGCTCCGTTTTTACTAGACTCAATTATACTCCGTCATGATGCAACGGTGTTGGGTCTACCCGAAAATAGCAGACCTGCAAGACCTCCCAGCACTGCATCCACAACACGCCGTATGGTTGTTAGGTCAGTTGTTTCACAAACACCAAGGTACGACGGAGCATACACAAGGCGTTATGCGGCCATTTTCATAAGGGATACTTGATGAGGAGTGCTCTGGTTGGTACTCAGCAGATTGATACATGGGATGCCTGCCATGAGCAACATAGGGAAATGCGCATAGGTGATTTTAGGCTCTCCCAACAGGGGGGCATAGATCTGTAACTCTTGAGGGCGTAAAATCAAGAGTTAAATTATATTTAAACATCTGAATTGTGGAATTTTCAAGAATGTACGCAGTTAGAAAATGTAGAATAATTGTTATTTTGACCGAAATTTTGCCAGTTTATCTCTCTAAAGGGGCTTACAGACGGCGAGGAATAAATCGCCCACTCTAATTCATTCTCAATGGGGCCGGCGTTTTTTTAGCGGAAAAGTTCAAAAATCGACGGGCGTTCAAGAGAGCGTTTATCGACGGTCGTTTTCCGCCCGGCGTCACTCATTTTTATCGCGCGCGCGTGCACGAAACGAGCACGCGCGCGCGAGTTTTAAAAAGTTCAATCTCAGTGAACTTTTTGTAAAACGCTTGGCGATTTATAGCAAACAAACATAATGAGGAGTGAGGACGATGAGGACCCACTCTACCAGTAGACCTGCACAGTGACTTCACCGTTTCTGTTCCAGGAGTGGATTCCCTATTCATTTAAGGCTCTAGCGCAGCCGAGCCAGGACAGGATCTAGCCAGCCCTACTAGGGTGGGCTGGAAGAATGGCGGGTGGGCAACTCCAAAGTTTTTCATAAGAAGCAGTGCTTTTGAACATTTTTTATACCAGGGCCCACTATTTATTCGGCTTTTGTGGACCACTAGTGGTCCACTGGTTGAAAACCACTGATATTACCTTTCATTGGGTGGGCAGGATGCACGTTTGGGTGGGCTGTGCCCACCCCTGCCCCCCTCTATATCCGACCCTGAGCCGAGCCATGACGTGAGCTGTGGCAATTCTGCTCTAACGTTCTAATGTTTACAACGCATTATTGCGCGACGTGTTGTGAGTTTGTCACGGCCACGCTATATGACAAAGTGAAGCATGTTGATGTTGGTTACATGCTTTTAGCCAGCAGAGTTTATTATACAACATATTTAAACCGTGATTGATGCTGCCCATTTTATTTTAACCTACGCAACTTGGAATAACTATAGTCTACGTTCAAATGTCAACCTCTACGGCTGCAGCCATCATTATTGGTGACTGGTGAGTGGTGAGTCATTAATTCATTGTAAATGAATTGTAAATTCAGCGTGATCATGATCAGGTAGCCTGCTGACTGCAAGGATGTAAGCTACTGGGAAGTGTAGTCTGTTGGCTGCTGATCCACGCATTTCGTGCGCCCCACTCCCTCCTCCCCCTCCTGGCATAAAACGCTCGGCGTTTATCGACGGGCGATTTTCTTAATGTTGGCAAAGAAACTCGCCCGACGATAACGCCGGCGTTTATCGATGCCGTCTGGAAGCCAGTTTATCTCTCTTAAATTGTGTGGACAAAAACGTGAAAATCCTGAGTTTTGGGTCCGAGAGACTAAGACTCAACATCAAATGGTGGTCCTCCGTGGCTAAAATTCAGAATAAATATTGGGCCCTCGTATGAAAACGGTTGAAAACGACCGCTACAGAATATAAGCAACTAAATATACTAGATGAGTAGCGGTACTGTGAGGTACTGTGATTTAATTTCTCATTTTGGAACATAGCATAGCCATGTTGTCAATGTCAGTGAGGTAATTCTGTAAGTATTCATTACAAAAGCATGCATGGAATGAAAAACATACTTTTGTATTAATGAGTACGAAGATACGATTGAACGAAGTTGTAACTGCCAAAAAAACATTGAGGTGAATGATATCTAAGAAAGGCATAGTAGCTTTATTTATATTATGGACTTTACTATGTCACTAATTAAAATATGGATAATATACACTATTTAATTATGATATTCAAAGGCAGTAATTTTGAGTTTTCTGTTGGTATTAGATCTTGTTTTTTTATTTTCTTTGTTTTGTAGTACAACATACATGGGGGGTTGCAAGGATAGCAATGGGGGTTGAGAATCATTGCTAGAGGCGGGAAAAAAAATCTTCTCTTATGGTGGTTCCCTGGCATACCTTTTCAAATGGCGTCCATGGGCTCATGGGGGTCCTTGACATGAAAAAGGTTGGGAACCACTCATGCATGCAAGTATTCTATATACAAAACTGACAAGCTTGAACATGCAACGCATGGGACAACGACAAAGTAAGCACTCTCAATCGGTTCACGAGTGGAGACATGGCGTGGAAATAAGTAAGACCTGTTCATCTTCATCACGTTGACGACGACAAGTGGAAGGATGCTCAATTAGCTCAAATCAGGCAGCGGGGCCCATCGGGCCCACGGCACGACGGAGGGGCTGCAGAGTGCTGTCGCCTTCTCAGGTTTGAGTGGCTGCGTGCGCTGCATGTAATAAACCTTTATTAAGGCAGGCTTTGTTTAGCACAGCTGGAACCCTTAGTTCATTTTAAACACAATGCAAATTATCCAAACAACAGGTTATTCATGAGAACACGGGCAAATTAAAGAGTCACAGGCGAGAGCAAATTGAAATGTGCGTGTGTGTGTGTGTGTGTGTGTGTGTGTGTGTGTGTGTGTGTGTGTGTGTGTGTGTGTGTGTGTGTGTGTGTGTGTGTGTGCGTGTCTGCGTGCCGATCTGCCTGCCTGTGTGATACAATATTGTTTTGACTTTCAGAAATTATGGGACCCCATGGATTTGCGTCCAACTCATTTTGCTTTACTTTGTTACTGAAGAACAACAAAGTGAGAGTACTTTGGGCACCTTCCTGCAAATTATTTATTTTGTATTCTTTTTTTGTTGTTTTTACCTTGCAGGCAGAATTGATTGAGTATACACAGTATAGAATACTGTGTTACTGAAGAGCAACATAATACATAGTGTGTATTTTCTCTCCCTGGTTCTTAACGTTGTTTGGCCACTTGATCCTGATTCTTTTCACCATTCTACAAGTCTCTGTCTTAACTGTAAAGGACGCGGGTCTTACTTTGTTGAGTTGTAGAGCCGCACTTTGGTTGACATGCAGTAGTCCTAGGACATTTAGCATTTGAGCCACGGACCACCATTTGAGGACATTTTAGCCCCACAGTCCCCAAACCCAAAGATTTCTTCTGTTTTTATCTACAATTCCAGGCTGGATTTCGGAAACATAACAGGCAAACATACTGTAGATCTCTAGTAGTGTAGATTTGGGCCAATTCAGATGATGAATATTTTAACTCTTGATAGTGTAAAAATGAAACCAAATGGAATGGTTGATAGAGGTGTTGAGGGGAATTCCACCCATTTTCAACATTTTTTCGGAGAGTGTACAAATGCAGCCAAATGAACCCTTACGGGTTCATTTGGTTCCATTTGTACACTCTCAGAAAAAAGACGCGTCTTAAGAAATCCATTAACATGGTGAAAATGCATCATGATGTCATCAAGATGTTTCACCATGTTAGTGGTTTTCTTCAGACCTCCATTTTCTTGGGAACACAGATTGGGGGAACTTTTTTTATTATGTCCACTCAGCACCTCTAGGGTATACTCATGACATATTAGAGTGTTGAAAATGGGTGGACTTCCCCTTTAAGTGGCACCATGGGATCGCTGTCACATCAAGTCCAGCCATACTTCTTTGAGTAGTGGAAAAACTTCACTGCTGATAGTGGTGACTATACACAATTTAACTGCTGACACGTTTTCAGTACACGACAAGATAAAAAAAAAAAAAAAAAAAAAACAGCAAAATGAATCTGGTAAGGTAACTTAACTCTTTGCTGTAGTCAGTAGAATACATTCAAAGCCAATATCTTTTTTGATGATTGCATTTGATGTTGTAAGGCACAGCATGACAACAGATGAGTCAGGTGCCCGGCGTTCTCGCTGTGATTGTGGATATTGTAGAGTCGACACATTATTATACACTATCCAAAATCACATTCACTTTAATATACTTTTTTTTTTGTTGGGGAATGCGGATCCTGTTCTAAAAGGGGGCAGGTACTCGACTGTAGTGTACAGAGGGAGAGATTAGTTCAGATGCACTCAGGCCCGGATGTAACATTTCCCATTTGGGGGGGCAGGCAAAAAAAATGGCATGAGGGCAGCTTCATCAATGAAGCTGCCACCATACCATGTTCATTTAAATGCTTTAGTTCTGTGACCGACAAGATTTATTGTACAGGAATTATATTAAACACGGAGGCACCAATAATAACATCAGTTGTTGTCGAAGTTACAACAGCCATGCAGCATGTATTAAGCTAAAGGTCTGACTCAGAGAGTTTTCTGTTATGAATGATGAAATGCTGTTGGTTTAGTGGTGTGACAATTGTAGTTAGTAGCAGTAGTACTAGTGTTTCAAATCATTTCAAATATAAGCACTTTCATGTGAAATATCTTTGAAATGTGGGTTGTTTTGCATGCCATCATGTTTGATGGGGCAGTCTGGGCATTTAGGGCGGCATTACCCCCCAATGCCATGACTAGATTCGGCCCTTGGTGCACTGCAGCGAATGTTGTAACCGCAGAAGCTAATATAGACCTAGTCAATCACTCATGGAGGAAAGCATAGTTTGCAATGTACAGTATTACGATTTTTTTTTAGCATTATGACAGTATATGATTTTTTTAATAGATTTTATAGATAGTCTCCAAACAACACTAAAGTATTCACACATGGGGTTGTGATGGACGGTCAGCCTTTGTTCTGTTAGAGCAGGGGTTTTCAACAGGTGGTCCGGGGACCACCAGTGGTCCCTGAGAGGATTCCAGGTGGTCCCCAGGTTAAATGATTGGTTAACCAGGTCTAACTCTTTGAGAGCGTAAACATGAACCAAATGGACCCGCAAGGGTCCATTTGGTTTCATGTTTACGCTCTCAAGAGTTAAATTATTCATCATGTGAATTAGCCCAAGTCTACACAACTAGAGAATGTGGAAGATTAATGGCCTTTTTTTTATCTGTACGTTTGACTGATTTGTTTTCTCTGAAATCCAGCCTTCTGGTATTGTGGACAAAAGAAATCTTTAGTTCTGGGGTCTGTGGGGCTAAAATGTCATAAAATGTGGTCTGTGGCTGAAATTCTGAATAAATAGTGGGCCCTTGTATGAAAAAAAACTGTGTTAGAGAGCAGGACATGGAGCGACAGCAGAGAGAAATTAATGATAGTAATTATTGCATGAAAGAAAAACATATTTTCTCCTATATGCATGCGATCCTGTCGGTGTGCAGGCGTTTGGCTGGTATGTGCATGTGCCCTGCACTGGAATCTGTCTGTTTGGCCATGGAGAAACTGGCTTGGTGCATTGCTCCATTAGCCATGGCTGTGTCCTCCACCACACTGCATTAATCCTGGTTTATCCTTCGTCGTACACCAGGGGTATTCCACTAGATCAGTGGTTTTCAACATTTTGAATACCATGGCTCACTATTTGTTGTTCATTTTAGCCACAGAGGACCCCCATTTCATGTTGAAGTTTGTGTCCACAATTTAGGTGATAACTGGGAAAACATGGGTGAAAATAACAATTCTTCTACATTTTATAATTGTGTAGATTCTTGAAAATTAAGTCAATCAGATGTTTAAATATAATAATTTATCTTCAAGAGTTACAGATCTGTAAGGATCCATTTGGTTACCAACTGTCCGTCATTTAGCTGGGGACCACCTGGAATCCTCTCAGGGAGCACTGGTGGTCCCCGGACCGCTGATTATGGAAACCACTGCACTAGATTAAGCAGGGGGGCGCAACTGTAGAATGTCTGTTCTACAAACACATTTTGCCCTGCAAATACAAACATGTATGCATACTGTATGTGTATGAGGAAGAATAATATACTGTATGTCTCTTAAATATGCTACCTTAGAATAGATGTAGACAGGCATAAACATTATCATTTAGTGGTCAACGAGTGTCAACAGCAGGCCACACATACATGCATGTATGCATTTGTTCCTGTGTATGACTTTGTGAGAGTGTCTGCATGTTTTGCATGCGTGCATTTACACACGCACGCACGCACACACACGCACGCACGCACGCACACACACGCACACACACACAAACACACACACAGGTGAGTCTCATCATCAGCCCTGACCCTCAGGTTGAGAATCACTGTTATTATCATTCATAACAGTCTTTGATTATACCCTGGCATCTCCAATATCCTCCCACCCTGTGACTGACAGCAGGGAACCTGCCGCGTCACCGCTGACAACTTCACAAACATGTTGTGGCGCCTTTGTGTTTTCCCCCAAACAAACGGCCCGGCATGGGGAGAGATTGATGCCGGGTTTGACATATTCCACTAAATAATGACTGTCTCTTCTTATGCAAGGTGTCAGAAATGTGTGGTTTCAAGTACAGGACCACAAGAAGTGAGTTCTTCTGTTCCAGGAGAATGACAGCAGGAAAAGGAAGTAAACGTCTGGAGAATAATAATTTCAAATATAAACAGAGAGATCTCTCAAAGGAGCTTAGAGCAGTTTAGAGCTTTAGAGCAAAACTATTCCGCAGACACAAAGTGACATGTCATAAACGGAACATTTCCTTTTGATCAAGCACATCCAAATGGGCGTGCAATAATAATAATAAAAGAAACCATGTGATTTATTGATTCTGGGCATAAACTGACACATCTCCAAAGTTGAATTAATACTTTGCCTAAAATCTAGCCTTCAAAGTGATGTTATGATGATGACACACATTCCATTAAGTTTGAAATACAGCTCTGTAAAATTCTGAGGAACGGAACGGAACAGGCATGAGGAGATCTAGGACCTATAGGCCAAAATAACTATTATAATGTAATGTATGTGCATTACACTGAGCACAAAAAAATGAAATGCCCCATTGGTATCAAATGAACCATGTGAGTGTTCTTATACAATGCACATTTGTCAAAAAGAACACCTACTATATCTAATCTACAGTATCGAATAATATCTAGTCTTGGGTAGCCAGACTATTCCACAATCTCTGAATGCTAGATAGAGTCTGGAATTACAGCTCTCATGAGCCAAGAATCAGATATATAGTTATCTGCTGCTCAGACAGGAAAGATACTGTATTTGACCACTCACAACATGGTGCTCAATGGAACTGCAGTGCATAGAGTCATAACGAATGGGAGGTTCATGTTATTTGTGCATGGATAGTTTAAATCAATAAAGTATCATGGGATGAACAGAACACAGACAAAACTAATTAAAACAAACTAGCCATTCAACAGTTAGCACTTTGTTTTGCTCGAGTAGGATTATTTTTGGGGGGACGCACCAACTGAGAGCATGCATCACATGATCACATCTGCTTTATCAAATTCTCATGAGCCGACGTCCCTGGTTCCAGAATCCAGACTGTATGATGAAGCATGGTGAATGAGATACACAATCCACGTAAAAAGCGCCTTGGATAAAGGCCGCTATAGTAAACGCGCCATTTACCATTCACCAAGACTAGCGGTTTTCAACCTTTTTGCTACCATTGCCTACTGTTTATTCAGCATTTGAGCCATGGACCACCATTTGATGACATTTTTGCCCCACAGACCCCAAAACTAAAGATTTCTTTTGCTGTTTGTCCACAATCCAGGCTGGATTTCGGGGGAAAACAAACAGGCAAGCACAAAGATCAAAATGACCCTTAATCTTCTACATTCTTCTACATTCTCCAGTTCTCTCCTAATGCACATGATGAATATTTTAACTCTTGAGAGTGTAAACATGAAACCAAATGGACCCGCAAGGGTCCATTTGGTTTATATGTTTACGCTCTCAAAGAGTTACACCTGGTTAACCAACTCTCCATAATTCAGCCTGGGGACCACACCTGGAAACCTCTCAAGGACCACTGGTGGTCCCCGGACCACTGGTTGAAAACCACGGCCAAGACTAATTCTTATTCACAAGCTCACAATGCTTTGCAATGTGGTGCGATATTACAGGTCTGGCGCTGCCAATAATACATAGCAGGATTCACACGTTAAGACTCAGAAGTTTGTTGAGTCGTGCCAAGCAATCTCCAGGGTTCTAACCTTGATACAAAATAACATCCTATTTCTACATTTGAAAATAGCCTCAGGCCCGATTCTTCCTTACAGATTACTCTTGTCCTGAGAAACACCGAAAACGAATAACATTTTCCACTCCCTGAATAACTAACTACCTTGAAGGTGTCCCTGGAAGTAGCCTTCAAGCTTCAGTTGGTCCAGTAGAGCAGCTTAAAGGATATCCGCACTTTAAGTCGGTGATGGCAAATTAGACTGTTAAGGTATGAAAATGTACCCAAAGGAAGACTACAATTCTGTGTAAGGCATTAATATCACCAGAGAACGCACATACTGTAACTGTTTTAAATGAGCCAAAGATATTGGGGGTAATGAGTCAATGTTTTGACCGCTCATTAGTCTGACCCATTACTAACCCTGTCCCAAAACATAATCCTAACCATAACCATAATAACCAAATGTGGACCATTGCTATAGTCCAAACACAGCTAAGCGTAACATGTGATAGACAAACCTCTCCACCAATAGCTTTCCTATATGATAAAACATTGTTTTTAAAAAAAATAAATGTCACACACACATTTTTCCACTGCATAGGGCACGCCTTGTTGATGGATTTGGAAGAGATTAGGAAGATCTGGTTCCAAAAAATGAACCAGTATTTATTGAGTCCATGATATTTTCATTGGAATGAATGAGTCCAGCAGGAAAGTGTTCTAGGGTGGACAAGAGGGCGGGGCTTACCTAAAGGTCTATTGTATTCCCATTTAAATGGTGCCATGGTCTTATCATCACTGCCACCATTGATGGCGATAATGAAACTATAAATAAACGATAAATTATGAAATAGTGCCATCCATATTCAAATGCATTCATCTTGCTTGCAGCTATACGAATTATCGCCAGTTTTATTCCTGACGCAATAAGGGAAAAAAAGTATCTATAAAGCACTTTTAATGCATCCTCAATCAACTTCTATCTCACTCCCAGCTGGGTGCACAAACTCACCCTCATTATTCTTGGTCTAGAATGCTATACATAGGCTACTTTTATATACAGTATATGTGGGGAAAAAAGTATATTGGGAAAGCAATTACAGTATATTACTTTAAAAAAACATGACAAGAAAATTGCTTGACTGCGCAAATCTGGAGGCCTCTCCATCTGCCCACCCTCCCCAACCGCGTAATGATCGAGAGAATAGAGAATGGATGCATAATATTTCTTTTTCTCTCTTTTTTTCATCAATGGCAATAGACAAGTAGCCCAGGGTTGTGTGTAGTTTATTTGACGAAGCGACAGGTCTGACAGCAAAATACGTTTAAATCAAACCTGGCATTGTTTGTGCCATAGTTCAACATTACTTAAAAAATTTGTATACGTCCTTCAACCAAGGTTCATGTTTTAGACAAAGTAAGAGTGTTTTTGTAACAAATTATTATGGTGCTTTATCTATTTGTTGTACTATTTGCTCTACTGCAGGGGTTTACAACCGTTTTGACACCATGGAGCACCATTTATTCAGCATTTGAGCCACAGACCACCATTTGATGACATTTTAGCCCCAAAGACCTGAAGAAGGCCGCAAGGCCGAAACGTTGCTCTATTTATTTAATAAATGCTCTTGAACCAGTAAGTGGTGGTGTGCGGGTCTCCTCCCTTCTAAAGCCCCAAAGACCTAAAACTAAAGAATTCTTTTGGTTTTGCTCACAATTCCAGGCTGGATTTTTACAAACAAATCAGTGTAGACCTCTTAATTAAATAGTGCTAATTCAGATGATGAATATTTTAACTCTTGATTGTGGGAAAATGAAACCAAATGGACCCGCAAGGGTCCATTTGGTTTCATTTTTACATTCTCAAGAGTTACATCTGGTTAACCAACTTTCCATCATTTAGCCTGGGGACCACCTGAAACCCTCTCAAGGACCACTGGTGATTCCCGGACCACCTGTTGAAAACCCCTGCTCTACTTGACTCCATGAAATTGCATCTGGCCACAGAGGTTCATAGGATATACTGAATGTGCCTTTTTTAAGTTGCAGCTCGGATGACAGAGCAAACAGCACACATTCCACAGTTTCAGTAAGGATTCTGACAAGTGGCCTTTGAAATTTCCTGTAGGCGTTTAGTGCTGTCGCCACGCTTGACTGCCCCAGCCCCCCCAGCCCCCCCACCCACCCACCAAGCCATGATTTCCCACGGCGCCTAGGCTCATTGTGTTGTCCATCTAGCTAATGAAAAATAGACTTGGACTAGGGGCGGATGTAACATTTCCCAATTGGGGAGGGGGGGGAAGAAGAATGGTATGGGGGTAACTTCATCGTCTGTGGCGTGAAGAAGAGCCACGGACGATGAAGTCGCACCCACCATTAGGCAAGTATACGCATCAATAATAATCAGTTGTTGTTGAAGTTACAACAGGCACGCTGCATGCATAAAGCTAAAAGTCTGAATCAGAGTTTTTCTGTTTTCAATGATGAAATGCTGTTGGTTTAGTGGTGCCACAACTGTAGTTAGTTAGTAGCAGTAGTAGTGTTTGATAATTATTTTAAATATAAGCACTTTCATTTGAAATATCGTGGGTTTGTTTTGCATGCCATCATGTTTGGTGGGGCAGTCAGGGTATTTAGGGGTCCATTGCCCCCCCATGCCCATGCCTAGATCCGCCCCCTGACTCGGACTGATGTATAGGCTGCCTCCAGTTTCACGGCACGCTCTGCACCGTGAAACACAGACGCCGCTTGTAAAACCGGTGTCTGTCTGAAGGGTGAAACATGAACGGGAAGGTGTGCAGGTATATATGGAATACTGCTTCTTTACTGCGGTCGCGTGCACCGAACCGTGCGCGGGCCTCGTGTAACGAATAAATCTAAACAACAACCGAGGAGCAGCAGGGGCGGATCTAGGCATGGGCATGGGGGGGCAATGATGCTAAATACCCAGTCTGCCCCTCCAGACATGATGCCATGCAAAACAACCCAACTTCTGCAACTTCAACAACAGATATTATTGATGCTTTACTTGACTAATAAAAGTCCTGTAACCAAAATTTTTTTGCGCCTCCAACATGTTCTCTTGCCCCCCCCCCCAAATGGGACATGTTACATCTGCCCCTGAGGAGCAGTAACACTTCATTCAATATATCGGGAGCGCCAAATGATGCGTCGACTGGCCGCGTAGCACTTACAGCACGGGAAGTGATGTAGCGTTATTGGTGGCACGCCGGCTCCGCGTGTTGCCGTCTCAATCACACAACATTATCCGTGATTTGCATTTTGCCCGTAGCACCTCGCGCTGCTCATGAACCTCCTTTGAAGAGAAGGAAATTGTCCGTGGTTTGCATTTTGCCCGGAGCACCTCTCGGCACTGATAAACCCCATGGAAGGGAAGCTAACTGGACGAGATGCTGATCTGCATGCAATTCATTAGCCTGGACTGGATGTGTTACGGAGAGCCGCTATGTGGCAGGGCTGGATCTAGGCATGGGTACAGGGGGAGCAATGCCCCCCTAAATGCCCAGACTGCGCCACCAAACATGATGGCATGCCAAACAAGCAATTTTCAAAGATATTTCAAATTAAAGTGCTTATATTTGAAATGATTTGAAACACTACCACTACTGCTACTGACTAACTACTATTGTGGCACCACTATACCAAGACCATTTCATTGTTCCAAACAGAAAACTCTCTGAGTCAGACCCTTAGCTTTAAAGGTAGGGGAAGTGATTTCACTTTTGTCAGATATCACCCAAAAAATATTTTTTTCTGTTAAAATGCTCTATTATAAGGTGTGGAAACCACATATGGATTTTCCCCCTCCCCCACGTTAGCAGAGGAGCTAATAAAAGTTCCCCAGGTGGTGGCGAATTCTCCTCCAATCAGGAGCGAGCAGCAGGTTCACATAGTGTAGCTACTGTTGGGGGCCCCTAGTGCACCAGGCTGGTACTACACCATGAATTTCAAATCACTTCCCCTACCTTTAAGCTTGCTGCATGCCTGTTGAAACTTAAACAACAACTGATGCTGTTACTGATGCTTATACTTGCCTGTAACTGTAACTGTAAATGGTATATTATTTTCCCCTGCCCTCCCCCCAATTGGGAAATGTTACATCCGGGCCTGTGCTATGGGTCTGACCAGCAGACACTGCAGGCGAGCCTGAAGGGGAGATTTCAGCACCGCGGACAGCGCGTAGCTCTCAGCCAGCTGATTGGAGGGGAAGGTACGCGTACGTCCCTAATGTGCATAATCATCTCCAAGTGATTACATCTCTGGTCTGATTAACAAGCTGCCCTACGGCGCATGTGGTCTGATGAGCCTGGGGCTATGTGAGTGGACAGTGTCCCCCGCGCTCTGAACAGAAACTACTGCAGCAGCTGAGGCTACTTAAAGGAGTTTGAATAAGTGTTTGAAATACGCTGGGCCAAGGAAGAAGCTTTGTTGATCAGTGTTGAGAACTATCCCCTCTACCACCTCCCTGCCTCTGCACATTTTGGGCTTGTTCACTGGTTCTGCTGTGTCTAATCAGGACTCACCAGTGCTGTGTACAGTGGAGTTTTTTGATTGATTGATTGATTGATTGATTGATTGATTTATTAGACAATAAAATAGAATACAGAAATAAAGCAGTACATATTACAGTACAAGTACATTTGTCCAACAGGATAACTGAAGACCTCTCGGTCTTGTTTCCATTTGGGTCCCATGTATACAAAAAAATAAATAAATAGATTTTAAAAAATGCCATTAATGTCAACCATTGAGCTCTCTCAGTGACATGAGCTCTTAACTACAAAACAAAACAACTAAATCCTAAGATACACACTGTCATACCATATAACGAAAGGACACATATTGATAAACAATTCATGGGGCAATATGGAGGTTTGGGCCGTCACCTCCTCCCCTCAAGGCCCCCTGATAAGTGAATTTTCAGATTGATCTTAAGGGAAGAAAATGATGTACTCGTTTTAAGAAAAGGGGGAAGGGCATTCCACACCTTAGTGGCAGTGCTTAGAAAGGTTGACTTACCCATTTTAGTTGTAAATATTGGTGGCACCAGATCATTATCGTAGTTAACGTTCACACTCAAGTCTATTGGAAATATGCTGGTTGCCAACTAAACTTCATGGAATCACTAGATTGGAGAGCATCACATCTGGAGACTTCAAAGTGCAAGGCATCAGTGAGAACAACCAGTAATAACAAACCTATATATATATGGCTAAAAGCTTTGGATTGTTACCACAATGCACTTCAAAGCGGTTTCCTCTCCAATCGCGTCCACACTTCAGCTAAGAAAGATTAATCTCATCAAGGCAGTCTCTGATATTGAGTGTATAGAGGCTTGTGAGGCTACTTGACATAGTTATGGGGTATCAAAGGGTATAACAAGCTAATCAAAACAAACCTGAAGGGAGATTTATTGACTGAATGGGTTTGAGAGCTCACGCGTGCACACTCACACACAGGCGCACGCACACACACAGTACTGTGCCTTCTTCTAGGCTTGTGGAACACTAGCGATTCCACCTTACTGTTGCTTCTATCGATTTCATCCGAGGATTAGCAGGGGCGGATGTAACATTTTCCGAATTGGAGGGGCAGGAGAAAATGGCATGGGGGCAGCGGCGGCTTCATCGCCTGTGTCGCTTTGCGGCACGCCACGGGCGATGAAGCCGCCCCCATACCATTTTCGGTTACAGGACTTTTATTAGGCCATTAAGCATAATAACATCAGTTGTTGTTGAAGTTGCAACAGACACGTAGCATGCACAAAGCTAAAGGTCTGACTCAGAGTTTTCTATTTTCAATGATGAAATGCTGTTGGTTTAGTGGTGACACAGCTGTAGTTAGTAGCAGTAGTAGTGTTTCAAATCATTTTAAATATAAGCACGTTAATTTGAAATGCGTTGTTTTGCATGCCATCATGTTTGGTGTGGCAGAATGGGCATAGGGGGGCATTGCCCCCCCCATGCCCATGCCTAGATCCGCCCCTGAGGATTAGTCTTTTTGCACTCGTTGTGTTGATCCCAAATTGCTTCCCATTCGGTGAGCAAGAGTTCCCTGTCCTACAACACGGTAAACTGCTCAGTGTTCAGTCAACAGTTTGTTAACTTGCAGAGTGAAACTAACACTATCCACAATAGTATATACTGTATGTGCAGCACCCTGAGGAGCTGTTAGCTGTCACTAATGGGAAATGTAACTGGAAAACTAGACATACTAGTTCTGAACTCTCTTTTCCAGGACTTCGTTTTAGCTGTCGGATAGAAACCTCGTCGCTTTTTTTTCTTCTTTTTTTCACTATTATTTCAAAGATTTGTATGCTCAAGTAGAGCATTAACATTAACAATTAAAAAAATATGGAGATATGATGTTTCTGCACGGCAGCGCCATGCTGCTGACAATGGCCGTACAGCCAGGTGGCAGGGGATAAATCAAAGTGACAGAGTGAGCAGCGACAGTATACGCTAACAATTCCCCCGGCAACGCCTGGCGGTGGCAGTCATTTCTGACTCCCAGAGAGAGACAGAGAGAGAGAGAGAGAGAGAGAGAGAGAGAGAGAGAGAGAGAGAGAGAGAGAGAGAGAGAGAGAGAGAGGTGCACCTGTGTTTAGAGACGCTTCCCCAATGCATCATAACTAGGACAGCTACTGCTCTGTCACTCCATAGTTTTGACAGAGCCTACAATACAACAGCAGAATGCAAGAATGAATGCATATGACTGGTACAGTCGCACGCGCATGCGCGCGCGCACACACACACACACACACACAGTTTCGGTCCTGATATCTGAATGGAACTCCTTAAAAACAAACAAACAAAAAAACAGTCTTCAAATGCACTTGAAAACGTAAAGGACCACTTCACCACATTGAACATGTCTCTATAATATAATAGGTCATCACAAATGTTCATGATCAGAAAACAGTGCACTTCAGAAACCCGTCCACCAATGACATCATTGATGGGGAATCCATGCTAATCATTCTACTCACAAAAATATAAATTTGTTTAGAGACATTTATACTTTTGGGTCATAATTACATCATCTACTCCAGCTAGTGTGAACACTCCAGACAGTTTTTGTACATGACTTGATTCAGTATTTAGATATTTGAGATTCATTTCAGCTGCCCCGCTCCTATACAAACCCATTCTAACTTAAAACTCTGTTTTAATCTGATACATTCATCAAAAACACAGCCTTTTTTCTGGTGAGTGGCATTGTCCTCCTAATAGTGAGGGGGTTGTGATTTATCTTTGTCAACATTATTTTATTTGTTTGACAACCAGCAGCTTTGCACTGAGGCACTGAGGCTTTCAAGACTTTCAAGACTTAAAAAGTTTTTTGTAAAGTGAAATATCCCTATACAAGTTTATTAAAGGAACAGTTTTGGTCTATCCGGCCTTCATCAGGCTATTGTTATCTTTATCTTTCATTACGTCAGGCAGTTGGCTGTGCTCCTCGCACTGTGGTAATATTATATAGACCTGCGCAGTGACGTCACCAGCCCTGTTCCACTAGTGGATTCCTCATTCATTTTCCTCATAGACTTTTCGAAAATGGTTAATAAAAACACGATTGTGCCGTGGCCAAAGCCAACTCGGGTCGTGACAAATCATGACAACAAACACAATATCGTCATATAATATATAATTAGGAAGAAGTAGAAAACGACATGATACAAGACTTTTTGTTTCGTTTTTCATCTTAGAAATGATTTGATTGTCCCAAAAGTTTGTGTGTGTCATCATGATTCATCACGACTCGAGTTGGCTTTGTCCACGGCGTAATCGTCTTCATATAAATTATTTTCGAAAAGTCTATGAGAAAAATGAATGGGGAATCCATTTCTGGAACAGGGGCGGTGACGTCACTGCGCAGGTCTATAAGGACAGGGTCAGGGACCAATAATACTGAAGCGACTGCAGAGCATTCCCATCCACTAAAAATGATATTATCATATCACTGGGAAGCTGGCAGTAGCCCCACTAAAAACGCCTGGACAACGCTCCACGCGCCCCAAGCTCTTCTCCCTCCTGGCCCCAAAACTATGGAATGAACTTCCCCCTGCAATCAGGACCACAGACTCACTACCTATCTTCCGCCACAGTCTTAAGACACACCTCTTCAGACTCCATCTCAGCCCATAGCACTTGCATTACATACCAACCCACAGTACTTGCTGCAATGACTTATATAGGTTGCCTAATGTATTACAATGTTTTTAGCGCTTCATTGTATGTTGTAAAATGTATTGTAAATCCAGATTAAATTGTAAACTTTTCACCATTGTAAGTCGCTCTGGATCAAGAGCGTCTGCTAAATGCCTAAATTGTAATTGTAATTGTAACTAAGGACTGTATAGCTGAAATAGAGATGTTATCCACACAAACCCTTTGTTCTTTTCATCATCCCCCCCCTCCCTACCTTACCAAATGGACCCTTAGGGTCCATTTGGTAAGGGGGGCATGTCTGGTGGTCTGGTGGTGCGGTGCCATGGTGCCCCAGGCAACTGCCTAGTCTGCCTAGTGGCAAAAACGCCCCTGCCGACGTCGTGAAAGCAGTGAAAGCTGTGCGACTGCGACGCGGCCAGTTGGCGACAGAGGTCACCGCCAGTGTGTGATATACAACTATATAAAGTCACACCTCATAGCCATGAAATATGGTTATTACACACGCCAACTATCAACACGGACGCAGGCACACATGGACGCGCGCATGCGCGCGCACACACACACACACACACACACACACACACACACACACACACACACACACACACACACACACACACACACACACACACACACACACACACACACACACACACACACACACACACACACACACACACACACACACACAGATATGAAGTAGGTTGCTGCAGCCCCTTAATCTTCGCCACACAGTCGAGGTGAAATAAATCACGAGTTACGCCTCAGGAAAGCACACAAAGTCTTCGGGTCCTGCCGCTGATATCACAAACCAAAAGAGAGATTAGGAATTGTTTGTTTTTTTTGGGCCGCTTTATCCCATTATTCCATAAACACTGAAGTGTTTACAAAAGTGTGCGTTTACAACAGAATGTGCATGTGTTGTTTCCCCCCAGCGCCACGCTGGACTCATTCCAGATGTATAACCGCTAAGCTAAGATAATGTTTTTTTTTATGCCATGCCAATGCTTTGGAATGATGTTCAATCATAAACCTCCCCATCTGCCTTCTTATCTCTTGACAAGGACTCCTTTTTTTTTATATCTTCTCCGACTATGATCTACTACCTTAAAACGCTTTGCCGGGCAATCCGGCCATTAACATATTCATGGTTCCATCGCTGGAATCAATAATGCGTCCAGTTTCCCTTTACTGTCTCTTTACAACGGCTCATTAAAAAAATAAAATAAATAAAGAATAAGCCTTTTATGGCCAACAACTCCCAAGGCTAAAAACACTGAGAGCGACTGGAAACCGTTTTAAACATTAAGCCCGTTCAAGGAGGTGGTGTGTTGCCATGAGTCCAGCTCTCTGTTCTGTGTGGTAAATGGTTTACATGGGCTAAAGTGCCTTTATCTGAGTCGTTTTACATTACATCATTTACATTGGGGGGGGGGGGGGGGGGGGGGTTCGAACAGGGAGGCTTCCGGTTTCCAACCGGTCATTCTACCCATGAGCCCAATGCTGCATGCTCTCCAGACCAACCTTCACTCTATAGTTTAGGCCAGTGTTTTTCAACCAGCTTTTTTGATACCAGGGCCCACTATTTATTCAGCATTTGAGCCACGGAACACCGTTTGATGACATTTTAGCCCCACAGACCCCAAAACTAAAGATTTCTTTTGTTTTTGTCCACAATTCCAGTCTGCGCTTCGCAAACAAAACAGGCAAACATTAAAATGACCATTTAGTCTTCTACTTTCTCTAATTGTTTAGACCTCTTAATTCAATACTCTCAATTCAATACTTATTTTAACTCTTGATAGTGTAAACATGAAACCAAATGGACCTGCAAGGGTCCAATTGGTTTCATGTTTGCGCTGTCAAGAGTTACATCTGGCTAACAAACTTTCTGGCTAAGCAACTTTCCATCATTTAACTGGGGACCATCTGGAACCCTGTCAAGGACCACTGGAGGTCCCTGGACAACTGGTTGAAAATCACTGGTTTGGAGTTCACAGATTTTCTGATTGATTTTAAACCAGGCTTGGCCACCGAACCCAAAATTCAAACAACCACAATTCTTCCATCGCCAGAGGTTGCTAATAGGCACAGCGAACGAACCAGGGTTATTATAGTTGTGGATTTTTCTTCTTAGTTTAGTTAGTTTTGACATTTTATTTTCTAATTCAATTAGTTTTAGTTAGCTTTTAGAGCAGGTTTGCTAGTTTTTATTTAGGTGAAAATATTTCGTTTTAGTTAGTTTTAGTTTAGTTATAGTTTTAGTTATTTTTTTCTGTGCTTTGGTTGTCAGGTATAGGATTAAAATGTGCAAAAGTACCAACCCTTGCTTTGAGTTTCTTAGTAGACTCTCCCACATAAACACAATTTTTACCAGTAGTGAATAGAACTCAGTAGTGAATAGAAGATCCAGAAGCTGCTCCTCTTCATGCTGGTCACCAAAATATTTTGAATTTAAAAGCTTTATAAAAACTAAAACTAAGGGTATTTTGGGTATAATTTCAGTTAGTTTTAGTTCGTTTTCTGAACCCACATTACAGTTTTAGTTTAGTTATTGTTTTTTGCATTCATTTTTAGTTTTTATTAGTTTCAGTTAACTCAAATGTTTTTTGAATTTTAGTTTTTGTTTTTTAGTTAGTTTTAGTTAACTATTATAACCCTGGGTCGAACTGTATATCATATGAGCTATGGACCGGCATCGTGGTTTGTGTCACCATGGTGGAAAAGGATAATACAATCCGAGTCCGACGTGTTTGCACTGCGTGCTCAATTAATGAGCTCGTCTCTGTCATCAGAGACTTGTCTGTGACGGATGCCTTGCAGTCTTATTCAATCTACTGTCAATCATTATACTGCATATTAACGATACAATACGTACCTCATGCTACATGGTTGACAATGCGATACATCGATATTGGCTCAACTAGAAAGTATTTAGGATATCTATTAAATATGCCTGAAGCATGTGGATCACACAGGTTTTCTTTAAGGGAAAGATGACCTGAGACGTTAGCTCTTTTGATATGCAACAACATGTCTGGTACATGTGCGTCTCCACCATGCATTTGTTTTCTTGTTCCCTGTGTGTCTTCATTGTGTAATCGTTGCAACATATTACTTGGCAAACAAATGGGACTGTGATTCTAGCAGTCTTCCAGAACACATTAGGGCCAGTTTCCCCTCCAGGTCTTCCAAAGCAATACAACCACAAACGTCTTGATTAGTTTCTGGCTTAATGGGCTGTTTTTTTTTTTTATGTGATTCGTGCAATAAATGTAAGAACAGCAATGGGATAAGTCACGGTGAACAAGAGGGCAATAATTAATGTGCTTTAAGGAATACAATTTAATTTGTCTTTGTGTCTGAAGAGTGGGCGTTTAATTGGAGAAGCCCACAGACTTTGTTTTGTTCTCCAATTCAAACCAGAAGTTGCCTTCATAATTTACAGAATAACAAATCAAAGGAAGACCTCAATAGCTGCGAAATCTAATTTTGTGGAGACTTCAGGGATCACATTTATTTAAATACAGGCATTATTTTTTTTTAATAATGTTTTTCACTGTCGATTACAAACTTAACCCTATAACTCCCAATGACGTACTGTGTACTGTGTGATGTGTATATAATAGTTATCTGCCAGTGGTTTTCACATTTTTTATTCATGAAATTATCCCCCATAGCGTTAGTATTCTCATATTGGTGTAAGTGGCTGATTGCCGGAACTGGCAAGGGTAAAGAATAGTACTTCGGGGTCATATCTCCCACATGGAAGAAACATATATGGTGCATGTATGTTTGTGATATAGGGCCGCATACTAAAAATTGGCACCTTTCCTATATGTATATGTGCATATATGTACCATATATGGTACATATATGCACATATACATATAGGAAAGGTGCCAATTTTTAGTATGCGAACATATATGTGTATGTAGCATATATGTACATATATGACCTATATGTACCTATATCTACATATATGCAATGAAAATACCTATACATTAATAAAATCCAATAGAAGCCCAAATGTAGAACTTAAACACTTTATTAACAAGTTAGCTGATAATACGCAAAGATGAAACATTTTAAAGTCCATGAAAAGTGGCTTTAAAGTGGCAAATAGAAACAAAACAAATCTAATACATTTAATTAAAAAATCTTACATATTTTTAAACAAGTTAGCCTATAATATGAAAAAAATGAAACATTTCAAATTGCACAAAATATTATGGCTTTAAAGTGGCAAACAGAAACAAAACAAATCTAATACATTGTAAAACCCAATGTGTTGTTTCATTTCATTGTTAGTATTAGTTGATACAACTTGCTACAGTAGTTGTTACAACTCGATATCCTAGTTGATACGATTTGTTTTCATCTATAAAATGAGAAAGACTATCAAGGGCACTGTTTAGTGTATTGTTGCAGATAATCCTAGTGCACACAACATTGCAGGCTTTGTGGAGAACTTCATATATATGTAGTGGAGGGTCGACATGGGGGGGGGGGGGGGGGGGGGGGGGGGCTTATAACATCTAAAATATTTTGGGGGCATGTGTAATTTACTTTTATAGATACAATTGTAAACCATTTTTCTTCTATGTTATACTTGTCTGTATGTTTTTTCTAGTCCTACTGCAACACTGTGTGCAGATATTGTACAGTAACACAGAAAGGAGTTCAGACTACACAAGTTTAATTAGGAATATTCACTCGGAGAGAGGAAATTCATGCAGCACATCTAGAGGCTATCAGGCCAATAACGTGGATAGTCGTCATTATGGTCTAAAATGTGCATGTGTTAATATCGGATAAGCTGTCTCACTTCAACATATATTCACACAAAAGGCTTTAAAAGTTCAGCTTGGTCAGTGGTACATCGAGTGTGACTCCTCGTCAAATGAGTCTTAAGGGAATTCCAGGTACTATAAACAAGGGCAGGTTGAATACATGTGTGGGTATACTGCCACACCCAAACAGTATATGATCAAGTATGTAGTGTTTGAGAAGTGCCAACCTTCTTATTTGCTAACCCAGTATTTGCATTTCAACATTCCACACTTACTTTGCACCAAGTGGTAAATCAGTTTAAGATCCCTCCGGCACCACACGTAAATGATCGGTGCTCGATATATAAGCCTCACGGCGGTCAGAGCCTTTCCTCCGACGGCAGAATGCAGCTCTTGGCATCTTGTTAGCAACGTGGGCAAGGGGTGCACTGTAGAGGAGCGTCTCCATGGAAACCAAAGACGCCAGTGTAAGAGGTGGACCCCGTCGGCATCGCCTGTTTTCTTAACTATGCCGGTCTTCTGTGGCGACTGCGACGGAGCACGCCCACATCCTCGTTGAGTGTCGAAGTTGTAGAGACGGCGTTCTTAAAGTCCTTAATGACTTGCAGGTGGAGGGGATCTGGTGGGAATGGGCTGACTGCAGAGCGTCGACACAGCATGGCAGCCTACAGAGAAAGAGGCGGAAGTTGTGGGCTTGTAGATTTGCTAATTTCTCAATATAAGCAGGTTTAAATCAGTTGCTCTGCTGTTTGATTTCACTGACACATTAAAGAATCTGCTGCAAAGATTCAAGTATGGCAATCAGAGTTGCAACTAATGATTGTTTTCATAATCAAATCATTGCCGATTAGTTAAAAGATGAATAGGATTACAACACTTCTCTAACCATCACCTTAAAATATATGTTAGACAGTTCTAACCAACAAAAAATTGTGTGATTAACTGCTGATTAGGCTAATAAACACAGTTATATTAAAGCAACTCATAGTGTATTTAGGCTTATTCTGACTGCATAGATTTGACTAAGGAATAGCTACACATCTCAATCTAAAAAGGTACAGTACTCTTCTGAACTCAAATAGGACCTTTATAAATAAATATTCAAGCTTCATGTTTGGCTCTCAATATAATCAATGTTACAGTATGTGTCAAATGTTCCTTTGCAGTTGCTTCTGTCCATGTGCAGCTATATTCAGGTTGTAAAGGACAATTAATGCTGAAAAAACTAAGTGGGAAACACCCATTAATAATCAATCACTAAATTAGTTGAGAAATAAATTATGAATTCTATTACGATTAATCGCCGCAGCCCTAATGGCAATGTACTGTAATGTTTTTTTGTTTTGTTTTGTTTTGTTTTGTAAAACCTGCCTTATGCAAGGTAGATGACAGTAGAATGAGTCGTAGAAGTGAACAGGGTTCTGCAGTCCAGAACCTACCGACAAAGAGAAACAGCATAATGTGAGTGTGTAGATCAGCTAATACATGCCCACAATCAAAACAAGTGAGACACCTTAAAGAGGGGTGCCGTGATTTTTGTATTTTTTCCAATTTTATACATGTTTAAGAAGTGACAGTATGTAAATAGACCTGTTTTCTTAACTATGCCGGTCTTCTGTGGCGACTGCGACGGAGCACGCCCACATCCTCGTTGAGTGTCGAAGTCGTAGAGACGCCGTTCTTAAAGTCCCTAATGACTTGCAGGTGGAGGGGATTTGGTGGAATGGGATGACTGCAGAGCGTCGACACAGCATGGCAGCCTACAGAGAAAGAGGCGGAAGTTGTGGGCTTGTAGATTTGCTAATTTCTTATTATAAGCAGGTTTAAATCAGTTGCTCTGCTCTGCAGTTTGATTTCACTGACACATTAAAGAATCTGCTGCAAAGATTCAAGTATGGCAATCAGAGTTGCAACTAATGATTGTTTTCATAATGAAATCATTGGCCGATTAGTTAAAAGATGAATAGGATTACAACACTTCTCTAACCATCACCTTAAAATATATTTTAGACAGTTTTAACCAACAAAAAAATGTGTGATTAACTGCTCATTAGGCCAATAACAAACACGGTTATATTAAAGCAACTCATGGTGTCTTTAGGCTTATTCTGACGGCATACATTGATTACGGAATATCTACACACCTCAGTCTAAAAAGGTACAGTACTCTTCTGAACTCAAATAGGTCCTTTATAAATAAATATTCAAGATTTATGTTTGGCCCTTAATATAATCAATGTTACAGTACAGTGCCACAGTGTCAATTTTTGCCTTGCAGTTGCTTCTGTCCATGTGCAGCTATAATCAGGTTGTAAGGGACAATTAATGCTGAAAAACTAAGTAGGAAACACCCATTAATAATCAATCACTAAATTAGTTGAGAAATAAATTATTAATTCTATTACAATTAATCGTCACAGCTCTAATAGCAATGTACTGTAATGTTGTTTTGTAAAACCTGCCTTATGCAAGGTAGATGAGTAGTAGAATAAGTAGTAGGACGAGTAGATGGAGGGTGAACAGTGGTCCTCCAGTCTAGGACAGCTTCAGAGCCTGCCGACAAAGAGACCGCATAATGTGAGTGTAGATCAGCTACTACATCATACAACCACAACCACACACTGCTGGCCACACCGCTCCAAACCATGCACAGATGTTGACTCAAGCTCTGGACTAGTAGCTCAAAATCAGATATCAGACTGGGTTCTGATATCTGATTTTGAGATATCTGATTTTGAGATATCCAGTCTACACCAAAGTGTAGAACAGAAAATGACCACTCTGTTGTGTTGTACTTCTCATGAGACCTCATTATCATTTATCTTTTCAATTATGGTATAACAAAATAAAATGGATAAAGTACTGTATATACTGTATGTATAGTACATGTATAAGGGGTATACATTAGAAATAAAAATACATCAATTTAAGGAAAGAATGGCAGCCACAGTATCCTATATCGTTGCATTGTAACATTCAATTGACTTGAACCATTTAAAGGGGAACTCCACCCATTTTCAACATTCTAATATGTCATTAGCAGGGGTTGACACTAAGGTCTCCGAGGCACTTGCCCATCGGGCAAGTGCAAGTCAGGTTCTACTTGCCCTCAGGTCATGGTCACTTGCCCCCAAAAAATATATTGTAAATTTTGCATTTAAGTTTACTTCCTACTTGGGTGCTTTAAACCAGGGGTTTTCAACACGTGGTCCCTGAGAGGGTTCCAGGTGCTCCCCAGCTAAGTTGGTTAACCAGATGTAACTCTTGAGAACGTAAAAATGAAACCAAATGGACCCTTGCGGGTCCATTTGGTTTCATTTTTACACTCTCAAGAGTTAAAATTCATCATCTTAATTAGCCCAAGTTGCAATGACCACCTTCAAGACAAATTTATCTTGTGTTGTGTTATAATGCACTATGTTGCACGCTTGCCCGATCGGGCAACCAGGTAGCAGTCTTCACTTGCCCCACCATTTTTTTTACTTGCCCCGGGCAAGCGGGCAAGTGTTAGTGTCAAGCCCTGATTAGTATACCCTAGAGGTGCTGGGTGGACATGATAAAAAGTTCCCCCATTCTGTGTTCCCAAGAAATGGGGGTCTGAAGAAAACCATTAACATGCTGAAACATCTTGCAGGGCTTGACACTAACACTTGCCCACTTGCCCGGGGCAAGTAAAAAAAATGGTGGGGCAAGCGAAGACTGCTACGTGGTTGCCCGATCGGGCAAGACCTCTGTGTCTTTCCCTGCTTTCTAGCTATCCACAATTCCAGGCTGGATTTGGGAAACGAAACAGGCAAATTAACATACACATCAAAATTACCTAATCTTCTACATTCTCTAGTTGTGTAGACCTGGGCTAATTAAGATAATGAATTGTAACATTTGGTTTCATTTTTACGTTCTCAAGAGTTACATCTGGTTAACCAACGTAACTGGGGATCACCTGGAACCCTCTCAGGGACCACTGGTGGTCCCCGGACCACCTGTTGAAAACCCCTGGTTTTCCAAGTAGGAAGTAAACTTAAATGCAAAATTTACAATATATTTTTGGGGGGCAAGTGACCATGACCTGAGGGCAAGTAGAACCTAACTTGCACTTGCCCGATGGGCAAGTGCCTCGGATACCTTAGTGTCAACCCCTGTCTTGATGACATCATCAATATGTACAGTATTTCAACATCATCAAGATGTACAGTATTCACCATGTTAATGGATTTCTTTAGACATTTTTTTCTGAGAGCGTACAAATGGAACCAAATGAACCCGTATGCGTACAAATGCGCCACGGACCACCACATCTTCTAGTTGTGTAGACTTGGGGCTAATTCAGATGGTGAATATTTTAACTCTTGAGAGCGTAAAAATGAAACCAAATGGACCCGCAAGGGTCCATTTGGTTTCATTTTTACGCTCTCAAGAGTTACATCTGGTTAACCAGCTTAGCTGGGGACCACCTGGATCCCTCTCAGGGACCACTGGTGAATTAAGCCAGGGGTTTTCGACCTTTTTGAAATGAAAACCAAATGGACCTGCAAGGGTCCATTTGGTTTCATTTTTTAAATGAAAACCAAATGGACCTGCAAGGGTCCATTTGGTTTCATTTTTACACTCTCAAGAGTTATCTGGTACATAAGCTTTCCATCATTTAGCCTGGGGACCACCTGGAACCCTCTCAAGACCCCTGTATTAGCATATATGCTAGTCGCGATTAGCATCATTCTTTCATTTTACACCATAGAGCAGCAGCACCAACAGCAGCAGCCTGAAGCCTAGTTGGTTTAACTCACGAGGTGTTTCACACATTATACTCTCTGAACTCTTTATCCTTCAAGACCCAGTTGTCATTCTAAGGAAGGAAAAACACAAGATATAAATATGAAGTAATAAACAAACATACCTTCGTCTCTTAATCCGTTTCGTTGCCGTTCACAGTCACTTCACAACAACAGCAGTTGTTGTGTTGTGAACTGTGCTGTGGTTTGAAATGTCCCCGCCCCCTTGGGCAGTAGAGTGGCCAATGAGAGTGCAGTACAAGGGGGTATCCAATGAGTGTAGGTTAGTGGTTGCTAGGGAGACCATTAGAGCCAATGGTATGGCGCTTGCTTTTTAGGCATTGGGAATGGATGAAAAAAAAAAAAAAAAAAAAAAAAACTTTAAAGGGGAATTCCACAGATTTTCAACATTTTACTTCATTAATATACCTTATAGGTGTTGTACAATTAAAAAGCTCCCCATTCTGTGTTTTCCTGGAAATTAAGGCCTTCAATTCATTAACTTTAAAGGGCTATTCCACAAAAAAAAAAAAAAAAAAAAAAAAAAAAAAAAAAAAAAAAAAACATTTTATGGTCTACTCAGTCTCATGTGAACAACCCAGACAGTTTATAAATACTCTTTTCAGTATTTAGGGCTTTAGAGATTTTATTTTATTTTTTGAATGGCTGGAAATGGAAATGGAAAGTTGGATGCCAACGATGAACCTCTGCTCCAAAGTCTACAGAAGGGCCTATTATAGCGCCACCAGGAGGCAGATTCTTGCAATTATTTGGCAAAAATCTGTGTGTGTGTGTGTGTGTGTGTGTGTGTGTGTGTGTGTGTGTGTGTGTGTGTGTGTGTGTGTGTGTGTGTGTGTGTGTGTGTGTGTGTCCGTCTGTTACCAGCTAATCTCCCAAACCATTAACCTGATCAATGCCACAATTTGCAGAATTGCAACAGCCTGTTATAGCGCCACCAGGAGGCTGATTTTAGCCTTTTTATTTGTAAAAATCTTGTGCGTGTGTCTGTTACCGTTAACCCGATCGATGCCACAATTTGCACACATATTTTCTGGTTACTAACAATGAACCTTTGCCCCAAATCTTCCACAAAAGCCTGTTATAGCGCCACCAGGAGGCTTTTTCTTGCCATTTTTTTTTACCAAAAATCTATTTGTGTGTCTGTCTGTTACCAGCTAATCTCCCAAACCGTTAACCTGATCTAAGCCACAATTTGCACACACACACTCCCTGGATGCCAACCATGAATCTCTGTCCCTAACGGACTGTTAGAGCGCCACCAGGAGGACGATTTTATAAGATTTTGAACACAGCAGGCAATTTACATAAAATCTTTAACGCACTATAATACTAGCCTGAGAAAAAGATTCCACTCTTTTCAAAATGGCTTGTTATATCGACATTTGCAAAACACATTTTTTGCACAAAATGCCTCAAATCATCAAAATTCTAAATACAACAATAAATGGCACCCTTTTAACATTGGCTTTTTATAGCGCCACCAGGAGGCCACAATCTGACCTGGCCTGGTGGAGACCTGTGTCCAGAAAGGCACTTTTTGTAGTTGTACATTGTGCTTGTTGTGCTGAAAACGGGAGGTTGATGGCGATGCGCCGATGTGATATTAATATCCCTGCGACGCCAACGGTAATAATTATTATTATGACAGCTGGTACAATGCAGTGCCAATTCCTAATGTGATCCTGGGCTCTACACACCCTCTGCCAACCTGGCAGCAGACTGGGCTATGCTTCCTTCAAGGAATGAGGAGTCGCGCCGCCTTCTTTTTAGCTGGGGGGAGTTTCCCTGGTTGGACATAGCGCGTGGAAGGAACACGTTATTCCAACCAATTCCTGTCCCCTCCATCAGG
Organism: Benthosema pterotum; assembly: GCA_039105355.1. Taxonomy (NCBI): domain Eukaryota; kingdom Metazoa; phylum Chordata; class Actinopteri; order Myctophiformes; family Myctophidae; genus Benthosema; species Benthosema pterotum. Next base: position 15,330,061 of record CM076985.1, on the reverse strand, counting down.
CTGGCCAGGGGGAGGCAGTTCAGAGCCCAGGATTACCGGATGTTTTTGTGAGGGTATCTACCCTAGGGGACACGGGGAGAACATGCAAACTCCACACAGGGCCACAAAGGCCCTTAATTTCGCCAACCCCGCCTCGGGTATCGACACTGATGACTCGGAGGAGGAGACAGATCCGCCAGCACCCACAGCAGCGCCCCTAGCAGGAATCGAGCCCAGGACCTTCTAGCTGTGAGGCAACAGCACTAACCACTGTGTCAACGTATGATATGTACTTCCGTAGTGGTCCGGTGTATGGGAATAATAATAATAATGAATAATAATATTTTTATAATAATATCAGCACTACACATTTAAAGCATGTCAAATCATCAGAGGGAAATTCAACATTGAAAATAGATTATCTATACCACGTTAAAACAACGTAGGGAAATTCAATATTGAAAATACAACATACTGTAGGCCTATATACCTGCATGTCAAATCAGTGTAGGCAAATTCAACAATGAACCTCTATACTAAATAGATTCAACAATAGTTTTTCAATTGTTGAAATAGTAACTGTAATTAAATATTGAATCAAGAAAATAACCAGTCTGACCAAAATCCACATTGAATCAATGCATTTGGGATATGTTCTGTATTGTAGGGCCTATATATGGATATGGGTACCTTATAATCAGTGTTGGGGAATATTACTTAGGAAAGTAATATATTACTTATTACTTATTACCCCTTCAGAAAAGTAATAATATTACACTACTTATTACTTGGATGCAAAAGTAATATGTAGTATATTACATATTACTTTTTTATATTACTTTTGAACCCAGATCCCTGAAAAAAGGAAATTAGCTACAACTACACAATCTGTCAGCTTCTTTTAGAGCTGAATCTAATGAAGAAGAATAACAAGAGTCACAAATCAGCCAAACATCAATTGGGTGACTGTTGCCCCCACGACCGACTACCGATAAGCAGGTGAAGATGGATGGATGTATTTAGATAAATGTATTTAGATGAATGAATACAGACATCCCACCCTGGAAAAAAATACTAAAATATCTTAATATTTATATGCCGCACATGATTAACATATAGCCTACCATAGATTACATAGTTGCAGTAGGCTGTTATTTCAGTCAGTGGATTGTTATTTAGTTACAGTTCTGTCTGTCAAATATGTTTAATGCAAAATTAAAATGTATGATAAACATACATAAGCATAAGATCTTTTTGATTTAATATTGAGTATATGAGGGCTTATAGCTCCAGTGTCTTAATTGATGATTAAGCCACTGGCATCGCGTAATCAGAACAGCTGTGTAGCCTATGGGAAATCCCCTGACAGACAGCGCATAGGCCTACATACAGGCTTCAAGTGTGGACATTTCCCCCAGCTATTTGTGTGATAAACTCATATTATAAACGCATGACTTATATGGCAAATGAAAATATCCTTGGATATACTTGGACCACAGTTGGAATTATTGCAATCGGGTGAGAATGGACTGAGATTTTTTCGATTCAAATCTCAACAAAGAATCACGGAGTTTCACCGGAGAGGTAAGAGCGCAGAGCATTAGCGCCAACTCCGTTCTCTTTAAGTGGCCAGTCCAAGCGCGGCTCTTCTACATATACTTCTATTGAGGATCGGGACAATAAATAGGGACAACAAGCTGCACAAACAGCTTTCGAGCGCTACGTTTCTGACGCCTCAATGTCGCAGCTTTGACACCAGATGTCTTTGTACGTCTGCCTAATAAAAGTCCGCTGCTCATCTTTTTTCCGATCAAGCTAAACTGACATTAGCTCATCTCCCTTCACCAACGCAATACTGTTGAACGCAGCAGCATGACAAAAGTAACGAAGTAATATTAGTAGAAGTAACTGTAATATTATTACTATTTTCTAGGAGGTAACGTCGTTACACTACTCGTTACCTGAAAAAGTAGTAATATTACTCGTTACTCGTTACTCGTTACTCGTTACCCCCAACTCTGCTTATAATGGATTGCATTTTTAATGGATTGCATTTTTATAGCGCTTTTCCAAGTGCTCAAAGCGCTTTACAATGGTCCATTCATTCATACATTGGGAAGTAGAGCGGCGAACAGTCGACGCCAGCGTCCCCACTTCCCACATTCACACACCAATGGTGGCCAGCTCACACTGACCAACTCATTGGAGGCAACTTGGGGTTCAGTGTCTTGCCCAAGGACACTTCGACACGTAGACAGGAGGAGCCGAGATTCGAACCGCCGACCCATGGGTCATTGGACGACCTGCTCTACCTCCTGAGCCGCCCGCCCCCTTATATGTACATACATGACCTATATGAGGGTATAAAGAAGCTATATAGGATCCCATATAGGTCCTATATGGCCTTTATGTGCACATATATGCACCTGATTTTGACCTATATGTGAGATGTATGCAGCCTATATGGAGCATATATGTGGTATGTATGCGCATATATGTACCTGATTTTGACCTATATGTGAGATGTATGCAGCCTATATGGAGCATATATGTGGTATGTATGCGCATATATGTACCTGATTTTGACCTATATGTGAGATGTATGCAGCCTATATGGAGCATATATGTGGTATATATGCACATATATGATCCTTATATGGAGAATATAGGTTTGATATAGGTGCCTATATGGAACTTATATGTCTCTTGCATGTGGGCTCTACCAGGAAATTCCTGCTGAACCATAACAAATGGGTTGGGTTTGATCGCTACGATAACGATCATTATCATAAAGGTTTTCAACATTTTTCATCCCAGGGACCACCATTTATTCAGGATTTGAGCCACGGACCACCATTTGAGGATATTTTAGCCCCACAGAACCCAAATCTAAAGATTTATTTTGCTTTTGTCCACAATCCCAGGCTGGATTTGGGAAACAAAACAAGCAAAACATACATTCCAAAATGGCTAATTCAGATGATGAATATTTTAACTCATCATTCAGATGTATATTTTAACTCATCATTCAGATGATGAATATTTTAATCTTGCCTGTGGCTCCAGTGTAAAAATGGAACCAAATGGACCCATTTGGGTTCCATTTTTACACTCTCAAGAGTTACATCTGGTTAACCAACTTAGCTGGGGACCACCTGGAACCCTCTCAAGGAACACTGGTGGTCCCTGGACCACCTGTTGAAAACTCCAACTCAAATCAGGCTGCAATGGTGATTTCTGGATTATGATAAGTGATAAACATACCACGTGCCACTTTAGTTTAAGTCAAAGTCAAAGTCAAAGTCGTCAGATTAGTCACTCACGTTTCCGCAGTGAAATTAGTTCTCCGCTTTTGACCCATCTCTTGGAGCGGTGAGCTGCGGCGGGAATCATTAGCTGATTTTGACCCCCAATCCATCCCTTTGATGCTGAGTGCCAAGCAGGGAGGCATTGGGTCCCATTTTTACAGTCTTTGGTATGACCCGACCGGGAATCGAACCCGGCTCCCAGTTCAGGGCGGACACTCTAACCACAAGGCCACTGGTCCACTTTAGTTTAAAATACTGTAGTTCATAATTTTATCCCTTGGGGTATTGCTTAGAAACGCGACTGGACTATATAGGCTGGTTAAGTGGTTACATCTGTTATGCAAAAATGTGATTCCTATCAGTACTAATTGATAGATGATATAGACAGCACATTAAGTCAAAGAACGCAAGGGCATGCTGACTCATCAACAAAGAAAAACGGAATTGTTCATAGGTCACAATAATGTACTAAGTAAATGATGAAATGCGTCATTGTCATCAGACAAGGTTATTGCTTAAATCGCATTACATCCCCCAGACGAGACAGGAAACAGATGCCCACCTCGTATTGTAATGCGCAGCAGAGATGACGTTTTTTTTGTAATGCCAAAAGTTTAACCGAGTCAAGAGAATTCATGAAGTTTAATTAGACCGTCCTTGCAGACCATTAAACACATTTCGCCCTGAACCTGATAACGAATGCAGAGGATGATGAAAATGAATGAATGCATGCGTGGGGACGTTCCAAGGCAACAGTCTGCGGTGGTGCCGAGGCCACGCGCCGCAGCATAATAGGCAAAGTGCTGCCACTGCTGGAAAGTGACTATAGTACATTTACTCTGTTTCTGCGAAGTACGAACAAATTTGTAGCCCCCAGATTTGGGACGATATCAGGTAGTAGCACAGAACGTTGTTGATGATGTCGAGGTATTTTTTTTACTTTATTTATATTTTTATTATATTTTTATTTGAAAACTAGTTACAGTCCTTTGTAGTTTTTCATTATTATTATTATTATTATTATTATTATTATTACAATTACATTTTTACATTTTGGCATCTGCAAGCTTGTAGATATTTTTCAATTATTTTCTTATATTTGAAATCTAGAAACAGGAAATTCTGCACAATCGGTACTTTTACTTTGTGCTTTAAGTAAAGTTTGATAACAATATGTTTTCAACTTAAAGTAAACTTTGATTAGATAACTTGTAATGGCGTATTTCTTCCTTGCAATACCAATATATATGCTTTTACTTAGGTAAAACAATTTAGTATCTTTTTCCCACGGAAAGCACTGCATTGCAGTGTGACATTTTACCCCTTTCAGACTAGCGTTCAAGGCTTATCGACACCATCCACCCCCACCAATTAAACCTGGATCAAATCACATCTTAAGTCGTGCTTCTCTCTGCCCTCACCAACAAAAGAGGCAAATTAATTCTGTCTGAGGAGACTGGCATCATTGCTATGCTATGCTCTGCATAATCAATAGGCAAAAGGAATGCTTTTATTCCCTGCCATGTGAAATAGAAACATTCATTTGCGAATGCCCTCTGAGGGTGATGTTTAAGGTCATCAGGATTGCTAATAAGAAGCTAACAAGTCCACAGATGCACTGTAGTTATGCCACGGCTAAGCCGCCATTCAGTAGCTATGTTTAACATATCCAAAGAAGAACGGCCATTTAAGTCCATCCATACTTTATACAATGATGGATTAGGGGTCAGAAGAGATGGGACTTTTTGGGGGGAGATGTCAGAATAAATTATGAACTTTGTCTAAAACCTTTCTGTTGTATAACAACACGGACATCAGCGCCAATAATGTTAGCATACAGAAAATGCTACTCACTGCCAGCCTCAGTAAGCCTCAGGAAGGGCAAAATCTTCTAGCAACCAATGACCAGGCCCGGATGCAACATTTCCCAATTGGGGGAATTTTCATTTAAATTCTTTAGTTCTGTGACACACAAGATTTATATCTAGGACTTATATTTGGCAGGTAAGCATCAGTAATAACTTAAGATCAGCTGTTGAATTTGCAAAAGGCATGCAGGATGCATAAAGCTAAAGGTCTGACTCAGAGAGTTTTCCGTTTTGAATGATGAAATGGTGTTGGTTCAGTGGTGCCACAATTGTGGTTAGTAGAGGAGTGTTTCGATTCATTTTAAATGCACTGTAAGCACTTTAATTTGAAGTAAGCCTATCTTTGAAATTTGGGTTGTTTTGCATGCCACCATGCTTGGTAGGGCAGTCATAGCATTTAGGAGCATCACCACCCCCCATGCCCACACTTAGATCTGGCCCTGCCAATGACCATGTCACAAACCAGGTTGCAAATCCACTAGTGACCAACATTTCCATTCGGATGAAGCTAGAAGGCAGGTGTTGGGTCCGGAGGGAGGTGCCAGGCGGTACACACATATTTCTACAACGCTGGAAAGGGGGCAGGGAGGATCAACAGGGCTGCCTCGGATATCAACCACCTTCTGCTCTCTCATCTCCTCTTGCGGGTTTTTGTGAGTGTTTTGCATGCTGGCTGAACACCGGGGGTTGCATACATTTAAAAAAATGAATAAGGTGGGCCTGTTTGAGCTGCAGGCTGCACTTGTCCTCTGAAATGTAGAACCAGGACAGCGGTTCTGTGTTGAATGTATTCGTTATGAGGGTTTAGATTTATTTATTTATTTTTGTAAACTATGGTTCCTCAACATCCGGTCCTGGAACCACCAGGGGTCCAAAGGGACACAGCGTACAAACGCAAAGATATTGTTGACTGTTAGGCGTTGATTTGTTTCTATTTGTTTATGTACTGCAACAATACGGCTTTTGAAAAGTGCTTTACACAAAACATTAAGCATTGGGACATTACCTCCCAGAGCAATAAGACATTACATTATAAGCCCATTATAATTAAATCCACCTTTTGAAGACCATTAAATGCAACTTGAACAAACAAATAAATGCACGATATGGTATTTTGCAAGTTGATTTGAACATGCAGAGACACAGTTCATTTAATGCAGAATGCAGATGCAGCTTGCATTTGCATCAAGGATTCATTTGCAGACTATACATCCCCAGACTGCTGTGGGCTAACAGTAACAGCTGGCATTGGACAAGGAAACAGGATTTAGACGCTAGTTAATCCGTACCTTCCACTCACAGTGTCACCAACGCTGCCGCTGTGGTGACACATTTTTGGCAATGAAATCAGTTTGAATGTATAATACAAATGTAGATTACATTCAAAAACTGCACTGCAAGTGCAGTGACCCGAACTTGGGAACAACTGTACCACAGGGGTGGTCCCTGAATTAGATTGGGGGCTCCCTAGATGATTAGGCTGTCATTCTACAGGCCAGGGTATCTGCACATTTATATAAAAAAAAATGAGATTTTAAAACATAAATACAAAAAGGGAAAAGCAGACAATACTATAAAAGGTACGTCATATGTTCGAGATCCCTTCATGACAATCTTTGCTGCATGTCTCTCTGTTCAATGCAAAATTGAGTTAATAGCACAGGCAGACATACAGTACTAGAGCATGTCTGAAATAAATACCAGAGCTGAACATGTAATGATGTAAACATGATGAAATTCATGCTTAAATCCCCAGTGAAATGAAAAATATATTTTCTCACACTTTTAGACCAGATCTGCATGCTGTGGGCATTGTATGGCCGTGGAACAATGCATGCCAAAAATGGGAAATGGAAATGGGAATTCCATTTCCAAGTCCATAAAAAAATAATCTTAATTACTTCCTGGAAACAAAGACGTGCTGTGTGATTATGTATCCACTATCGCATCGATAAAAGCCTATAGACAAGCTCACCAGTTTCCCATCACTACGTCTTCCAAAAACAGCTTTTTTTTTTGTTTTTTTTTTTTTTTTTACTAAGAGCCATTTTTTTCTTCAGTGACATCCAGACTGTATTACTCATCATTATGCTAAAAATGCATATAAGTTGTGTAGACATAATCCCCTGGGGTTTCTCCACAACACTCAACGCTTTTGTTTACAAACGAAAATAGCAACGTGGGCTCCAAAACCCCCATAGCCTGGAGGGATGCGAGCTGTGATTGGTTTAGAAACAGAAGAACGAGCGTTTCAGGGGAATGCAGGCTGAAACTTAAAACTAAAATGCCCTCCATTTCTATTTCAGTGCACCTTTCAACATGTAGCTAGGTGTAATGTTAGAGGCCCTCACAGCTTGTTTTTTGCTTTTTCGTGCCACTTTCCTGCTGTTTCCTGCAAGACACGGTTACTCTATATCAAGCAATATCTTCACAACTTGTCCCTTGGCCAAACTAAACAACGGCAATGTCAATTTGAAAATGAATACTTAGCTCCGGTCGTGAGCGGTCGCAGATGTACATTATTAAGCTCACAATATTCAACCGTGGAACTGAGTCAAACTAAGGGTTTTCAACCAGTGGTCCTTGAGAGGGTTACAGGCGGTCCCCAGGCTAAATGATGGAAAGTTGTACTCTGTACATAACTCTTTGAGAGAGTAACCAGATGTAACTTTTTGAGAGTATAAAATGAAACCAAATGGACGCCTGCGGGTGCATTTGGTTTCATGTTTACACTCTCAAGAGATAAAATATTTATCATCTGATTCTGAATTACCACTTAATTTAGCAGTCTACACACAACTAGGGAATGAAGAAAGGTCCTTTTTGCCTGTTTTGTTTCCGAAATCCAACCTGGAATTGTGGACAAAAACAAAAGAAATCTTTACTTTTGGGGGTCTGTGGGGCTAAAATGTCATCAAATGGTGGTCCGTGGCTCAATTGCTGAATAAATAGTGGGCCCCGATACCAAAATGGTTGAAAACCACTGAACTAAACAACTTGCCTCAAGTCTGACAACTGCAAGTGTCATCAGGGTGCGTGGAGGGCCCTCAAATAATATGGTATAATATTTTAAAGGGGGATGGCCTGAGAAGTCCAACCCTTGCTCCGGGGTTATTCACTTGAATAATATTAAAAATATCAAATTAAGATATTTAATATTCATGCTCATTCATCATTGTGTGCTCTCCCCGTTACTCATCCGTCTTCATTACATTGCGTCTTTGTCCTCCACCGTCACCGATTTGCGTGATCCCCTTCCAGCTCTCTCATCATTTTCCTCAATCATATTCCATCCGCTGGTTGCCAGAGAGACTCCTCCGGAGTTGTCTCTGGGCGGCAAAACCCGGTAAATAATGAGCAAATTAAGGAGGCTGGTTAATGGGAGAGTCAAGCATCCAGTGTGTCATCATCAGCCATCTGTAAATTAACGTCCCTGCTGTCTCGCTGAACGACCCTGTATGCAAATAATTCATTAGAACGAACAGACACTGTAGCCATCCGGAATCTTAAGCAAGCCTAATGTGTTTGCTCTCTCCCTCCCCTCTCTATATCTCACGCGCACACGCACACGCACGCACACGCACGCACACACACACACACACACACACACACACACACACACACACACACACACACACACACACACACTTTGCGCATGAGAACTTTGGTCCATTACATCCTGTCATAATGGAGCATTGATTTGGGATTTTTTTTTATTTTATTTTTTGGGGGGGGGGGGGGGTAACAAGCTATGCACATGCACACACTCTACAGTGGGAGGACACGCAACAGGCCAACAGCCTTGTGCTCCAAGGGCCGCCCCGTTTGATGCCGTTTGGAGGAAGCCCTCCTCTCTCCTGATTGGGTGAAGGCTTTGTCTCCCAAAGCTCAAAATAAACCTTTAAAGATGGAGTGCAATGATTTTTTTCCTACCCTTAAACATGATCATCAGGTATTAATGTTATATGAAAGGTAAGATTTTTTTTTTTTGCAAAAAGTGTACAGTGTTTGTTAAACTGTCATTTTTATGATTCCACCCTACCAGTTCATTAAGTATGCCTGGTTTGCCTGGTGGGTGGTGATGGGTGGAGATCCAGCTGAACTGAAGCCACACCCACAGCTTTAGTTGCATGATAAAGGGGGAGGAGTTAGGGGAGGGGCTGAACACGTGATGTCACTATATTGAAGTTTTTTTCATTGGTACGTTTGGCTGGAAAGGTTCAGCCCCCAGGAAGAAATCCTAATAAATACAAAGGGAAGACATCATTGCACATGAAAAACACACCAAGGGGTCTATTTACAAACTGTCACCTCTTAAACATGTACAAAATTGGAAAAAATACAAAAATCACGGCACCCCCTCTTTAAGTGAAATCACTTACTATACCTTTAATGTTGTCTTTTGACCAGTGACACGAACACATGTACATGAACGCGTGCATACAGACTGCAATTTATATCGCCAAAGAGTGTATTGTAGGTCTTCTCTCTATCGCCAACATCTTTTTTCTTTCTTTTGTTGCCGCTGGGTGCTCAAAACCTTTTGGTTTTTAAGCATATTATTCATTTTGTCTGCACCTCTGTACCACCTCACCCTCAGTTTCCCATTCCGAATTGGGTTTTAAAGAGTCGGCCTCCGACCCACCATAATTAATTGAGTCCTCAGCTCCTCGTGCTCTTTATGCTAATGCGGCCCTATCCTTACAGATGCGGTGGGTGCGTGCGTCGGCTTAATCTCCTTCATTGCAAAAAACGACTTGTTCTTTTGTTGACCTGCCTGCACATACGCTGGTGGGTAACACGCCTATACTTGTTGTTTTGTACTTCGTGAAGACCCCATAAAGGTCGGAGCGCCGTAATAAAAAGTTTCCTGGGAGCAGTTACTCAGCGCGAGGACAACCCACCTTTCTCATTGCTCAAAATGTCACCGCAATAACCGGCTAAACCGAGGCGAGTGCGTGCACGCAAGCCACACGCGCGCATGCGTGCACTTAAACGTGCATGCGCGCACTTAAACGTACGAGAGACAATTTTCTCATGCACTCACTGTTGTGAATCAGAGGCGGATGTAATGTTTCCCAATTGGGGGGCAGGAGAAAACGATATGGGGGTGACTTCTTCGCCCGTGTCGCTTCGCGTCACGGGCGATGAAGCTGCACCCATACGATTTTCAGTTACATGACTTGTATTAGGCAAGTTAGCATCAATAATAACATCAGTTGTTGTTGAAGTTGCAACAGACACGCAGCATGCATAAAGCTAAATGTCTAACTCAGAGAGTTTTCTGTTTTCAATGATGAAATGCTGTTGGTTTAGTGGTGCCACAACTGTAGTTAGTAGCAGTAGTGTTTCGAATCATTTTAAATACAAGCACTTTAATTTGAAATATCTTGGGTTGTTTTGCATGCCATCATGTGTGGTGGGGCACACTGGGCATTTAGGGGGACATTGCCCCCCCATGCCCATGCCTAGATCCGCCCCCGTTGTGAATGTTCCATCCCATTCAGACTGGCTCCTTTGTCATTTTCAGTTGACAAGAACACAAAACATGTCTGGTGTAGCCTCTTCCATTCTGAGGTGCCTGCCTGTCATTTTGATGACAAACCGGCTGCCGTCAATCAACTGGCATTCCACAACACCACAAGCAGCCATTTGAATAATAACAACATAAAGCTTCCTTTACACTATACAAGACTTATTCCTAGACTTTTTAAATAGGCATTAGATGCGAGAGATGTCTAAATGCAATCGACAGGTTTTGCAAAGCCATCATTCCTCTGGGGAATACTTTCCATCATGTTTTAAAATACCATTTCAATGGGAACAGTCTCGCTGTACGTGCACGTTGGGCTTTCTAATCTTTATTATGCCCATGCCCATATAGCACTTGCATTACATACCAACCCTTGGTACTGTACTGTAGTGTACAGTACAATCCGAGGTAGTTTAGATAGCACCTCAGTAGATCTAGATAGCAGTGACATACAGTATATTGGATGTCTCATGTATTGCCATGTTTTAGTGCTTGCATTGTAAATTGTATTCTGTAAACTGTATACTGTAAAATTCAGCTTAAATTGTAATGCAATTAAACTGTAATTCCGACTAATCTGTATGCATTGGATATACTGCAATGTTTCTAATTAATGTAAGTCGTTCCAGATTAAGAGCATCTGCTAAATGCCTTAATTGCAAATTTTAATTGATTTAAGTGTTATCTAAAGCCAAACCTTGACCATTTGTAACCTCACAAACCTCACCAACAGCCAATGCTATACTTGACAACAACTGATTACAGCGAACGCTTTAACACCAAGCAGCCATGCAAGACTAAGAAAACGTACAGCAGTTGTTTTGGTCGTGTTCATGACATTCGAACTGCATGGGTATATAAAAGGATGTGCACTGCCGAACATTTGCATATTTCCATATGATACAAACACAGGAACTATAAAAGGTGGATCTGAGAGAATAGATTTGTTGCCATGCATGAATGTTGGAACATTACATATACATTGCCAACAACATGTCCGATTATGTAAATAGAATCAGCACATCGAAATGATCCTCTCTGATCCTATCCTTTTAAAATGTGCATTTCACACACCCCCACGCACACACACACACACACACACACACACACGGACCTATAACCTTGGAGCGTAGCAGTGGTTGAGTGCCGCACTACGAGCTTGTAGATCCAGCCTGGAATTGTGAACAAAACCAAAAGAATTCTTTAGTTTTAGGTCTTTTAGGTCTTTAGGCTAAAATGTCGTCAAATGGTGGCCCGTGGCTCAAATGCTGAATGAATGGTGGTCCATGGTGTCAAAAAGGTTGAAAACCACTGGCATAGACTGTAAAAATAAATGGCACTACGCAGATATTCACGCTCAGAGAGGAGAGAGGAGAGTGCAACATTGGAGGAGAGGAGAGTCCATGCCGGGGTTATACAAATGAACAGTGTACAGAATGACATTCTGTGACATTGTACAGGTAACATCTGGCCAATACAAAACCAAGTTGTTTTTTTTTAGAAAAGGACTGTCTCTTAGCGGCGTGCCGAGACACACCCACCTCACGTGAAGCTCACGTGTCAATCATCACACGCCCCTCAGGACATGCCTTTATTCTTATTCTTTTAAACCAGGGGTTTTCAACAGGTAGTACGGGGACCACCAGTGGTCCCTGAGAAGGTCCCAGGTGGTCCCCAGGCTAAATGATGGAAAGTTGGTTAACCAGATGTAACTCTTGAGAGTGTAAAAATGAAACCAAATGGACCCACAAGGGTCCATTTGGTTTCATTTTTACACCTGGAATTGTGGACAAAAAAAATAATTCTTTAATTTTAGGTCAGGGGTGGCCAACCAGTCATAGACTAAGAGCCACGTTTTTCACCGTGTCACTGCAAAGAGCCACATCAAACAGTCACCATGACAGACCATCATGGTCGCAAATAGATTTCCCCTCTCCTGCCATGAGACGTGTATTTGTGTGCAAGTGCGCAATGCAAAGACACACTATTAAAACATATAGACATGTATATAGAAACAGGGTTTACAATTCAAAAGTATATGACAAGTCAAAAAGTATACACCTACACCTCCGCGGTTGACTAGGAGTCACTCCATGATCGGGTTAGGCACCACTGTATAGGGAATGAATGACTGCGCCAGGCCGAGCGTTTTTGACGGTTTCATGTGGAAGCCCCTTAAGAGCCGCATGTAACCAACTGAAGAGCCACATGTGGCTTGCGAGCCGCGGGTTGGCCACCCCTGTTTTAGGTCTTTAGTGTGAAAATGTAATCAAATGGTGGTCCGTGGCTCAAATGCTGAATAAATCGTGGGCCCTGGAGTCAAAAACGTTGAAACCTGGAGTCAAAAACGTTGAAACCCCTGTTTTAAACCATTTTGTACTGTAATTGTGGTGTTTTAACTTTCATTGATAGCAAAATAGCAGGCGTTCACAGAGTGGTGCGCTATGAGCCGTGAACACCTGCTATTTTGGGGGAGAATGTCAGAACGCAGGACAAATCTTTCAGTATGTTCTTTCAGAGCGAATGTTTTGTAGAATCTACAATGTCAAGACGAATTGGGTTAAACAGATGCAACCAAAAATGAACAGGAAGAATATTATGAAATATTAAAAATGATGAGAAATGAGACTTTAAACTAGCGACTGGAAGCAGAAAGTATTCATGACCTTGTTTAGTAATGTAATAAAACCAGGGTCAAGTTTGGCCCAAAATTAAGTGCCATAGACCAGGCCTATACTGCTTAAATGCTAATGCTACAGCAACTGCATTTGCCCTCTGAGTTGACCCAAGAATAAGAGGAACAAGGCGAAGACGAAGAAAAAGAAGGAGGAGGAGAGGAAGAAGACGAAGATGAAGGAGGAGGAGGAGGCATTGTAAGAGCTGGCTGCAACCAGAGGCTTGAGTGCTTTTATCTGCTCTACACAGAAGAGCTGCTAAACACTCTTCATCTCTCTAGAGGCTTTTTGTTCAGCTCTGGCTGCCTCACCTTTGTCTGCCAGTCAATCTCTCTTCTCTGCCCCACCAACTCTCTCTCTCTGTCTCTCTCCCTCTCTCTCCCTCTTTCAGATAGCTGGAGATAAGCGACAGCCAGGTGTTATTCAGCACCAGTGGCACTGCTCAGTCAACCCTGTCACTTCACTTCTCCGTCATTGCTCTTAAAACAGGGGTTTTCTACCTTTTTTTGACACCAGGGGCCACAGAGCCATGGACCAGCATTTGAGGACATTTTAGCCCCACAGACCCCCAAAACTATAAGATTACTTTTGTCCACAATTCCAGGCTGGATTTGGGGAAACAAAACAGGCAAACAGATACAGATCAAAATGCCCATTAATCTTCTAGCTGTGTAGTCTTCGGCTAATTCAGATGATGAATATTTTAACTCTTGAGAGCGTAAACAATTAAGGTCCAGAAATCACCTGACCCCCCAATTAAAAATGTTACTTTCAGGGATTAAAGTTCTCAGTACTGGGTACTGATTTCAGTCCTGAGGATTCCACAGGGGTCATTTAATTAGCTCAGTGCTTATTTGCAAAAGATCATTTTCAGTCTCAAGATTTTTTTTTACTTTAATCCCTGTACTTTACTCCCCTGCTTCGTTCTTCATGAGTTGAAGCTCTTGATGACTGATTTTAATTATGGATAATTATTTGGTAGGCCCAGGCCCAGGCCTGGTGGTATAGGCTTTCGGCCTAGCACAAGGCCGCAGACCTGATTTGCTGCCATGCAGCCAATGAACAGACTTAAGCCATAGCTGGATACACCACAGCGATTGAGAATTGCACCCAATAGCTGAAGGCATGCCTTGTAAAAATTCTAATATACGGTACTGTATAATATAAATGCAGTCCATCCATCATTCTCATGTTAATGTCTTAATGGAGTTACTTTTAGACTTAGTAGCAGCTTTAAATGGCCTTTATTAGACCTTCCTTCTGCCAGTCTCGTTATCTGTCTTACATAACAGTTCCTTTCTCTTTTGATTTCTCTGACTGTTTCTCAAATCTCTGTGTGTTTGTCAGTCCCTAAGCTTCCCACATAATTATATACAGCAGTGGTTTTCAACCTTTTTCATACCAGGGCCCATGCACTACTTATTCAGAATTTGAGCCATGGACCACCACTTGAGCCATGGACCACTACTTTTGTCCACAGTGCCAGGCTGGATTTGGGAGAAAACATAGCAGGCATATATACAGTATACAGATCAAAATGACCCTTAATCTTCTAGATTCTCTAGTTGTGTAGACTTGGGCGAATTCGCATGATGAATATTTTAACTCTTGAGAGTGTAAAATGAAACCAAATGGACCCGCAAGGGTCCATTTGGTTTCATTTTTACGCTCTCAAAGAGTTACATCTGGTTAACCAATTTTCCATCATTTAACCTGGGGGACCACCTGGAATCCTCTCAGGGACCACTGGTGGTCCCCAGACCACCTGTTGAAAACACCTAATATACAGCAATGGCAAATATCTGAAATAACCAATGTAAAAGCTCTCTACTGTTGCTGTTTCTCTTTTTTGTATGAAAAGAAATCTGCCCACAATAGGGATGCCTAGGGAGGTTATTGGTTAAGGTGCTTAACAAACAGTATGGAAGGTGTCCTTCCTTTGGATAACACACACAGTGGTTTATCACTGCTCACTCAGCCAACACGAACAAAGTATGTTTAAAAAAAAAAATACACACTACGTTGGAGGTGGCGGCATTCCAAATTAAGAGAATGCAAGACAAATGCTCAATTATTCATTATTTTTCTTTTTCTTTTTTTGCATTCTGGCCTGACTCAGAACGTCCCACTTTCACCTTAGTGTGGTGATTACCATACATTTGTAATTCAATTGTGATATGATTTTTTAAATATGCAAAATAGATCTTCACACAGCTCTGTTCCACAGTGTTTAATTATTTATTTGTTTAACAAGCACTGACATTTTACACTCTGACAAGTATGTTGGCTTTTCCTTTTCGTAGAAACTATATCCACTCCAGCAATATAAATGAATGAGCAGAGAGGAGCATGGAGCACCCCATCCCTCTGCAATGTAAACAGAATTAATTGATGCATAATTAATAACCGTTTACATGTCGCTTGGTAATATTATTCATGCACATACTAACTCAGCAACATCTTCCTCTGGATTCATATTTGTACAGATATCTAATCACTAATGTCTTGAGGGATAAGAGACAAATGAACAAACTACATATGATTCAGTAAATCGAGGCAGGAAGCATAATATTCTATTTACTGGTAGATACGAGACCACAGAACACAGCTGAGATTCAGCTGACACGGGCGTTTTTGCCATTAAAACACGTAATATGTTGGTTAGTTTAATAATAGTTCATAATTTTATTCCTTGGGGGCGCCATTTGACTGTGATGTCAGAGGAGATTTTCCCTGGACCCCCCCCCCCCCCTACCAAATGGTAAGGGGGGGGGGGGGGGGGGTTTAGATATACAGTACGTGATGAACTGGCATTTCAGTCAGTGCTTTATGATCTAATTGGCAATTAATATTCATGTAAAATAACAATGCATTCAGTTACTGCCGATTTGCAACCAAGGCTACAGTGTACCTGAACATTTCCATCCTTAGAGTGGAAAACACACACACACACACACACACACACACACACACACACACACACACACACACACACACACACACACACACACACACACACACACACACACACACACACACACACACACACTATATATATATATTCCCTTCAGCTATTATTATTATTATTACTATTACAAATTAATTATACCTGCTTCCCTGAAGAACATTTTGTGGTAAAAAAAAAAAAGTAAAAACATTTAATAAATGATTCTGCACTGCAGCTATGAGAGTGCAGCGTTTTCTTCAGGTTCTCGGATACACCTGCTTGACATTTCTGAATAGTAATTTCTCCGTTGGCTGATTATAATGTCACCTTGACAAAAAAAAAAAAAGAGGACGGAGTGTCTGCTGAGGATGGACCAAAAAAAAAGTCACTTTATTCTTCCATGTCATTTTCACCTGCTCCTGCTTGACCCAGTAGTAGATAATAGACCCTGGGCTGGTACTCCATCCGTCATGTGGTAAAGGGCATTATAAGATCACCGTTAAGCCATCTTAGTCGATTCCGATGTTAATCAAGCAGTCCCTAATAGTCTGCCTATATGGCTTTCTAATGCTGTGTCATGGCGTTGTGATGGTTATGGTGTTCCTTTTTTTCCACATTGGAAATTATGCAGAGAACAGGAACATGATTATGTGCATGTGCTTCAGGGGCGGATCTAGGCATGGGCATGGGGGGGGGGCAATGCCCCCTAAATGCCCTGACTGCCCCACCAAACACGATGGCATCCAAAACAACCCAAGATACCCAAGAAATTAAAGTGCTTATATTTAAAACCATTTGAAACACTACTACTGCTACTAACTAACTACAGCTGTGTCACCACTACACCAACAGCATTTCATCATTGAAAACAGAAAACTCTCTGAGTCAGACCTTTAACTTTATGCATGCTGCGTGTGTTACAAATTGCGTAATAAAAGTCCTGTAACTGAAAATGGTATGGGTGCGACTTCATCGCCCGTGGCGCGAAGCGCCACGGGCGATGAAGCCGCCCCCATACCATTTTCTCTTGCCCCTCCAACATGTTCTCTGCCCCCCCCAAAATGGGACATGTTACATCCGCCCCTGATGTGCTTGCGTGAGGTTGTGTGTGCGCGCTGCAATCAACGACTTAAATGGTGCTGTATATGCTCTCTATGGGGCGCCCTTTTTATGATTCATTAAAGTATAATTTGATAATGGCAGTCAGTGGCACGCCCTCAGAATGATATATGCAGAGTTACGGACCATCAAGGGCATGCATAAAGTATAGTGGGAACAGTATCCACCGGCCTCCCCATCATTCAGCCTTGAGAACTGTAAAGGCCTTTTCACACCAAAGGGTCAAGGCGGTATTGACGCATGTCCCTGCGGTGTGATACATCCTGACAGACTGACAACCTGCTTCCATCCGAGAGCTGTGGGAACACCAGTTGGACTGCCTCCACTCTTATGATAAATAGCGCCTTTATCCAAGGCGCTTTACATAGTTTGTGCATCACATTCACACACATTCATACACTTGTGGCAGTGGAAACCATGCAAATACCTACTAGCACATCAGGAGCAATTAGGGGCTCAGTGTCTTGCTCAAGGACACTTCGACACTAACTGCGGAGCCCGGGATCGAACCGGCAACCTTGTGGTTACCATCCGGTGACTATACTGCTGACTCTACCCCTGAGCCACTTATGGTCAAGTGCAATGTGCTATCTGGCTAATTGCAATATCCGGTGGTTACTGCATTTACTTTGACTCACTTCCATTAGTTTGTGTTGCATCTGTTGTGTTGCTTTACTGTGAATAATCAAGCCACCCCAACCCGCCCCCCACTAGAACAGGGACCTCTAAAGGCTCAAAGGCTGAAGTGACTCGTGGTGAAATAGTTTCACCGCGGTGCCGTTTTTAAGGCTTCACCCTGGAGTACGTATGATCCAGGGTGACACCTTAAAAAAACTACACCACGGTGAAAGTCCTTCACTGCGAGTCACTTCACCCTGGAGTATGACTGAGCCTTCAGGTGTTCATGTCACATTAAAGGGGGATTCCACCCATTTTCAAAAATTTCCTGAAAGGAGCATTTACCCATCTCAGGAAATAGGGGTCTGAAAGAAAAACCATTAACATGGTGAGATACATCTTGATGATGTCATCAGATGTATTTCACCATGGTTTTGTCAGACCTCCATTTTTGGGAAATACAGAATTGGGGGAACTTTTTATCATGTCCACACAACATGGGTATATTAATGACATTAAAGGGGAACTCCAATCATTTTCAAAATGATTGGAGTTCCCCTTTAATCAGGTGGCTAAAAAGCCCAAATATTGTGGGTACACGTAGGCCCTTCAGAGTATTAACTAGTGGACAGGTTCTATTGTTCTGTCCGAGTCCAGTTAGTGCTTCTTTACACCTCAGGGCTTTGGTGTAAGAACGGTTTGTAGCACATCAAAAACTCCTGTGGGATTTCAAGCAGAACTGACATTGGACTCCAGTCTTTGCAAGATATGAACTCTCTCAACCCTACTACCACCGGGGACATTTCTGCTGAGCGGGAGGCGAAAAAAGACCGTCGATATTTCAAGTTACTTTCCCACTTTCTCTTTTCCTGTTCTATTTACCTCATGTCTTCATGAGGTTCGCAATAGAGGGAAACCAGCGGGAGAAACACAAAGCATACTGTATAGATACAGTATCTCTATCTTTCTTTTATTTTTTTCTATATATTTTATCCCACAATTTTGTTGCCCATTTTTCACCCAGTGCCAATTCCTAATGTGATCCTGGGCTCTACACACCCTCCGCCAACCTGGCGAGGCAGCGGACTGGCCTCATGCTTCCTTCAGTGCATGAGTAGTCCAAGCTGCCTTCTTTTCACCTGACAGAGGGGAGTTTCCCTGGTTGGATGTAGTGTGTAGAAGGAACACATTACTCCAACAAGTTCCTGTCGCTTCCATAAGGCCAGCACCCACAGCAGCATCCCTAGCAGGAATCGAACCCAGGACCTTCTAGCTGTGATGCGACAGCACTAACCACTGTTCCACCGTGCCCCTTTTTTAATGGCAAAAACGTCACTGATAATGTGGGAGTTTTGTTTCACAAGGAGCTTTTAAGTGTCAGTGAATCCATAACAACACCAATGATATGTGCACAACATAGAGACTCCACAGTGGACACTGGACATACACATTTCATTCATGATCAACTGGCTCATCTGACTCACACCAGATGAATCCCACAGGGGGAAACTCTTCGATTGTGGCCTTGTGTGAAAACACTTTTGCTGAGTTGATTGTACTGGACTTATGTCCAGTACAATCAACTCAGCAAAAGTGTTTTATATCTTTTGTTAGTTTTTCCTTACTTTCAAGTAGTCGCAAAATACTCTGCGACTACTTGAAAGTAAGGAAAAACTAACAAAAGATATTGCTGACGGCGGTTGGATTATATAAACTATATATACACTATGTATTTACTTTGGCAATGAATTAATTCAAACATCACTGAAGGTCATTTAATTACTTACTAAATGATACTTGAGTTACATCTCGCCCTATTTTTCCATTCCTCTCTGAATACAGAACATTAAATGTCTTGGTAACTTGCAAAATATGCTCCACGTTTCACTTGTTCGCACTGAAATTGTAATAAGTGCCTTCGGTTTATGCGCCATGAAAGGTTTGTTACTCAATGCTACAGCAGTTTGAAAGCCTAATCTCTGAGCTTGTAAAAATTGATAGTTATTTTTAACCTCCGACCAGACAGTAAGACAAGTTCTATCAAGTTGTTCATATACTGTTTAATACTGGATACTGTACAGGGGTTGACACTAAGGTCTATGAGGCACTTGCCCATCGGGCAAGTGCAAGTCAGGTTCTACTTGCCCTCAGGTCATGGTCACTTGCCCGCCAAAAATATATTGTAAATTTTGCATTTAAGTTTACTTCCTACTTGGGTGCTTTAAACCAGGGGTTTTCAACAGGCGGTCCGGGGACCACCAGTGGTCCCTGAGAGGGTTCCAGGTGGTCCCCAGCTAAGTTGGTTAACCAGATGTAAAAATGAAACCAAATGGACCCTTGCGGGTCCATTTGGTTTCATTTTTACGCTCTCAAGAGTTAAAATTCATCATCTTAATTAGCCCATAATGGTCACAGACCCAGTGGTCCCTGACCCCAGCAAAATGATAGTTTGGAACCAAATGGACCTGGGAGAGAGATGGGTGAAGATAGCTAGAAAGCAGGGAAAGACACAGAGGTAGAGTGCAATGACTGCCTTCAAGACACATTTACCTTGTGTTGTGTTATAGTGCACCAAGTTGCACACTTGCCGATAGGGCAACCAGGTAGCAGTCTTCACTTGCCCCACCATTTTTTTTTTACTTTCCCGGGCAAGCGGGCAAGTGTTAGTGTCAAGCTCTGCATATACTGTTTAATCAAATGGAATCAAGATTTACTTATTTATGACCCCATTATGATATTATGTTTTTACTGTTTGTCTGGTAGGAGGTTATGCAAAATGTATGCATGGATTTGGATGGAAAGGTGTGAAGGTTTGTCATGTTGCAGAAAGAAACAGTTAAACTTGCACAGATTTAGTAAATCTGGTGTGTCTTGTTGTGCTGGCAATACGGTCCACAGTTTCAAATTGCCAGAGACAGCACAATAGCCGTCAGGCCTGTCGAAATCTCTCTACATCTTCTGCTCTCAGCCTCCAGTGCTCTTTTATTATTGCTGGTTTCTGTCCTGTTTCTGCTGTGAAGTCAACAACTTAGAACGTACTTTCCAGCCTGCCAGTCTTGACTTTGATAAAGACATTTTCTTCTTGGAAAAGCATAATTTGCAGCAGAGGAGACTGCCGTTTTCTCTTTCTTTTTTTTTTCATAATGCACAGAGTTCAAGTTATTTTTCATGGTAATTTCCTTGAAAACCGTGCTGGTAATTTTCCATCAATGTCATTCCTCAGGAAAAAAACAAAGATGTTATCTCATTGAGTCCAGTATTGTACTTTTGTAGACGAATGGCCTTCAACGCTTTACTCCAAAACACGTACCCACAAATTGATACGAAAGAAAGATGCAATTTCTACTCCGTCCATCAGTATGTGAATGTGTGTGTGTGCGTGCGTGCGTGCGTGCGTGCGTGCGTGCGTGTGTGTGTGCGTGCGTGTGAGTGAGTGAGTGAGTGAGTGAGTGAATGAATGCGTGTCTACACTATACAGTCTACAGTATGTATTGTGCTTTGGATGAAAGTGCTATATAAATAGACCATTTACAACCCCCTTTTGGATACATTTGTGTTGGATTTAGTAGAGAATATCTCTGCTGTGTCGGGAAGATCCCACCTAACTCCAAAAATGTTTCATTTTCAGGAAAGGAAGAAAAAACGATACGGCCTTGTCAACGTTGGTGTTGTGACTTTCTATAAAACAATTACTTCCATGAGAGGAGGAGAGGTTAGTTGCTTGAGCAGGAAATTTGAGGGTTGAATGGAGTGGAGACCTTTTGTCTGAAGCGCTTTTTACTACTTTTCATTGGGTCAATATTTTTCGAAACAGAGAGATGTAAAAGGTGTTCAATAGCAATAAATAAATTAAACAGCAACACTTTAAACCATGTTCTGCAACTAAGTTAAATGCAGCATATACTACATGTTCCGACTCTGTCCTTCATCTTCTGCATCTTCACAGAGGGTGCCAATATAGTGGAAGTGACTGCATGGGCCCTATGCTGTGGGTTGCTGGCATCAATTCATTGCACATCTCTCCCGTTGTGTGTTTAAAATGAAAGACAGATTACGCACTGTGAACAAACGTAAGTAAACAGATTGGTTTCCACATCGACCAGATACAATATTTGATGTGTGGCTTTCCTTGTTGACAGACACTGTTGCTTCACACCGTCAGCCTTTGATTGCATAGTTATTTCATTTGTTTGGTTGAAGTAATTTCCTTTCAGGCTGAGATGGGCTGCCGTTCTGCGGTACACAATGTAAGCATGAGCCCTTGAATTATATTTTAAGGATAAGACCAAATCACAGCATGTGAAGCAGACTTCACACGGGTACCGTATGAGGTTTTCATCCAACTAGACTTGTCTGTATAAAAAAAAACAACAACATTGATCAAGTAACCTTGCATTTGTCATTGTTTGTTTGTAACCAATGTCACTACCTACTGGGTTCCTGTGGGGAACTGCATCAGACCAGCCAAATGCATGCAGCTAGACGCTACCCTATCAAGCCAAGCAGGCTGCCTCGGTAGTGGGGATGAATTAGAAAGCAGTCAAGAATAAAATGAACTTCCATTATCGGAAAGCCCCATCCTGTGCAATAGTTTGTCGCAAGTAAACTTTGGCGAAAATTTGGCGAGCTACTGTATTCTGCCAATGACTTTTTGCACCTACTGTATAGGGCAGACTTCTAGCATGTAGTATTGATGCGGTACATTTTTTTCTCAAAAGTTAAATATTGAAAAAATACTTTTTTTGTGCTAAAAAAGTAGACAACAAAAACATTGCTGATTCATAGAGAGGCCGAACCGAAGTCCTCTGCAAGGAAACAGTGTTTGAATGCTGATGCGGTTGCGGTTTTCACATCGAGACATTTCTATTCCCTGCGGGGGAAAAGAAAAGATCAATAGTCTTGGATCTTACATACATCTTACTGTCCACTGACATATGGTTGGGGTAGTGTACTTTGGAAGATGGCAATTCTCACTATGCATCCCAGGTAGAAAGGCACGAGGAGTTTGACATAATCCATACGAAGCTCTTTCAGAAATGCAGCTCATATATCTTTCAAGGCGGCCAACAAACGCTCTTGTTATCTCCGACTACGTGACAATTGGTTAGAGGGGGAAAGTGAGCCAAAAACAAGAGGCCCTGCACCCGTGGTGTCATATTTTATCGGTGTACAGGTTTGTCCTTGAGCAAGACGCTGGAGTCAAACAATGTATATCTATCCTATCCTTAATTCGCTTCTGTCTATACTGCATATGGTCCAGGTGTGGCAGAAACCTTGTATCTCCATATATATATATGCAGTATATTGTTTAAATATATACAATAATGTTCCACTATAGCAGTGGCTTTTAACCTTTTTCATACCAGGGACCACTGTTTATTCAGAATTTGAGCCACGGACCACCATTTGATGACATTTTAAAAACTTTAAAAAGATTTCTTTTGCTTTTGTCCACAATACCAGGCTGGATTTGGGAAACAAAACAGTCAAACATACAGATCAAAATGACTATTAATCTTCTACATTCTCTAGTTCTGTAGATTCATTCTGTAGATTTGGGCTAATTCACATGATGAATATTTTAACTCTTGAGATTGTAAAAAGGAAACCAAATGGGGACCCGCAAGGGTCCATTTTGTTTCATTTTTACCTAAACTTGTACTGCAGATTTTCTCCCCCTTGTTTTAGGATTACAACAAGCAAGTAGCAAGACACCACGCCAATCGTTACGAAGAGACCTTCGGTTTGACTCTAAATGTTCACCGGTTTCAGTCGGACTAGATTTTTGATCACATCTCCATATGCATCAGCATTGACGAAGGCTACATCGACCTCAACACAAACAACCTGGACCAATGTGTAAAATAGCCTGCTGACCACACAGCTCAGTCATTGCTGTATGTAATGCTGCATGCAGTCTCTTTCAGGCAGGATGGATCCAAGTGTTTTCTTGACAAAAGTGTTGCCAAACACTTCATTATCACATCATCACTGTCACTGTCTATGTGGGTGTTTGGTATGCCTTTCTGCTCACCTCTAGTTTCAGTTGGCGAAAACCTTACGGCAGTTCAGAGGGCAACACATGCCTCCACTGACTGACTGACTGACTGACAGGCGGCAAGAGAAACATTATTATGAAGTGTATTTTTTGTAAAATAATATCGAAATGTATTGCATTGAGGAATGGCATTTCTATTTGTCATTCTACGTGGAGGCTTAACATGATGTTTGACATGACAGTTTGTTCTCTAATGACTAGGTGTTAACAGAATACAATAACTACTGTTTATCAACATTTTAATGTCAGACTAAATGTACTGTAGACCACTTGTTATCAACCTTTTTTCACCAAATACAACCCAGTACCACATCAAAAAATATTTGGCTCTCTGGGTATACCACCACAATGACATTCAAACAAATAAAGTACTGTACGCCTAACCATCCCATCCTATCAGACAAGAGGGAGATTTAAATGGCACTGATTTGTGCTGCTGGATCCATAACACTGGCCTGGAGGTCGACTAATGTCACTAATGTAGTGCTACCGCCGGAGGCGGTCCTTGGTACCACTAGTTGGATTAGTACCACAGGAGAATCACTGCTTTAGACCACACAGTAAAATCCTTGGAATCAATGCAACAAAGTATCTTTACCAGGCTTGTTACTGCTTCTACTCATAATAAATAACACCCCACACAAACAAGAAAGCAAAATAAATAAATAAATAAATAAATCTAAAAAACAGCATACAAGGAGAGAGGAAATACGGAAAGTCTTTACTTCAAAACAAAATTGCAGAACCCAGGAAAAAATAGAGGATACAGGTGAAATACTGTTCAATTAGTTTTGGTTTCTCTGTGAGAGGGTCTTGCTTTCCAGCTGTGTCACTGACCCCCTCCCCTACAACCACCACCACCACCACGACTCTACCCTGCCCCAAGGCCCTGCAGACCCCGGAGGGGTGGGTGCACTGCAGGGAACCCAAGCAGTGGTTGGGCAGACAGTCATGTTTTCCATTTAAATTACCCTTTCCATGTAGATCACCCGCAGTCAAAAGGCTCAAATGTGTGAAGCACTTTTGGTTGATGCCAGTGACTGGAATAGTTGGTATCATTGTGTCTTTGAGCGCCCAGCAGTGTTGGGCGGAACGGTATTCCGATATACTGACTGTAGGGGGGCTTTCATGTGAGACATCTTTAGAAATTCGGTCTTAATTTAAGAATCCAGTGCCTGAGGCAAGAACAGATCGAGATGCATACACAATTCAAAAAAGAAAGAACTAAATGAAAAAATAAATAAAATAAAGATGCTCAGAGTGAAACTTATGTCTAACTTGGCTATGGACAATGCAAAAAGCGTTGTCCTGTGCTTGTGTTTTCTCTAGACTTCATTACTGCAATGCACTTTTCTGGCACACCAAAGAAATCAACTGGCTGCTGCATTCAAATTCGAAACCCAGCAGCCAGAGATGAGAGAATACAGTACTCGTGGATGATCTTTCCCACTAGACTATTATAGTCTAAGTTTTATTTGTTGACAATACCTGGTATAGTGAGTATCAGTCATCATAGCTTAGTGTTAATTTAAGACGCAAAGATTTTTTCATTTTCTATCTATTTTTTTCTGTAGAGACAGGGAAGCTCACACAGAACAGCAGAATGAGGAGGTAATACTTATTGGTGCTTGCCAACAGTTCACCTATGTAGTTGTATATGTACTGTATAATAATGTTCTTGCTTAGCTATTATAAGACTGTGTATCCAATTATCAGTGTTGTGGAATGTATGTGTAGGTGGCGTCAAGCAAGGGACTGCCAATGTTTGATGAGGCTTCACAAGGAAACTTTTTCAACATAAATCTAGTACCTCAGACAGACTATGTGCATTTTGACAATGTGAGCAAGCGCTAGTCTGCGCAGAAGAACAAAATGTCAAAAGTTGACAAAGTATAATATGCTGCTGCTTAACTGCCAAGTACAAGCATCTACTGAAGTGTGTTTAGAAAATAAGACAGATTAAAGTCATCTGTGAGCCTTTCTGTGGTCTGTTGAGCCTGTTTACAGTATGCCTTCTCAGCTGGAAATAGTATTTAATTCAACTGTGTGTGTGTGTGTGTGTGTGTGTGTGTGTGTGTGTGTGTGTGTGTGTGTGTGTGTGTGTGTGTGTGTGTGTGTGTGTGTGTGTGTGTGTGTGTGTGTGTGTGTGTGTGTGTGTGTGTGTGTGTGTGTGTGTGTGCGCGCGCACGCGCATGTGTGCGTGCGTACGCATGCACATGTGTGTCTGTGTGCACACATACAGAAAACATAAGACATAAAGAAAAGATGCAAGAGAATGTACCAAATGTACTCACTACTTAAAATGTACTTACTTAAAGCAGTAAAGTAAGTAAGCCTTGCCAAGCCATGCCTAGCAGTAATAATACTTAACGTTGGGCACCTACGTTTGGCATTAGGGTCGCGACCATTGGCAAAACAGTTGGCGTTTAAGGCTAGGTTAGGCATAGCATTTACTGAGGTCTTCCAAATTTGAACCACTATAAGAGCAGACAGACAGGCAGGCGGCCAGAAAGACAGACAAGCAGGAAGGCAGGCAGACACAGCAGGGGTTGACACTAAGGTTTCCGAGGCACTTGCCCATTGGGCAAGTGCAAGTCAGGTTCTACTTGCCCTCAGGTCATGGTCACTTGCCCACCAAAAATATATTGTAAATTTTACATTTAAGTTTACTTCCTACTTGGGTGCTTTAAACCAGGGGGTTTTCAACATGTGGTTTTCAACATCCTGAGAGGGTTCCAGGTGGTCCCCAGCTAAGTTGGTTAACCAGATGTAACTCTTGAGAGTGTAAAAATGAAACCAAATGGACCCTTGTGGGTCCATTTGGTTTCATTTTTACACTCTCAAGAGTTAAAATTCATCATCTTAATTAGCCCATAGTGGTCACAGACCCAGTGGTCCCTGACCCCAGCAAAATGATAGTTTGGAACCAAATGGACCTGGGAGAGAGATAGGTAGAGATAGCTAGAAAGCAGGGAAAGACACAGAGGCAGAGTGCAATGACTGCCTTCAAGACAAATTTATCTTGTGTTGTGTTATAGTGCACTAAGTTGGACACTTGCCCGATCGGGCAACCAGGTAGCAGTCTTCACTTGCCCCACCATTTTTTTACTTGCCCCGGGCAAGCGGGCAAGTGTTAGTGTCAAGCCCTGCACAGTCAGTAATAGCCATAACTGCCTTATTATATGAACCACAGGAAGTATCTACTCTGCTGTCCGAAGCTGCACAACATTGCGTATGTGACACACACACACACACACACACACACACACACACACACACACACACACACACACACACACACACACACACACACACACACACACACACACACACACACACACACACACACACACACACACACACACACACACACACACACACACACACACACACACACAGCTACGCTGTAGATAAGTCTACCACGCTAGGCTAAATGAACAGCAGAGGATCACCACCAACGACCACCACCACCACCACAAAACGGCAGACGAAACGCTAGAACAGTGGTGTGCTGTTCCACCGAACTTATCTGTCCTCCTGTCTCTCTTTGTTTAGTGTTTATTCTGTAGCCTGTACATGAATGCTGCCGCTGTTGATTTTTTCCTCACTGTGTGTTCTACTTGATCAGTGCAGCGGCAATGATCAATAATGGTAGTTCAAGTCAATTATGCTTTGTTAGGAACGTGATACATCTTTTTAATAAATCAATTCTTATTGTCACCATTTTACAATCGATACAAATCAACATACGGTATATCATTACATGCCTGCTTATGGAGTCCAAGAGGTCCGGGGCAAAGTTCCCCTGTCCCCTATAGACGCTATAGTCCAAATGAGACCAGGTCAACCTGGTTGTGACTAGTAACTAAGTGGTCGCGACCTGGTCCCTTGTGGATTTGCAACCTGGTTGCTAGTGGATTTGCGACCTGGCCGCTAGTGGATTTGTGACCTGGTCGCTAGTGGATTTGCGAACTGGCCGCTAGTGGATTTGCAACCTGGTTGCTAGTGGATTTGCGACCTGGTCGCTAGTGGATTTGCGACCTGGTCGCTAGTGGATTTGTGACCTGGTCGCTAGTGGATTTGCGAACTGGTCGCTAGTGGATTTGCGAACTGGTCGCTAGTGGATTTGTGAACTGGTCGCTAGTGGATTTGCGAACTGGTCGCTAGTGGATTTGCGAACTGGTCGCTAGTGGATTTGCGAACTGGTCGCTAGTGGATTTGCGAACTGGTCGCTAGTGGATTTGCGAGTCGCGACCTGGTGGCTAGTGATTTGTGACCTGGTCGCCAGTGGATTTGCGAGTCCTGACCTGGTCGCTATAGAGGAGCTAGTGGATTTGTGACCTGGTCACTAGTGGATGAAATCTGGTTGCAATGTAGTCTATAGTTGGTGGATTTTGCTCTTCTTGGCAGTGCTGAAAATGAAGTTTCCTGAAACTAATCTAACTTTGTGGTGTTTGTCTCCCCGGGGCAGATTGAATTGTGAATGTCAGTCTGTTAGAAGGAGCATGGTGGCTGATGATTGGTGAGAGTGGCACCGAAATGTCAGAACCGTTGGCTGTGTGGTTGCCATGGAAACAAATTGAAAGCCATAATTACACAGAGGGAATGAAATCAAGGCACATCAGTGTTGGAAAAAGTACTTACTTGAGTAAAAGTATCAAGACTACAGAAATGCTAAAAGTCCAGAGTAAAATGTACTCATTGTCAATGTATACATTTTTGGGGGAGAAATAGCCAATCCACAAGCTCAAGCTTAAGGTGAGCTTGTGGATCGTTTAGTTTCAAATGGCCGAAT
The DNA here is from genome assembly GCA_039105355.1 of Benthosema pterotum. Lineage (NCBI taxonomy): Eukaryota > Metazoa > Chordata > Actinopteri > Myctophiformes > Myctophidae > Benthosema > Benthosema pterotum. The sequence continues at coordinate 15,301,161 of CM076985.1, read as the reverse complement.
GTATTTTAAGGCTGCAATGGGTCATGTATGATTTGTAATATAATAAGAAAGAAAATGTACAAGTAACTCAAGTTTCCAAATAAATATAGTGAAGTAACAGTACAATATTTGAGATGTAGCGATGAGTCGAAGCAAACACACACAAGAAGTACAAATACCTTAACTTTAACCTAAATGCATAAATGCAATATACTTAAATAAATGCACGTGCAGTTTGTAAATTAATAATATTATAATAAATTAAATGTTATTGAGATTATATACTGTGCTGTAGGCTTCAAGATGTTCTCGTTGCTGCGATTTTGAATTATACAGAAACCCAGGTATTGGGTATAAATACAATGCTGTACAAAATATGTTCAAGTTGAACTTGTTTATCCGTATTTTTTAAACATGCCCGCATCCAAGGTTCACATCAGACTGCAGCTTTCCATATTGGTGTGTTATGATCCAGAGAAGGTCATGGGCAAGTTTGCATTAAACTTTTATATTTTACGTCCTGCTACTTTAATTTGATACTAGTCACTAGTGCACACACACACGCACACACACAATTACTCGTTTTAATGATTTATCCATATTTAATGCAACTCAAGCCACCTGGTGTTAGCAGCTATTGCTCTTCACAGACATGCAGCTGAGGCTCTCATTTGGACCCATGCATAGGGTCTTCCAATATGACATAAATATTAAAGCCCCGGTGAAATGAAAAATGTTTTTTTCACACATATTTTCGGAGCACAACTGTGGTATTTTAACATAGCAACCGTCCCATCTCCCGAAGGGATGCCACACTCAAATTGGTTCAGACACTTCACAAGCCAGCATTTCAGGTGGGATTCTTTATAAAAATAAATGCCCACCATTTCCATTTCACTCCAGCTTTAAAGGGTACTATAGGTTGACCCCACTGTGCTAAACGTAACACATCAAGACTTGAGTCTTCTAAACCAGGGGTTTTCAACCTTTTTGATGCCAGGACCCACCATTTATTCAGCATTTGAGCCATGGACCACCATTTGAGGACATTCTAGACCCACAATACCCAAATCTGAAGATTTATTTTGCTTTTGACCACAGTTCCAGGCTGGATTTGGCAAACAAAACAAGCAAAATTCCAGTGTAAAAATGTAACCAAATGGAAACCATTTGGTTTCATTTTTACGTTCTCAAGAGTTACATCTGGTTAACCAACTTAGCTGGGGACCACCTGGAACCTTCTCAAGGACCACTGGTGGTCCCCGGACCACTGGTTGAAAACCCCTGTTCTAAACCGTAGTTTTCATTGCCTTATGTCCCTTAAATACAATTCAGGGATGGATATATCCCGCAAAAGTGCCTTAAGTGGACTGTACACAAGTGTCAATTTAACCACTAAAGAGTTTACAACTACACTTAAGACTGTGCAGTGTTTATTAGTAGAACTTTTACTGGGTTAACAACACTAGCAGCGACACTGGGCCTTTATGCATAATAAGACACTTCTGGCAGCCAAGCAGCTAATTTTCTGCAACACTGAGTTTATAAATCAGCAGGGGTTGAACTTGAAAGTCAATCTAGCGTTGTTAAGGCAGCTGCTGGTTAGACATTTTACTGTGTATCTCCACAAACGGCTGGAATCTATAACGTTTAATTCTTACACAACTGTCTTCAATACTTTTCTCAAACTGTTCACTGCTCTCTCTGTCTCTCTCAGGTGGTAAATGGAAAATGGTAAATGGTGCATTTATGTAGCGCCTTTATCCAAGGCGCTTTACATAGCTTCTGCATCACATTCACCCATTCACACACACACATTCATATACACTGATGGCAGTGGAAACCATGCAAGGTACCTAGCACATCAGGAGTGTGTGTGTGTGTGTGTGTGTGTGTGTGTGTGTGTGTGTGTGTGTGCGCGCGCGTGTGTGTGTGTGGTCTCTCACATACGGCAACATCTTATCTTGTCTTTCATTTGATTAGATTTCCTCAAGCTTGACATGTTTAGATCATTCAATGAGGAGTCACTAGAGAAGTTTTCACTGTTCTGTCTGTCTCTACTGAAGAAAAGGGTTATTTAACCATTACCAACTGTGCCTGGCTAAGTTATGTACCCTAGCCTACCCTATGGTACGTCTATGTCTACAGGATTATTACAGGATTGACACTGTTATAAAAAGGGAACCAGTCACAAGTCGTCATGCAGCCTTGGGAAGGGGTTGCGGTGAAACAGAAAAGCGGATTCCCAAACTGTCAGTCTAGTTGTTTTAAAGAGCGAATAATATTAATGTGAACTTGACTTTGGAATGAAGACGCAGACAAAAAGGAAAATAGTGCGAACAGTGTGACATTAAGGCAAGATATGGAAGAAAATCTGACTTTGTCCTTCGTATACTGTATATCCAGCTGAACACGCACCCCAGCCAGGGGACCGGATGTGAGAAATGATGTGGAACATTAGTCACTGCAGGGCTGCGAAGAGAGAATAGGGCTGACAGTTAGGACTCCCAAAGTGAAGACAGGACGATAGGAGAGCAAAGAAGGGCTTGGGGACAGAGACCAGCGTGATGCCAGAGGTGGCAGAGAGCCTCCGTTGGAGGAGAAAGTGGCAGCTTTGTGGGCCAGGAGAGCAGGCAGGGTGGAATATGGTTATGATAAAGACCACGGGAAGTGAAAAAATAAAATGAAAATAGATACATCATACCCGTGTGAACTGAGCAGTGATGGCAGTAACTAATAAATATTACATATTAAAGGGGAAGAGCGTACAAATGCAACCATGCATCCATTTGTACGCTCTGAGAAAAAAAAGAAGCGTCTAAAGAAATCCATTAACATGGTGAAAATACATCTTGAACAACATCTCTAAGATATATTAATGACATAATAATGTTGAAAATGGGTGGAGTTCCCCTTTAATGTAATATTATTACTTTTTCCAAGTAAAGATATTACTCTGCCAAAATGTGTCTCTCTCTCTCTCTCACACACACACACACACACACACACACACACACACACACACACACACACACACACACACACACACACACACACACACAGTTGTACCCTGAACAAAACAGCTGGTGATTCTTCACAGCTATATGTGCTGTGGTGCAAAACCTAGACAGTTTAATAACAACTTTGAGGGCAAAGAGGGGAGGCAGAGCAACTAAACTAATCCTCCACATTGACTGAGGTTATACACCCAGGGGTCACAGTTCACCATGATCGGCCTACTATAGTATACACTACGTCTGTCTCTCGCTCTCTTTGTCGCTCTGGATTTGTGCACACACATAGAATGTGTTGTTTTAGGTACCGGTATATTGTTATTAAAACAAACAAAAAAAATCGTATCTTTTGTGTATCATATCGATTTCCAAGGGAGAGAATCTGTATCGAATCAGAATCAAACCGTTACCAATACTAAGCATTTGTGCAATGAATTTAGCTTTTTTAAATTATGATCACACATCATGTGTTCAAATACAATGTCCATCTATATGCCTGATCACAGTTTTTGCTTATTTATATCCATTCTAATACACCTTCTCTTCAAAAACCTGCACTATCCACATGTTTCACACATATTTAATCGGTTTGCTAGATAACTGTGTCGATTGCAATCAACGCATCTCATCACCTTAGTGAACCAATCGTCTATGTAGCGTGCCGTATTGTCAAACATGTATCGTATCACTGTTAAAATATATAGCTACAGTACACCCCTAATTGTTTTCCATTTTCCCACATGTCATACATTATGATCCTCAGAGTGTGTCACAGACAGACAGACAGATTTATCTGCTTTCAGTAAATTAGAGGGAGTGCCATGATTTTTCCCCCAATTTTGCACATGTACAGTATACATAATTAGAGCCCTTTGTGTTTTCTTTATGTGCAAAGACGCCTTCCCTATATATTTAGTGTGCGTGTTTCTTCCTGGGGGCTGAACCTTTCCAGTCAAACATGTCAATGAAAAAAACAGTAATAGTGATGATTGATCAGCCTCTCCCTTAACTCCTCCCTTCATCATACAACTAAAGCCTTCAGTTCAAGTAGATCACCCAAACCAGGCATGCTTAATGAATCAGTGGAGGTGCCCAAAAAACATTTTAACAAATATTGTTTTTTGAGGGGGAAAAAAAATCATGACACGACTACATTCTTAAATACAATTGGATAAACAGCCCAACACATTTAAATAACGCTGCGTTAGCTTTTTGTAAATGCATTCTCATTGAAAGTCATTGACCAGAGGTCCCTCAGTGGAGAACAGCCACACAAAACTTTGACAAACAACAAAGAACTTTTTTTTTGTTTGTTTCAGGCTCTCAAGCTTAAGCTGTACAATTTCATGATCATGACATCTGTATGAAATGTTTTTTTTTAACCACACGACAGATGTGATAATGAGCACAGCTGTTCTTGTTAGGAAAGACGACACAAAACTTTTAGTCTCTCCTTGACTTTTTTTTATTTTTTACTTTTGCTTGTATTTCTTATATTACTCATCAACCGTTTTCTCACATGCTGTCATAATTACTGAAAGAATTGTCAGTATAATTGCTGAATGCATTCATGCGTCGTTACTCGGTACTGTATTTAGCCCAACCTGAAAGACTTAATTACGCCATCCGCTATCACAAGCAATTATGTCCTCGAGCATGCGACAATGGAAGGGTACTGTATACTTTCGAAGAATGCCTCTGTGTGACAAGAGAGCGAACAAATTGAGTCATAAATCATGGCCTGTCGGGGCAGGAATCATGTCTTACCCAGAGGGCAGACAATAATGGTTACATCTGCGGCAAGAACAGAATGAGACTAAGTGAGATGTAGACAGGCGGCGCTTTGTTTGCATATCTATTGTGGAGCTTCCGTCAGCTGGGGATTTGAATAAGATGAGAAGTGTGTGTTGACTCGATGTGACTTCATCCGCCTACCCACTGACTTGACATTTCCCCTGACAACTACACGTGGAAGTCTGCTTAATAAAGTCATTACCTTTTCCCCCTGCTTGCTACGTTACGAACGGTGCATTAGCTATAGCTAATCTATAGTGTTGGGGAAGTTACTTTCAAAAAACAAGGACTTATAGCTATCACATTACTTTGTTACTTGTTAAAGTTGTGACTAAATTACACAAGACAATATGTGTGCGTGTGTGCGCGTGTGTGTGTGTGCATGTGTTCGCGCGCGTGAACGAGAGAGAGAGAGAGAGAGAGAGAGAGAGAGAGGGAGAGAGTGAGATAGCAGTGTTTTCAACAATTTTGATACCAGGGACCACTATTTATTCAACATTTGAGCCAAGACCACCATTTGAGGACATTTTAGCTCTACATTATCTAGTTAACCAACTGTCCATCATTTAGCCTGGGGACCACCTGGAACCCTCTCCAGGGCCACTGGTGGTCCCCGAACGAGCGGTTGAAAACCCCAAAAGTTAAGATTTCCGTTGCTTTTATCCACACTACCAGGATTTGGGAAACACAACAGTCAAACTTACAGATCAAAATAACCATTAATCTTCATTCTAGCATTCTGTAGTTGTGTAGACTTGGGCTAATTCACATGATGAATATTTTAACTCCTGTGAGTTAAATATTTGGTTTCATGTTTACGCTCTCAAAGAGTTACATCTTGTTAAGCAACTTTCCATCATTTAGCCTGTGGACCACCTGGAACCCTCTCAAGGACCACTGGTGGTGGTCCCCTGACCAACGGTTGAAAACCACTGCTCTATAGTACACATAAACCTGCCTTGCCTTGCCTGTAAGGGGGCAGATTGGACTGGTCCAGACAGGTAAACAGTTCTTATGAGGTCACACAAATATGACAACTTTCATGACCAGACCTGCTCTCTCTGTGTCGCCCTTCTAACCCTCAGACTTTATTAGGTGCCAGATACACTACTCTCCATCATTACTGCCAGCCTGTTTCTGTGTCGTGTTTGAGGAATGAAAAGCATGGTGGAAAAAATGCAGACCCTATGCTTCACTCCGGATGACTAATTCCACTGTTAGCGCTTATGTTCCGTGGCGCTTGACTGATTGTCTCACAGTAGGCGGCAGCGGTCATTACTATTACAGTATTTCGGCGGTTTACTCAATTTATATAACTATTAATCTGCAATTCGTCACAAAGGTAGATGGTACTGGGAAAATGTAGTTTTCCACCCAGAGTTCAGAGAGAATATGTCAATATAAAATCGCCATCCTAGTTCTAACTAGTAATAATTCTAGAAGTGACGTCCCCATAATGAATCCCAAGGCCTCATTCACATGTATCAAACACATGTTTGGTCATTTTGTACCTGTGCTCAATGCTTTTCCAGTGGACGTCACATGGCTTGAACAAACACTTTGTTTGATTGCCGCCCCATCAAACCAGGTGACTTCCATTGGAAAAGCATTGAGACAGCCAGAACATAATTCATTCATTTAAAAAGCCCTAGGTTTGATCTGTGTTTGTCACCTGAGAATGAGGCCTAGAATGTGTGCTCAGATGCATTCTGCACTGTTACAGTTCTGTGAGGCATACCATACAGCCGCCTCAGCTGCCTCACTTAACATTTTTACAAAGACACACACATTACAACTAATCCTAAGGCTAACCTTCAGACTTCAGACTATTGCCAGCCATCAGACAAAGGAGTACCCCCCTATGAACCTTTGCATTACCATTAAAGTCTATCAAGTTCAACAATGGTAGTACAACTCTGTGCCTGTAGACAGCTTACACTCCCAAAACCAGCATAGCAGTGACAAAACGCTTCAATTGTTTCGCTGCTGCCACTGATAAGTATTCATGTAGCCATGTCAAATGTTAAATATTCATGTAGTTCATATTTATTCTTGTTGTGCTATACGCTATATTTACTAGAGTAGTAAACATAGAATAAAGAAAGTCAAGAAGATAAAACCATGTTTTTTTTTTTTTTCTTTTTTAAATTTGCCCAGGATAAATATTCCCCTGTGGAAAACCATCTGGTATTCTGCAGCAATGGTACATTATCAATTGCCAATCATGTAATATTCCCATCAGTGCATGTTTATTCTTCTTCTTCTCCAACCAGGTTGATGCCCTGCGGCCCAGTGCCTGTGGGAGGACTATTGTGGCAGTTCTGGACAACACCGGACACTGCAGTCCTCCTTGTAGGTTATGAAACGTGTTCGTCGTATGTGAATTAATTGTCCCCCATAAGCCAGCAAGATAGAAAGGGAGAATTTACGTCACATAGCTGGTCTTTTCAAATGAACATTTCTGTGCCGAGCAATTAACGATGATTGCGTTTCCATTTTTGATATGGCCGCCTCTAGCTGGTTCTCATTTCCATTCCTGGAGGCAGGTTGGAGGAGCCCCTCCTCTCTCTCTCCCTCCCTCCATCCAGGGGCGGATGTAACATTTCCCAATTGGAGGGGGGGGCATGAGAAAATGGTATGGGGGCAGCTTTTTCGTCTGACTCAGTGGCTCAGTGGTTTAATGCTGTTGGATTAGTGGTTCCACAGCTTTAAATATGAGGACTATAATTTGAAATGTCTTGGGTTGTTTTGCATGCCATGGTGTTTGGTGGGACTGGGCATTTAAGGGGGCATTGCCCCCCCATGCCCATGCCTAGATCTGCCCCTGCCTCCATCTAGTGTGGCACATGCAGCGGTCCAGATGCTCATGTTCCTGTTGCCCTGTGGGTCCATACGACGTCTCAGGAAGCTGGAGATAAGACCTCCAGAGAAACGCCATTTTCTCCTCCTTGCACATCCTATACCTCTCCTCTCTCCTCTTGCCTTGCAGGAGCACCGTGAAATCATATCCTCATTATTATTGGCCTGTGTGTGTGTGTGTGTGTGTGTGTGTGTGTGTGTGTGTGTGTGTGTGTGTGTGTGTGTGTGTGTGTGTGTGTGTGTGTGTGTGTGTGTGTAATATGTTTCCAAGCAAGCGAGCCGCACGCTGCACCTATCCACACAAGTCATCATTCTGCACAAGCTGTTAGGGAGAAGGGGTTGTGGGTGGGGGGGTGGGGTAGATCGTGGGGGGCTGACTAAGGTGGAGGCTTAATGCCTTTCATAACATCTTACACCTGTGCCTGTCGGAGCCGTTCCTCCGCACGCCGCGACGGCAGGAGTAATGTGCACCGTCGCCGCGCGCGCCAGATGTAACGGCATAAAACAAACAAATTACAGCAGCCAGTGAGGTGACATTACTATGGATGACACGCTGCTCACGCTACAGATTTAGGGACTGCAATTCGCCTGTGCTAAAGATGCACAGGGTGTATAAAAAAAGTTAATTACCCAGGCAGTGGCATAACAACATGCTCAACAGTCAACAGTACGGTGATTCAGTGTAGATAAAAGTTGTACCTAGTCCAGAACCCTGGGGAACCTCGGGCTATTGTTTGCATATCTTACAACTATTTGGCACCATTTTTCCAAGTCAAAATGGATTCGTACTGTTCATGCTGCTAGTTGTTGACGTGAACGTTTCTTTTAACATAATAAACACATCTTATTTTCAACGTCTAAAATGGTTGTTTGATTGGCAGCAGAATATGTTACGTCAGACAACCAAAGAATTGATGGTTTAAAGGTAATATAGGCAACTTTACTGTATTCAAAATCTGTGTTTGATGAACAGATTTGGATCTAACTCCACCTCGCCTCCACTCTATTGGCTCATTATCAAACTGCTGGAGACTGCACCACTGTGATTGACTAAAACGCCACCTAACCCCCACACACTAGCACCACCTTGTCCTGAGCCCGACGAATGTTTTGACAACATGATTTGTTGACAACAATAAAGTTCTAGACCACCTGTAGGGCAGAACCATCAGATGCTCCCCGCAGCCTCTCAGCCAATCAACAGCCCCGTGGCCAGCCAGAAAACAAGGAGACCCGGATGAGCCCAAAACATGACGGTCGTAACACTATTAGCGTTGATGTGGTAAGGGAAGTCTATAGCTGTTGCCCCCACCACCCGGCTACGAATACATTTCTTACGATGCCAATTCAAAGTGGATTTGCACCATTCATACCACTAGTTTTTCCAATTCAAAGTGGATTTGCACCGTTCATACCACTAGTTTTTCCAAGGCAAAGTGGATTTGTACTGTTCATACTGTTGGTTTTAGACATGAAGTGCAGTCGAGTTTGAATCTACTAAAACCCAAATAGAACTACTGTTTATCTCAGTGTTCTACCTACCTCAGCCCCATGATCTCTTCAGGGGTTTCAAACTGTAGCTCTACTACTCTGTCACTTTGTTAAAGTAAGAATAATCAATACATCTCTAAAGATTGAACTCGTATTTCAGGTCTGCAAGAAATTGATTTAAATCAATCAATCAAGTATGCGGACGGACTTTACCCCATGGTTCCATCTTCTTCACTCCTGAAAAAGATCCTATAGTGACCGAAATTAATAAACCAGAGGAGCTGAGTTTTCCTTTACCAGTGCTGGCAGACTCTTATTTTCTTTCCCATCTCCGGCTCCCTCGTAATTCCGATGGCTCATTATTCTGGCGCATTACTAACCGCAGCCCTGACCCCAACTGCACCGAAAGCTGTATATAGATTAATGGGATGTCAGAGTTATATGAGCATCAGAACCCCTCCTACACATGGGTACAAAGTATGTTTGTTCACCTGTCACAGGGAATAGAACAACAGTGCTAGATAGCTTCTGCTGCTACCGTAAACACACACCCCCACCCCACCCCACAGCAGCAGCTGTCCGCATAGGCCATATACCGTCTGTTACACGTACAACTGTACATACGATTTAATATAGTGTGAGTGCAAGGCAATAAATCATCCACCAGGTTAGTGTGTGCAACAGGTAGCCAATTTTTCTCTTTTTTTGGGGTTGCTAGGTTTCTCTATGCTTCCTCTGAGGTAGCCTATATACCCGCTAGTGCTCTCCCCGGACCCAAATTATATCACGTTCCGCCGTCTGTCAGCTTCCATTACACAGCTCACTGCCTCGACGGTTTCATCAGGATCTCCTCTGGGGTTTTGAAAACCACGTTCTGGGCTCTGCGGTCATGCTACAGACATGAGATCAGACATGCCTCTGTAATGTCTGCCTATCCATCCAACTATAGGATGTCCCCAGTGGTGTGAACACAATGCTGAACTCCATGACTGCAGTTGTATATACAGCCTGACCTATACAGTATCTCTTACTTGTCTGCAGGCTTTTTTATGAGTCAGTCTCCTGGCCTGCCTGACTGCTGACTGTGTGTTCAGTGTTTCATATACGTTGTTGCTTTGAAGTTCACTATTGTGTAGGGCCAAGGTGTCACAAATGACACATTTGACCAAGGTATATTTCAAATGTATCAAAGCCAAGCACTGCATAGCTACACAAATATACACAATACATGATTCTGAATTTAAAATATGGTAATGGTAATCAAAACAAGAAAGCAATATTTGTAGACCAAAATTAAGCAAAATTCTGCTGGACAGACAGCGCCGTTTTGAATTTATTACAGGTGTCTTGCATTATATTTTTTGTATTTTGGTTGATGCTTTAAGTTATTTTTGCTGAACATCTTGATGGAATGGAAGGAAAATACTAACCCCTTTGATGAAAAAGGCTGAGTTGTTCTGTTTCATATAGAGTTGGTTGTAACTACTATGTTCCAAATATTAGGATTGAACCGAGCCCTAGTGGGCTCTTCACTTTAGTGACCGGGACACACTGACCTTGTTAGTCATTAGGCCTACTGTACCGGTACATGCAACAGTTGTCAAGAGACATCTGTGGCAGTTGAACTACAGAATATATGATTGCTTCCAATGGACAGCAATGAACCTTGCATAGCCACTGGTGTATGTAGTCCAGGGGTGCATGTTCCAAAAATAAAAGTGGTCAGAGTTTATGGATGTACAAATTAAGGCAAATAAACCCAGTGGCAGTGGTGGAGATGTTCCATATTCTGTTATGTTCGGAGTAGGCTTTATGCACAGTCTTCCACTTCTGGGCTACTTATACTTCCTTCACAGGTGTTACAGATTATACTAATTAAGGCTTCCGTTTCATTTAATGTGCGTTTTGTTTTTTTTGTTTTTCCAATGACCACCGTAACTCTGAGGTTTGTACAATCTCAGGGCCATTTGGAACACACTCAAAGACACTTTGAGATGGATTAGTTTTAGTGCTTTTTAGTGTTAAAAGCACTTTAGTCCACATGAAAACGGATGACATGCGCTTTCATTTTCTCACCTAACTGTTCAGCACCTGCTAGTGTAAAAATGCTTCCGGCAGCCACGCCAGGGAGCATGTGTGTACAGTTTGCCTGCCACCGTGCTAATGGTACTGAGTGAGATTAGCTGTTCACAGACAAAGAGTAAACATAGAATATGCACATCGACTGGGTGCTGAGCTAAAATGAACTTGTTACCACTGGTAACAAAAGACTAGCTTTATTAATAGTAAGAAAACGTTTCGACCAGCAAGATCTTCATCAGATCAGGTTTTGTGTTTGTCTGTTCACAGGTGTGTCTGTTCACAGGTGTGTGTGTTTATCTGTTCACAGACAAACACACAGAAGGACAGGTTGCAAAACATAGCCTCTCCCCTTGCCTTCGGCCTGGTGGAGACAATAATGTTGCGCTTTGTGGACAAAAATGCCAACGTGGACATTAGTGTCACGGGCGATTTGTGGGAAACCATTATAAAACATCCTCTAGAAGTCAGAGACTTGGCAAAAAGTGAAATAAGTGTCATCTTAACCGCATTCAGTGAGTCAAATGTAATGAGCAACAGAGTATAGATTGACCTTATGTCCAGACACATCTGGCCTCAGTCAGCCGTTTCAGGCAAACACCATCAGGCACAGATGCTTTGTTTCAAACACAACATTTGTTTCCAAATGAACCACAAGAGACAGGCAGACAAAACAGTTTTGTTTTGACACCGTCAATATGATTACAATCGGCAGGGTTAATTTATCCATTTGTAACTGTGAGAGTTTACAAATATAACCATTATGTTAGCTACATTTGTACACGCTTGTTAAACTGTTTTGTGAAACACATTGTAATTTGCCTGTCCTTTTTGGACACTGTGAGAAGGCAAAATTACATATCTCATTTTGAATGCCGTCTTGGGTATAAAGAAGCATGAAGCCAGACACAAGCATTTCACTGCCCTTAATGTATCACACAATCCAAGATATTTCAATGTAAAGGCATATCGGTCATGAAACAGACCAAAGCCCATCAACTGGTAATGATGATCACAGACATCAGGCCTTCACAACAATACCCGGAAGTAGAGATGTCCGATATGGACTGTTTTTTTTTTTTTAACAGTTTTTTTTTTATATATAGTTGTCCAGCTGATATCAACTGATACCTATATGCAGGCTTTTGTGGTCAATAAATAAATAATGGGAGTATTCAGTGATTTGTGTGAACCTCCCCAACAGACCAACAGCATGTGTGCATCAAGGCCTGCCACCACTTGATCATAATTGTAGGAAGGTCGCCCATATATTTTTTTTACGATTGTGTGGCTCTATACATATCTATAAACAGTGTTTTACCGATTTAAAAAAAAACAACAACAATATTTTCCCCGATACCAATACACCGAGACAGAGAGAGAGAGAGTGAGAGAGAGAGCTCACAAATAGATATTGTTTTAAGACTGACTGATACAAAATGACAAACGACGACAGATACAGGCGAGAGCATTCTCTAGTTGTGTAGACTTGGGCTAATTCACATGATGAACATTTTAACTCTTGAGAGCGTAAAAATAAATACAAATGGACCCGATCTATCTGTTTTCATTTTTACACCCTCAAAGAGGTACATCTGGTTAACCAACTGTGCATCATTTAGCCTGGGTACCATTGGTTGAAAACAACCGTCATAGTTGGAAAATGGTGAAAAATGAGGCGCCTGTCAATCAATTTCGCCCCAACTCACCAGCAAAAAAAACACTAGATATTCCGCAAGGAGCTTTTCACTAATTTTGGCACTAGGGGGTCTGAAAAAAAGCTGTATATAGCGTCAAATGTTGACAAAAGTTGACAACACTGGGTGAGAACTCAACAGGGTGTCTAGACTGTATTTTTAATGAATTGGACCTTTTTGGGATCCCTGGAGTTTTTGACAGTGCATACACAGCAAAGGTCACATTCTTCATCTCAAGAGTGTTTGAGCATGATGGAATCGCAAGTTAACTCTCTCTGACGGAGGAGTGGGCTGCAGGGGAGAGTTGTGGAGGTCTACCTGTCACAGTGGAGAGTAGAGGGGTTTAACACGCAGGACGTAAGCCAACGCGGAGACAGCAATGAACTGAACTACTGAAGCATGTTAATACATGCAAGACCTACTGTATATTATATGCAATGCACACGCACACGCACACACACACACACACACAATGAAGATTGGACTGGGTGCGGCCTAGTCATTTAGATAGAGATATCAACGGGGTCATATCATAATGTACATGCATATGAGCTTCTGCATTAACTGAAGTGTCCTTCAACATGCTACTACATGCTATGAGGTTATATTTGTGGCTGACCTAATATACCATAGCCTACAGTAATGCAAGTTATTGAATGCATTAAAGCGGCTTCATTGAATGATAATATACATGTATTATAGATAGCACCAGCCATGAATGAGTCTAGCCAAAGTGAATGTATGTTAGGGCAAAGTGATAATTAGTAATTGCATACTGCAACTGGTCACACCATATAATAATGTTCTATGCATAGTAACCCGGTCAAGACATATCTAGTGGGATCAGTGCTATGTGTTAATAATGTTGTATAATATGGTAAAGGTTAATAGCAAAGTAGATGTGTCGTTTTGAACCACACTTTTACATATTGAATCTGTTGCACAATGATCCCTATATAGAATCGTCCATGTGACTTTCATTCGCATCACTACACCATCCTCAATAAGGCTGACCTTTATAGAAGGCATACTGTGGTGTATGTCACGTGTGGTGGTAATGCTGTCCCTTGTTTTCCTATGGAAAAGGGTGCCGACCTCCAGTGCTGGCGCTACACTACCTTGGCTGACATTTACCACCCGGACAGAACACAGACATGCCACCCAATACAAACACTAGGTATTGAGGTCAGAGGTGGGGAACGCCACACCCATCCTCAAACCCATCCCTGATCCAAACAAACCTGTAAGAATGAAATGTTGCACTGTTACATTGCACGATAAAGACAAGAAGACAAACAACTGATGAGGTTAAAACAAACATTTGTGTAGTAGGTCCCGCTACGACAGGCGTCTCTGAATTGTCTCCAAAGACAAATGACGACTTCAGCTCTGGTTCCACATGTTCCAAAAACATTTTGCCACTCGTCATGTGTTGCCTGCCAGCTATGTAATACTAGAGCTGGACAAATATATGGACAAAATGTAATATCTCAGTATTATTCATGCCAAATATAGTGATAGAGCTAGAATTTTAGTGTTGGAACACTGAAAACTAAACATTATTCCAAATAGTGCAATCTTAAAAGAGGGAAATACAAAGTGGTGGTTTATTTTCCGAGGGGCTGAGGCTAAAACAGAAGGATGTTGCTGGCTTTAGAAGTAGACAATTTATCAATGTACTGTGTATGTAAATGCATTTTGTATTATGCATGATATACTGTGGAGTGCTGTATATTCTTTAGTACTGCCTTCAATGCATTCTACCACGACACTGTAACTCAATGCAGTCTATATACTGTATTATTGCCTGCAATACTGTACTTACTACCACGACACTGTACATAAATGTAGTCACATCACGACTGCATGTCATCACAATGTAGCTTAGGGTACACTTTAGGGTACACTGGGGATTTCCATAACAAATTCATCATAATCAAATATTTATAAATCATTAAAATGGTTAATGTGGCTATATTAGGAGCATGTGTAATTCAGCAGGGCTGAACAAGGCCACCCTGTCTTTTTGCCTGTGAACTTTACGTGTGCATACGTTGGTATGTGTGTGCGTTGACGTGTGCCTGCAGTGTACTGTATGTGTAAAAGCTTTGACAGCAGTGATAAGGAAGTGATAAAGCGTTAAGCCGTGTATTAGATAAGACCGAATCGCTTTATTGATCGCTCAACACACAATTGTTACAACAGCGCGCCGCAGCCTAAAGGGACCATCTAGACTTCTCATCCTCGCCATCTCCATATGTCCTTTGTTAGGAGAGCCTATTAATATGTATAATTTCATTTCGATGTGTAGCCAGAGCTAGACGGTTGAGAAGATAATGGTGGGAACCCAGGAGGCTCATTAAGAACCTGAGTACAGCGTCCACTCAGCTCACCGGAACAACTTCAACTCAGCTTGTCTCGTTGTTTAGACAGCGGTGACGGCTGGAGCGCAGAGCCATTTATCACCTTCCCTCCATGCTGGAAACGGTAGTCCTCAATCCTTAAAGTGATGACTGAACGAACTGTTCTCCCATGGTGTATGCTGGTACAGCATAGTAAGCAAATGTATCCACATCACATCATCAGTGCCCATACCCGAGGCAGGGACGGCGAAAGGGCCTTTCTGTGTGGAGTTTGCATGTTCTCCCTGTGTCGCCTATAGGGTAGGTACTCTCATAATAACACATGCAGTGATCCTGGTCTCTAGACTGCCTCCCCCATGTCCAACCAGGGAAACCCCCTCCGTCCCGTCAGGTGAAAAGAAGGCAGCCCGACTCCTCAAGGAAGCGTGAGGCCAGACTGCTGCCTCCCCGGGTTGGGGACATTAGATACACATACTTATCTAATGTGTACATTAGATAAGTCACACAGGGTGCCTAAGGGTCACTGTGAGAGTTTTACACTGCACGTTGCATGCTGAAAATGTAGGCCTGCCATTTTCCACCGGAGACATTGTTGTATGACAGATGGCAGCAGTGCACTACCAGTGAGAAAACCATACAGTCCAGGTATCCTAAATGTCCAGTCAATGTACAATTATTCTATTGTCCACATTCTTTTTTTTGGTGGGAGGCAGGATCATAGATCCATCACTTCTGGATGGCTTCTGATATTTATCAAGCATGACAACCAAAAGCTGGTCATAAATACAGTAGGTGTCACATTTTTCACTTGTGTTGCCACACAGCGGCTGCAAGCAAAAAGTTATGGATCTCACTGTAGGGACTGGGAGGATATATGTTTTCCCTCAGAGTAGGAATCTGTCTAATATGGCAGTTTAATCCACTTCCACTATTCCACTGTGATCAAAGAGAGGCCTTAAGCATAATCTATACTCCATTGCATGGTGGTGTCACTCACCAAAAATATAACATAACTGATCTACAAAGCTAGCCTATAGAGTGCATTTCACGTTTCTGCATGTTGCTTAATACGGTGGTTTTCAAACAGTTATTTAGTTCCACCCAAAAGGGAAATTAGACATCTTCCCTGAAACCAAACTAGGGAAAACAGCAGAAGCTCCACGTCATAATGGATTGCATTTTTATAGCGCTTTTCCAAGTGCTCAAATCGCTTTACAATGGTCCATCATTCATACATTGGGAAGTAGGGCGGCAAACAGTCGACGCCAGCGTCCCCACCTCACACCAACCAACTCATTGGAGGCAATTTGGGGTTCAGTGTCTTGCCCAAGGACACTTCGACACGTAGACAGGAGGAGCCGGGATTCGAACTGTTGACCCACGGGTCATTGGACGACCTGCTCTACCTCCTGAGCCACAGCTGCCCCGTCATGAGTTTGTAGATGTGTTTACTAATTAATAGAAGGTCTGTTTGTTTATTTTATCATGAAATTATCGATAATAATCATCAAGTTCTCATTTTCTAGAGTTTAACAATATCTGGGCTTAGTGGATTTGGGGTTATATAAAGAGTCACGTAAACTCCATCTATGACATTGTGGTGACTCAGCCATTAACATAGCTTATTGCGCGAACAAGATGTGTCCTCCAGTATTAATGGAGTAAGATCCACGACTTTGCATTTGTATTAGTCTTATTAGAGTCTGTCCAGTCCAGGCATCACTCATTTACAGATCCTCATTAACCATCTGTCTTAGGGAACATGGCTACCCAATAACCAATGACAGAGCAGAACAATTTAAAAAGGTACATGAGATAGGGTGACAGAATGGTATGATGGTAACAATGTTTTGACCATATTTTGCTACAAAACTCAATTCCCAATTGGTCAAAACACAATAAGCTGGTTTAGTTGTTAACTGCTGGCTCAGGCATAATGTGTAAAAAATAAGTCTGTCCCAAAGTCTTGGGTCATAAACATTTCTTTTATAGGTTAATAATATAGGTCAGGGGTTTTCAACTGGTGGTCCGGGGACCACCAGTGGTCCCTGAAAGGGTTCCAGGTGGTCCTCAGCTAAGTTGTTTAACCAAATGTAACTCTTGAGAACGTAAAAAATGAAACCAAACGGACCCTGGCGTGTCTGTTTGGTTTCATTTTTACACTCTCAAGAGTTTAAATATCCATAAATATCCAAATTAGTCCAAATCTACACAACTAGAAGATAAATGGTCATGGGCAGAAGCAAAAGAAATTCTTAGTTTTGGGTTTCTGTGGGTCTAAAAACATCCTCAAAGTGTGGTCCGTGGCTCAAATCCTGAATAAATGGTGGTCCCTGACATGAAAAAGGTTGAAGACCCCTGATATAGGTAGTCAATCAAAGCACATATCGCATGCATATGCAGAGGTCACGGTTCTGTACATCCATGCACCAACACTTGATGCGGCACAACACATCTTGTGACTTCATCTCCCTAAAGCATGATTTGAAAAATGGCTAATTATTGTTCTTAACTGGTAATAAAACCAGGAAGGCATGTTGTTCACTCCATGTGCTATTTCAGTCCCGGTTGATATCATGACTCTGGATGGAACTCCCATTGAGTGGGTGGAGGCAGGGCTACAATTACCAGGGGTTTCCGGTTGGATAAACACCTACAGTACATTTAAAAGTTCATATCGATTCTTTGAGCAAGAAGCGTAATTATACTTTGAGTTTCTATACTGACTGAAGGCGTGTTTTGCCCGTTCAGTTGGTCCCTTTCTGTCTCTGCTCTTCAAAGCCAAAAGAACAGAAGCAGAGAAAAGCTAAACTGGATCCCATGTATACCATGCGTAACCTTTCAGAAACCGCCACTGTGTGCTGAATTCTGCATTTGCATTCATAACACTATTCTTTGTGATCTCCTTCTCTCATTTCCTCCAAATTGAATTTGGTTAAGTACGGTCTTAAATTACCCACAACAAAGTTTCAAAAGGTTCACCTCAGATGAACACACCAATATTTGCACATGTTTGGTCTAGCCTTTGTTTAGGCGTACATATACAATGTATATATTTCTGTACATATTGTACACATGTGTATCTACCAGTATTCTATGCAAACCGTTTGTTACTTTGGATTATTGTTTTATTGTAAGTTATGGGTAATTTGAGATTCATTATGGATGACTGTACTATTGTCTCTTGTAATTATGTACGATGTAGAATCAAAGTGATTTATTTCCTTCCAATTGGCCAGGTGCCATTAGAAAAAGAAACTCTCAAAATGTTCTGGTTACTGTTTTTTACTGGTTAAAAATCGGACCCGACTGAACTGAGTGGTGCTGCACTGTAGTGTACCGTCTTCCTCCATGATACTGTGTATGTGTGTGTGTGTGTGTGTGTGTGTGTGTGTGTGTGTGTGTGTGTGTGTGTGAGAGAGGTTGTGCAACAGTGACATTGTCTATCATCCCATCCGAGTTCTCAAATAGCATATTTGTTGATCCAAACACACAGTCGTCTATAGGAATGGCTAGCACCAATAAAAATCTCCTACTTAGTTTGAAAACATTGTCGTTTGTTGCCGTGTTTGTTTCCAAACTTAAGTTGGACTACAGTACAGTGGCCATTTTGGTGCATAAGACTGGCAGCTGTGAGCTGCTGGCTCTTCAATAAGGGGACTCACTCTCGAGGTCTGCATTAGTCTTTGATGTGCACTTCAGACAGAAGCCAGCACAGCGCTTAGCGCTGTCCTTTAGTTAAATAGCCAATAGCACAAGGACTGCAAACATTCTGTAAGTCTGCATCGACGCAGACGTTGCTTGAGGCAGTATTAACCCATTTGTCCTAATCAGATTCTAGTTTCTAATGCTAGATTCTAGTTCACAGCACTAGATTCTAGTTTCCAATGCTAGATTCTAGTCCCCCACGGTAGATTCTAGTTCCTCTCAGTAGATTGTAGTTTCTGAAGTTAGATTCCAGTTTCTGACACTAGATTCTAGTTCCCGACACTAGATTCTCGTCCATGACACTAAATTCTAGTTTGTGACGCTAAATTCTAGTCCCTGGCACAAGATAGTTTTCTCTCTTTCCGTGTCAGTGATGCTTAACATATTTCATAGGAAGGACCCCCAGAAATATCTATTATTTAGCTGCAGAACCTCATCTAAAAATCTGAGTTAAAAATGTTTGCTTCCGAAATAATATATTCAAAGATTTGCACCACATTTTCACAATTTTAAAAAATAGCAGAACTCCAAGCGCCACTCGGTGGCGCGATATGAGCTTGTAGATCTGCTATTTTTCAACAGCTAAAACACCAAAACGCGTACAGAAAGGGTTAAAACCCACAATCCACAGTGCTGTGATGTTTAAAACCTCCAGGGACATAATAAACAAAACATGGAAGGAGTTGGAACTCAATACGTTTATATAAAACGGCACTTTGAAGGTGTTTGTCCTCGAATAATGCTGTCTGTTCCTCGTTTCATTCCGGGGCCCTTTTGCACCCGCATTGCGTTTACGCAGCATTTAACACGCAGGTAACATTAATTCACATCTTTGTGGATTGTGCTCCGGGGCAACTTGTCCCTACCTGCCTTCTGCGTTTTGTTTTGGAAATACAAAAGATTTAGCTATAAATACCAGATTAATCAATTGGAACGATTCCAGCCTGAGGGCCTTCCAAGGCTGTGCTGGCCAAGTAGAGACGTGATGTACAGTACAGTACCGCCCAGGCCTCATGAGAGATGTGCTTCCAAATATAACCCCCTCCCAACCTCCTGCATCATCAAGCACTCAAACATGAGAGGCTGCATTCAAACACCCATGAGTCAAAGACCAGATCATATTTGCCTATGTCTACATGTAGAAGTACAACATTTGCTCTCTCAGGGAAACAGACCTTTCTGTTTGTCCACGGGGTAAAGTCTGTTTGAGGTTTATATATTCCGATGATTTCAGCTCAGAAGGGCAAGATAAGCGCTCAGGAAGTAGCAGTTATTATGGGGACCCAAGCCTGGGAGGCGGACCACTGGAATCAGTGACCTTCAGATTACCATAGCTGGTAGTAGCCAACGCTGCTACCTCAACCATGCAGCTAGCATGGAAGTGGTGGATCGTTTCTGAGTCACACCCTCTGGATTCCGGTGGGTGAGTGGTGCCACCAGAAGACACATGTGTATTTTATAGTGGCATCAGAAGACACATGTGTGTACATTTCTCCAAAAGCAAGCACACATCATCTAATTCAGGGTTGCCCACACTTTTTTGCAGCAGGGGCGAAATCCAAAAGCGACCTCGCCCGCGGGCACCCGGTTTCAAAAGCGGGCGCCCGCTTTCACAAAAACGGGCGCCCGTTTTCAAAAGCGGGCGCCCGTTTTCGTGAAACCGGGCGCCCGTTTTTCACAAACGGGCGCCCTTTTCAAAAGGTTATGGTTAGGGTTAGGTTAGGTTTAGGCATAGGTTTACTGAGGTTAAGTTTAGGGTTAGAGTTAGGTTTAGGCATAGCCTAGTTTGTGAAAACGGGCGCCCGCTTTTGAAAACGGGCGCCCGCTTTTGAAAACGGGCGCCCGTTTTTGTGAAACGGGCGCCCGTTTTTGTGAAACCGGGCGCCCGTTTTTGTGAAAGCGGGCGCCCGATTTTGAAACCGGGCGCCCGCGGGCGAGGTCGCTTTTGGATTTCGCTGGCTCTCCTTTTTTGACTTGAGAGCTACTAAATATACCATTACTGAAAATCCATTTCAAGGCCCCCCTGTTTGAGCTTTGAAATAGTGGTGATGGTGTTACTTACTGTACTGTACTGAAGGAGAGAATTGGAAGGTTTTCTAGTATATGCTACTACTAACGTTTGAGAACAGAATTTGGGGTTTGAGTTGACAGTTTGTAATGTTGAGTTTAGTCTCTTGCAACCAAAACTAAGAACTTTCACGCTTTTGAGAGAGAACTGGCAAAACATTGGTCAAAATAACAATTATTCTCCATTTTCTAATTGCGTGGACTCTTGAGAGTGTAACTCTTGAGAGTGTAAAATGGTTTCGTTCTAACGCTCTCAAGAGTTACAGATCTATGGGGACTGCCGTGTTCTACCTGTCTATCTGTCTGTGTGATCTACTGGTAGATCATGATCTACCTTTTGGGCACCCCTGATCTAATTAATCTCTGTAGTAATGTGAACAAGAAGGCCGGAATTTGTCCCGCTCGCTTCCAAAAGTATGTGCAGACATTCCCACCAAGTCAAGGAACAAACGCCATCCTCCAGTCATAGTGCCACCATGAAACTTTTGTCCTTACCACACGCACATTAACCTCCACTCTTGTCTGACTTCTCAATTCAAATAGTTTTACTATACCTCTAACAATGATGTTTTGATGGAACAGGGCTGTGCTTGTCATTTGAAGTCACATTCTCTTAAGCCTCTTTCATCTGTGGATTCATCCAACGAGGATCAGCCTGACTCTCAGTCTAAGAGATTCCATTTATATGGAAATCACTTTTTAGTGTATATTTGGGGAGATATGGAGCTGTAGTCATTGTGGACTATAATGAAACTGTTTCTGTGTGACAAAGCAACATTCTTAAATACAAACTGAACTGAATGAGTGCAATTGAATTAAAAAATAAATAAATAAAGCCACAGCTTTATGTAAACACACACACACATGCACGCACGCACGCACGCACGCACGCATACACAGTATTTGCCCTTGAATTTTGTGGCTTGACCCCTAATCGCTCTGGCCATTACCCATCTGTCCGTTTTAGGGACTGCAGGGAGACATTAGAAATATTGATGGTGTTTGGGAGAATTTTGCCCTTGCCTCTTTTAACAATGATAGTTTGTTTTATGAATTTAAATTGTAAAGGGACTGTGTCTCCGGCTCTGCTTACACTGTCCATACAGTGCGGAATAACAATGAACAATCAACCGTGCGTGAGCTGCTTTCGTTATTCTGTTATTCTGAATGTTAGTTATAGTGTTCTCTTCATACTGGAGGCTGGAAGATGTTTAGACTGCCAGTTTAATGTTTACCCAAGATGATAATATAATGCTGTACAACATCTTTTGAAGAAGTTGTCTGTTTATCTGTATTATTTTTTTTTAAACATACCCACATCCAAGGTTTGCAGCAAGGGCTGAAACTTTCCATAGCGCTGTGTTAGGATCTGGGGAAGGTTGTGGGCAGCGAGTGTATGAAACTTTTATATTTTACTTCCTAAAACTTTAATTGGACACTAGTGAGAACACACACACACACACACACACACACACACACACACACACACACACACACACACACACACACACACACACACACACACACACACACACACACACACACACACACACACACACACACACAGTCAGTACAGAACAAACACAGCAATAATTATTGTGTTTGTTCTGTACTTTACAAGTGGAAAAACAGGGATGAAGTGTGACATCATGCAGTCCTTGAGGCTTAAAAGGTACAAATTCTTCTATTACCACCGCGTCACAACGTTGGCTGGTGCGTTATCCAAACAAGTGTATCACATCAAAAAAGGGAGGTGGGTCGCACCTGAAGAAGGCCGGCACGGCCGAAACTGTTGTGTGCTCATCTACTGCAAAGTACAAAGAAATGTAAGCCGAAAGCAATAAACTACAACTCTCCTGCAACCTGTCGTGCGACCCACCTCCCTTTTGAGGCTTAAAAGGTACGACAGTGGATCCTAGAGAGATACTTGACTGGAACCCCCCTGTGATGAATCGTTCACCGTTACGGACTCTCCAGGGGTATCAGATTCGTAACATACTATACGTAAAGCCCTGGATTTGTGCAGAATGAAGCTGTTCTGAGTTCTGTCAGTGAATATTAAGCAGCTAGTCCGTTTGCCTGGACTGTTAATCAGCAGTGAGGTCAACCATTTTCTGCTTCATACAGAACACGCTCACGGCACGCGTCCTGTGGAAGCAGAGTTGTCTCCTGGAGGGAGTCTGCGTGTCAGTTCACGTAGACGTAACTCGTACGGTTCATCAGATTCCATGATCCAGACGGGCTATAGCCTCGCGCCGCCATGAATTATTCATTGACACTTGTTCTTTTGGGACTACGAGTGTGAGTCTGTGGAGCCCTCAGACATCTGCTACCTATATTTCCGTCACGGTTTGGTATATTCTAGACGATCGCGTTTATATGGTTGAGGGGGTGTAACACTCAGTGGCGTTTCGCAGGAATTTGGAGCCCAAACAAAAGTTAATTGGACCTTACCAAATGGACCCTTACGGGGGGCTCCAGGGAAAATCTGTGACGTCATACCTATGACAGGCACAGTAAAATGGCACCCGCCAAGTGATAAAATTAGAACATATTATATGTGTTTTAAAGGTTCAACTGTAGTTATAGAGGGCATAAGTATAATGTATGTATCCATATGAGGCTTATTAGATCCATTTAAAGCATCTGGTGGTCGCCCCAGTGCCCCCCCCCCCCATGGCGCCCCAGGCAACTGCCTGGCAAAAACGCCCCTGACTCGGACAGGCTGGTGGTATGTAAAATCACGATACACTACAGTAGATCTCGCCATGGTCACATGCTCTGCAAGGTTTGCGTTGGACTAAATGATCCAGTCATTTATCACAGGACACAGCCCTGCGATGCCGACTGCTGACAAAGCCACAGGAGCAGCCGGCCAGACCAATACATCAGACCAGTCACTGCCAATGCAGAGACTGCATGTCTGTGTTCCTATGTCCCCCCGCACACTTCTGCCACACTGGCCCAAGCCATTCTTCACTCGCCCTCTGCCTCGCCAGCATCTCGATTTGCCCAGCCTGCGCGCACACACACACACACACACACACATTGTCAGCCAGAGAATTAACTGTGCGTCTGCAGCTTTTAAATAATAGATGAGGACACTCATTTGTGTGTGGCAGTACTTTCTCACTGGCACTGCTGCAGGTAGGCACAGGCAGAGAGGCTAGCTGTCACTCCCAGGGCATGTGCTAGAGTTATTGGAGAGAAGTTCTCTTACTCAAGTGTAGCTCAGCCTGAAGAGCAAAGAGAAAAGCCCTAATGTGTTCCTTTGCCACATGGGGATTTACTTCTTACCATATAAAAAGGTACATTTGGTTTGGTGTGGATGCCCATGCAGGAATTCTTTTTTTCGAATCTTGAGTTTTACACATGCACTATAGCCACCAGCCTGGGCTATAGAGTTCACAAGAAGGTGGGATTTTATGTATTTATTTATTTATCAAAAATTCTC
This sequence comes from Benthosema pterotum, assembly GCA_039105355.1. Lineage (NCBI taxonomy): Eukaryota > Metazoa > Chordata > Actinopteri > Myctophiformes > Myctophidae > Benthosema > Benthosema pterotum. The sequence goes on along the minus strand of CM076985.1, from coordinate 15,276,656 downwards.
AAGCAACAGTGAAATCCACAAGCGATTCACAAGCGATCAACAATTTCTTAATTGTCGTGAGCAAGCACAGAGCACTGCATGTTCGCCAACCTGGTTGTGACTATAGTAAGCAACTGGTCACGACCTGTCCCGAACTAAGGGTGAGTGTGTGTGTGTGCGTGTGTGTGTGTGTGTTGCCAGATTATGTAGCAGGTTTGTGTTGAGGTAACAGATGAGATGAAAGCCAGAACACTTCAATAATATGCAATGAGCAACAAAAGTGTTTCTGTTGACATCCAGAAGTTTGTCAACAGATACACATGAGAACTGCCCTCTGCAACTTTCATTTTACTTAGTTTATTATGATCTGTGACTTGAATAAGAAAACACTTTAGTAGAGAGAAACACTAGTAGAGGCACCCCCCAAAAATAGACCATCCCTTTTTCTTTTCCATCATGGAATTCTGCTTCCTAGATAAAAAAAAAAGAAAATGAAAAAAAAAAGAAAATGGAAATGTACCAATACCCTAGTCATTGAAGACAGCAGAACCAGATTGCAATGCATTTGTGCATTGTTGAGCCACTCTTGAATGAGACAGTCACAATTCCCTCAGTGATGTGTGAAGGGCAGACTAGACCTAATACCCACTTTCACTGTGCCTTCAACTTTCATCTTCCTGGCGCTGTCAGGAGAAGCCATCATTTCAGAAAAGAAATAGGGGTGGCAATATATAAGTTACCGTAGCTGCCTCAATTTCTAAAATGGTAAACAACATGATGTATCTTGAAGCTAGGCAATGCCTTGCCAAGTGACGGGTTGAGGACTTGTAGATCAATTGTTGTCACTATTTTTCCAAACTGTTGTCTGTTGTCTCTATTTCGCAAAATGTTGCAGTGTGCATCCTATCGTGTTTCAGAAACTCAGGAGTTCACTTCAAGTACACTATAGCAAAAATAGAAAAGAAATAACAGCAGGCATTCAAAAGAAAAGAAAAACAGTGAGACAGAGTGAAACAAGGCATAACATAAAACAGAGACACTCAAACGGTTTAAAAGCCAAGGGAAAAGTCTCAATGGAAGAGGCAAATTTAACATAAAAGGGGAGCACGTTCCATAATCTGGGGGCTACAAAGGAGAATGCTCCGTCACCTCTGGTCAACCAACGACCACAAGAACAGTGTGATATGCTCACACGGCCTGCGAGTTCCGTTAATAGATGAGCGGCAGAGTTTTGAAATAGCTGGACACGAGCAAGGGAGTCTTGATTAAGACAAAATGTCCTCCACTGAGGACATTGAGCACATTCCGAGAGTGACAATCAGATCACATAGCCCAAGGCTGTCTAATCAGACGTCCTGGGTGGAACCACTTTGATTTGATTAAGCAGATGAATTACTTGCACATAACTTAATTTATTCAACTTGGGCGGCCGTCTGGTAAGTAAAAGGTACCCTTTTACTTAGGTATCACCTACGAAATCCCAGCCTATGTGCCAAAGCAGGGACAGTGAGCAAGACACTTAACCCCTAAGAGCTCCCACTGAGTTATCCCATGACCATCTTAAAGGGGAATTCCACCCATTTTCAAAAAATTCCTGAGAAGATACAAATGTGAACGAAGTGGACCCTAGTGGGTCCATTTGGTTCCATTTGTACCCTCTCAGGAAAAAGGGGTCTGAAAGAAAAATCATTAACATGGTGAAATGCATCTTGATGATGTCATCAGATGTATTTCACCATGTTAACGATTTTTTCAGACCTCCAATTTTAGGAAATACAAAATCGGGGGAAGGTGAAGTCCCCTATCAGTACAGTACTTCCTTTCCTTCTCTCAGCTAACCAATGCACTGTCCATGGTGCTGAACCTTCACCTCGCTTCAGCACCCCCTGGTGGCCAGATCTGTGTGGACCGGGCCTATACCCACATGCTGCAACAAAAACATCACAGACCGAGACAGAAGCAAGGTGGACCAACCTCTAGGACCAATGGACCACACCCAAAGCCAATGGCAGGTGTTCATTCTCAGGGCTGGCTGCACCTTTGATTACAGCTTAGAGGAAGGCTTCCTCACCAAAGTGCTAAAATATCGCTAGCTAGAGCAGACAGTTAGGCTACAGATGAAACCTTTTAGACTTTATCTTTAGTATCCTAGGGCACATCCACAAGTTGGTTGTGAGGGGCCTATAAGTGGCTGACCTCTCCAAAAGGTAATGATTAGCATCAGCCATTATTATACTGTACTGTATGAAGCTGCTCTATTTGGAGAAGGGACTGTTATCCATGAATGATGTTTGTCTCTGTCTGACAAGTGTGTCAACTGTATAGTAAGTAACAGTGTTCTGCTTTATTGGAACTTCGTAGCCTGTTGTTTTCCTATTGTCTCTTTGCACTGGCATTGTTTGTCCTTTGTACAACATAAAAATGTATTCCCGCACCTCTGATTATGTGGGCATAAATATTTCATATGCGTGAGCTGGGGTTAAATACATTTGTTTTAATAAGCTCTTGAATTCAGAGAGGACCATGCTGTTGACTTTGCTTTGATTCACATTGACCTCTTTATCACTGAATTTGTTTTGATATGTTTACCCCCTAATTATCTTGTAATGTATTCTGTACAATGGCTTGCTGTATATACAGTATGGCTATAATTACTATACACAAAACCGGGACAGCGAGGTTTAAAGTGATTAAAGCCATTATCTGCATCCTTTCCAGGGCCTCAGTCAGAACGACACTTTGAGGTCTGACGCTATACTTTCATTTCAAACAGTCCCAGTCATGGCCTCACCAACACACCAGCACCATTGCAAAACAGGCATTTGTAAACACTATAAATAAATGTCAGGAACCTAAATCAGAGTTTACTTTGCATAAGTATAGGGTGTAGCAACACTTCAGAACAATGGTTTAAAAAAAAAAACACTGAATGTGTGCAAGCACACAGCTGATTATTTTTGAGAGAGCAAAAGTGCAAAGCCCAGACAGCACGTCAAGCAGTTCATTTAACATCTTCCAGGGGTTTGCGTAGCTTGTGGGCAGTGGCATCAAAAGTGCCGCTTCCAAGAGATTGGCCCGGTAGTAACCTGTAGTACAGGGGTTTTCAACCTTTTTGATACCAGGGCCCACCATTTATTCAGCATTTGAGCCACGGACCACAATTTGATGACATTTTAGCCCCACAGATCCCAAAAACTTTTCTTTCGTCCACAATACCAGGCTGCATTTGGGGAAACAAAACAGTCAAACATGCAGATCAAAATGACCATTAGTCTACATTCTCTAGTTGGGTAGACTTGTGTAGACTAATTCAGATGATGAATATTTTAACTCTTGAGAGTGTAAAAATGAAACCAAATGTTCCCGCCAGGGTCCATTTGGCCCACTATTCATTCAGAATTTCAGCAACGGACCACCATTTGATGAAATTTTAGCCCCACAAATGCCAAAACTAAAGATTTATTTTGCTTTTTTCCACAATTCCAGGCTGGATTTTAGAGAAAACAAAACAGTCCAACATCCATATCAAAATGACCATTAATCTTATACATTCTGTAGTTGTGTAGACTTGGGGCTGTTTATGATGGGAAATATTTAACTCCTGAGAGTGTAGACATGGAACCAAATGGACCCTTGCAGGTCCATTTGGTTTCATGGGTACGCTCTCAAAGAGTTACATCTCGTTAACCAACTTTCCATCATTTAGCCTGGAGACCACCTGGAATCCTCTCAGGAACCACTGGTGGTCCCTGGACCACCTGTTGAAAACCCCTGCTTTAAGTGAATGCCTCATGCCCAATGAAGGACAGGTTTCCAGAATGAATCATCTCCATTTCCTGTTATTGGTTCAGTGTCCCTGACCCGCAGAGCTCTGTTTGATTGGCTCGGTTGTGGATTTGAATGGGGAGCGCACTTGACAACTTTAAGTATGTTTCCTATTAAATTTGCTACAGAGCCTTACAAATCTAATCTACTGTATATGGGAAAACTGAATAGGAACAGTAATGTCAATGTCACTGCAAACATCGGAGTGGCAGTGACATTTGCTGTGACATTAATACAAGGATTAATGCACACATGACAAGCACAGACCGGCAGTATTTTCTTATACATGTTAATTTAATAAAAAGGTCTTTAATTCATGAATTGAGTGCAAGAGCCATGTTGTCAACTTGCACTTTGCTTTGATTCACATTATTATGACCTCTTCTTCTCTGAATTGGTTTTGATATGTTGAGCCCAATTATCTTGTAATGTATTCTGTACAATGGCTTAAACAGTATTGTGAGCTTTTTATCATAATTAATTTCTCCCCAACTAATCCCTGGGTGAAAAAAAAGCTTCAAATGCTTTGTTCTCTCCCATAACAAAACACAATACTGCCGTTGGAACAATAATAATGGGCTTAAACAGCGCTGGAAGTTTTATTCTCTTTTTTTGTGCAGGAAAAGCACTATACACAAGCTCAGACGGCAATTATTTTAGCGTTTAAAATTGTTAGTTCTTTGCTGCAAGCTCTGAAGTAAAGATTTTCTATAGTAAGCACAGTTTAATGGCCACAGGTGGAGTGAAGCTGTCGGATTTTGGATGAAAGGATCGCTGCGATAATTGGAAGAGCCTGCATTGTCAGGTGCTCATTAGTATAGTAGACATGGCCTAAAAATATCACAAACAATCTAAAAAAAAATGCATTTCAAATATGCCGCACAAGTTTTGCGCATGTTTTGTAGACCAGAAGTCAGGGCATACTATGCTGTTTGTAAGCATGTTTTTTCAAACTCACGCTATTCGGAAGAACTGCTATTTATGGCCATTACTAGGGAAGCACCAAAAGGAAAAATGTTGTCTGAATACCGGATATGAATATATGACAATTATGGGTCCATAAAACATTTAGTCAGCACTTTTGAATGCTGTAATTGCAAGAACTACTCAGCGATTCAGGCCGAAAATGCATTTATAGACATTTTCTCTCGATTTTTTCTGCAGACGAAAATATTTGGTGGATTACTAGCCGATACTTTCGTACAATAGTATGTCATACAATAGAATTGCCCTTTTTCCCCCCAAGAAAGTGATCGGTAGCTCTCTGTGCATTTCTTTCCCAAAACGTGGCCTTGTATCATATTACGAACCATCCAAGGGTACATACATACATTTACATCGATACAGCCAGACTCTTTGCTGTCTAGCTGTCTCTAAAGTTAACACTACCCCGCCTCCTCAATTAATTTCCAATGGGAGTCACAGGGTTGGAAGCAGCAGCATGGTCCTTGTGGGAAGCGGCGAAAGAGCAGAGCTCCAGCAAGGATCATGTCTAAGAGTCTGGCTGTATCGATGGAAATGTCTGTATGTGCCCCAAGAGAGTTGTGGCTCTGTGCACATCACAGGATGTTAACCTGTCTAGTGTCTTAACCGAATGATCACAGTGGTCTGCTTAGCTTGTAACACTCAGTCTAGTCGTACGGCGTCCACCAGTTCAGTGGACTGCTTATAACACACCGCTTGGTAGGCCTGTTATGGTGTTCCCTGGTTTATGATGGATTGCAAGAGTGGTTCAGTCAAACGTTTTAATTGCAAAGACCCTCATAACTCTGAGGGTGTGCAAAAAAAAAGAGAGCACTGGTTCAATTTGTGCCTGCTGCAACCCTTAAGAGTAACAGACATGAAAAGGTCCATTTGGAACCCCAACCCAGAGAGCCCCCGACGACAACCCCAGTTTGGGAAGCTATGATTTATCGCACACTTAATACGGTGTGCTACACAGAACATGTAATGAAAATATATAAACAACTCAAAACACAGACCATTGCGTTCAGAACATGAACAGTACAGTGTCTGTGTGTGTGTGTGGATGCCTGCACTCCATGCTCATGGTTCACAAGCAGCAAGGTACAATTGTGTTCCTTGCAAAAGTAGGAATGGTATTTGTGCTATTTATGCCCGTTTTTTTATTGCCTCTCGGGGCCACGGCACTTGCGTAAAATATAATTGCAGTCATTCATTTTCTGTCCCAGTCCTTGTTCGACAAGAGCACTTCTTCCACCATTGGTGAGTACAATCTGTTAGCATCGGAGCACCGCGGTCAAAACCAAGCATCTGCAAAGGTTATTATCTATAGTTCATGGTTTTCATCCTGATGAGAAATGTGTTTTATTTTGTCGAGTGCTCTTCTCCCTATATGCTCTCTAGGTACTTAACCCTTTCTGTACAGAACGCAGCTATTGAAAAATAGCAGATCTACAAGCTCATATCGCTGGCGCGATATGACTTGTAGTTCTGCTATTTTTGAAAAATTGTGAAAATGTGCTGCCAATCTCTGAATACATTATTTTGGAAGCAAACATGCTTCTGGGGATCCCTAGAACAACATGTTTTCAGATGGGGGTCAGCAGCCAAATATGGATGATTCTGGTGTCTTGGCTTGAAATATATGAGCATCACTGACACAGAAACACACATTTTTCAGAAAAACTAGATCCTGGGGTGAGAAACTATAGAATCTATTGTCAAAAACTCGATTCTAATGTCAGAAACTAGATTCTAGTGTCAAAAAGTAGATCCTAGCAACAGAAACTATAATTTAGTGTCAATAACTAGAATCTAGTGTCGGAAACTACTGTAGAATCTAGCGTCAAAAGCTAGAATCTTGCTGCAGCTATAATCTGGTGTAAGGAACTACTGTATAATCTGGTGTCAGAAACTCGAATCGAGGGTCATGACAAAATGGGTTAATGGCAATGATTAATCTTTGAAGGCAGACAGTGGGAGCAATAATGCATAATGGATCATTTCTTGTTCTGCTGATTTCCTCCCCGTGTGCAGCTCTGTACGGACCGATTTCCCCCACTTGGAGCGTGAGGAACTTGCATGAGCGTGCAGAGTGCATGAAATAACGAATTCAGTCCCTCATTTTGGAAAAAACAAAATATTATTGTTGTCAAACTGTGCATTGTATGAAGAAACACTGCCACCCAACATCACATGGCCCCTTTCGCATCAGGGGCGGATCTAGGCATGGGCATGGGGCGCAATGCCCCCTCTAAAAGCCCAGTCTGTCCCACCAAACACGATGGCCTGCAAAACAACCCAAGATATTTCAAATTAAAGTGCCTATATTTAAAATATTTTGAAACGCTCCTACTGCTACTAACTAACTACAGTTGTGGCACCACTAAACCAACAGCATTTCATCATTGAAAACAGATAACTCTGCGTCAGAACTTTAGCTTTATGCATGCTGCGTGTCTGTTGCAACTTCAACAACAACCAATGTTATTATTGATGCTTAATTGCGTAATAAAAGTCCTGTAACCGAAAACAGTATGGGTGCGGCTTCATCGCCTGTGGCTTGAAGCGACACGGGCGATGAAGCCGCCCCCATGCCATTATCTCCTGCCCCCCCCCCCCCCCCCCAATTGGGAAATGTTACATCCGCCCCTGATCAGTAGGGAACCGTAGTTTAGTTAGTTCTGCTATGCTGAAAAGATGGATGCTGAAATCTAGAAAGCTACATTATTACATCATGGTCTCCCTGGCCTCCTTCAGCCCACCTTCGCCATCATCTCCTGTATCATGTTCTTCGGCCTGTGGACATTTATTCCTGGATATGTATTCCTCTACGCTCTAACTCCCTCTCTCTGCGTTGGCCACTGCTGTTGGAGCCATGCGTCAATGCAGCAACATTATTGCTCAGGGAAAGCTGTGCCTCCTGTTGCATGTGCTGCATGCCAGTATGTCTATCTGTTGAAGTGGGGGGGGGGGGGGGGGGGGGGGGGGGGGGGGGGGGGGGGGGGGGGGGGGGGCTTCAAATTACCATAAAGTGGTTTGGTTTGGCAAAAATGGCAGAAATAGCATAGTTACAGTATGTTATAGATGACAGGTAGGCCTACTTGCTTAGAATATAATATGGAGTTTCATATACCTAAATATAATATTTTCTTACTGTAGAGAAGAGGGGGAAAAATACTTTGCTACAGATATGCATCTCTATTCTCTATAATGTAGGCCTATAATGAAATGGTAGCCTACTATGCACTTGTAGAGCCTTTATCTTTTAATTGCTTTCTAGTGTACATCATTGGGTTGAGTTACTGGTTTGAATAAAATGTTTGTTAAATACAGTATATGCAGTATGTAAGACAATTAGCCCTGCTCAAAACCCCACCCTTTGGGGCGGGATTTAGTCTCTGTCCAATGCCAATCCAAAAAGTTACTGTTGCTATGCAGGTCAAGCTTTCCTCTGCCAACGTGCCTATTGGACAAGGATGGATTGGGGAGGAACTTAGTGAAAGGCTGATTATACCAATCATTGTTTGTTGCAGCCACAAGTCACAGAGCCAGAGCATTTACTTGCTACACACAAGTACAACAGGAGCTGCGGAGAAGTCTGGAAGTCCAATACTTTAGAGATATTTATAGTTGCATTGAACTGGCCCCATTCATCATATGGTCCATATCATTTAGGTCCATATTTTGTTTTGTTTTTTTATTGGTCCCGTTTATTACCTCTGAGAAAAAGAGGTTAGCCAGAACAGTTTTAGAAACAAAAAGGTGACTTGTCCGTGTTCACCACATTAAGAATATCAAATATTATTTGATATTGATATTATCTGATATTATTTGATATTATCGTTATCGATATTATCGTAAACAACTCTGTGCATCCTCCATGGAAAAAAAGACAAATATCTGAGCTACGTGTTCTTCTGATTTGCAAAGTTAGGTATTGAAATGTACCATTAACCTCCTCTTAATGGAATCTTCAGAAAAATCACCCCAAGATTGCTATTAAAAACAGTAAAACAAAAGGCTGACGCTAATTGGCTTATTCTGCCTGCAGCCAACTCTTAACCAAATACAACAAACAGGTGTGGCTGACTTGCATTAGTTTGAAATGATAATAATAGAGGCATCTTGGCCCCACTCCACTCCCATTTTTAATATTAGTTTTACTGCGTCCGGTCCGCAGTCGGACAGTCACATCCACCCCACTTTGGTGCCACAGCCATGTGAGATCTTAAATAAATATTGAAAAAATGGGAGCGGGATGGGGCTGAGATACAGCCTTATTAAAATTAAATTAAATAACAACAAAAAAAACACATGTTATTGCTTTCATTGTCCTTCTACTAAAGCAATGTGTCCACTTGTCTGACCATCCTCTACTGAAATAATAGCTCAAATAACCCACGGCCATTGACCCCTGATGACCCGTCAGTGCTGCTGTCGCCCCTGCTGTGATTCACTCACACCAGAGACAGTTACAGAGCTGCCTCTTGACCTGTAATTGACTTTCAGAGCGCAAGCTTTGCTACAAATAAAATGCTCTCGGCAGAAGAATTTGCTTAATGTGGTTCATTAGCCACACAGGCAAAACAAAAAGGGAATAAAAAGAAAGAAAATCATGCCAATTACTTCCACATTATACTTTTTGTGACTATGACCAGTGCCGTGGAAGTATTTTAATTACCTCCACGGTGTTGAATTACTACAGTGGATATGAGCACATTAATATCCTAATATCAAACCATAAATAATTAAGGATTAGGACAGACACGCACACTGTTCACTTCCCATATGGGTATGTCCACGGACGGACGGACGCATGCACGTGCACACACGTGCACACACACTTTCATAGTGCCGGTATATGACTCACTGAATTTGCAATTAATTAGGACATAGCTGAAGCTATTAGCATTTATGGCTGGGTGACTATTACATAACGCTGGAAACATATCCCACCATCATCTCAATTAAAGCTAGCAATGATTATTATTTGCAGGGGTGGATAGAAAAATGATTACTGTCATCATTCTTCAGCACTCAACCTAAAAGTAAAATGATAGATTACTATAATTAATCTTCAGGAGAATTCCACCCTTGGGCTTTGATACCTTTATTTGCAGTTGATTTATTTCCAAAAAAAAGGGGTCCAGTTGTTATTCTGTGACAAACTCCTTAATGTGTATGTAACTACCCCATCATAAGCTTAGAGGGGGCAATGTTCAAATGCACCCATTTCCATAACTCCAAAATGCTATATCTTGTCTCACCACAGCCAAAAGGATTTTTTTTTCACCCACAAAACAACAACCAAAACCCTTATTTGGAAATAAAATCAACTGCAAATAAAATTTCCTTTAAAGGAAAATTCCACCCAAAGGCTTTCCCTTTAAAGGAAACACAAAAATAGCCTACAAAATATGAGCTTGTAGATCTTATTTTTCAGTACACAAAGGCTTTCTTACCGTTAAGTACATTTTTGTGGTAACAAAGTAAATTTCAGGTTGAGCTTTTCTTCAGCTTACTTGGTCCAATGCCATTTTTATTTTTAGTCCCTGAGAAACATTTCTCTGTGAAATCTGTCTGTCTGGGCTTAGTTACAAAACTTGTGCTTTTTAATTTTAAGGGGAAAAAAAGTTGACGCCGAGCAGGATTCAGCTTTCACAGTTTAATCCTTCTCCAAATACTGCAACAAACAGAAAACCCACAATGGACTTTGAAGAGTGTAACTTAAAGTTTTATGCGCTATTCACAGTAATCAGTCGAATTGGCAATTTGACTTTATCATGCACACACATGCACGCACGTGCGTGCACGACAAAACGTTCGACTAGATTCTTAGTAAGGAATGATTTGTTGAGTTTTGTGGATGCATAACAACTAGTACTATCATGTGTTGTTTACAATTTCAAGTGTTCAGTTTACCTGCGGATGCCACAGATCATCCGCGCTTTAGGATGGATTAAGATCCATGTAATATATAATGAACTGATATCAGACAGTCCGGTTATGAAATAATGCTGGAAATAAATTATGCATCTTTCGATGGGCTTATTGCTTATAAAAGAAACAAAATGTCAAAATCTCGTAGTGTGTAGTATAATTATTATTTTCCTTCAGGAGGGTGGAAATCACAAGAAAAGATGTCCGTTCGTACGTGCTTTCATTCGTTGTGATGCGAGAACCACAATGACTCAGCGCTGAGTCTCGGATCGAACATGGTCGTAATGGGCTACCATTACAACAACCATGGCTGCACTGTCAGGACTCTATTGGGGAGTAAAACAACAAAAACAGGTCATCTGCTCACCTCTAGTTCAGATGCTATAAGTTGAGACACCAGCAACAACCTCCAGTGTTTACAATTCTTTGTTTTTGTTTTTTTTTCTCTCTGCCCTGCTGCTATTCTCACTTTCTTCTCTTTCTTCTCTCCCCATTTTAATTCATCTTGTGGGTTCATCTCGACTGTGAGCACAGCGGAAAGATTAACATCTGTCACTGGATCCTAATCTCTGGCTTGGCACCCAGAGGAGCAGAACAGGGAACAAATGAATATCGAGTTTTGAAATGGCAGCTCTCATGCTGCAGGTTGCCACGTTGTGTGTAGGAGATGTTTTCACACGATCCACCCGTTTTAGGCCGATAACTGTCCTCTACTCTGCACTCTGCATTTCTAAATATCTATTCCCATCAAGGGGGCGGACGCACATGCACATATCACGCATGCTTTCAGTTGACTATACAGTGGCGGCTGGTGACTTCTTCTTTAGGGGGGGCGCTATTAAAAAAAATCATAATAATAATAATGATGATAATAATGATGATAATATAATAATATCATCACATTCAATGGAAGCAAAACAATGAGTTGGTGTGAATGGATGCTGTCAGCCAATCTTTACCAGCTCTTTGAAAAGGTCCTGGGCCTCCTGGGTAGGCTACTGGTGTAGGATACTCTCTTCCTCTGTCCTTGGGATTTTTGTGTGATGATTACATTAATCTGGTTCCAGCTCTTTAGTTAAAAAAAAAAAAAAAAAAAAAAAATCCTGCAGTGTTTTGCTTTCAATTGATGTTTTCTGCATTGCTTTATAGTTATAATATCTTTGTCTTGTTATTCCATTATCAAAATTAATTCAACTACTGTATTATTCCTCCCTTTACCTGGCTCTGTGTCTCTTCATTCATGTCTGTGGTGGAGTTGTGTTCAACTCTATGTAAAACTGTGTTGTGTGCTGCCCTCAAGTGGTTTGGTCGCGCACATTTTGCGACCAGGATCGCTCCTACCGCTTGCATTGAAGTCAATAGGAGCGCAATGCATTGCCCTTCAGTGCAGAGCTCAATGCCTAAAGACGAATGCGAACCAATACGTGAGACTCAGTAACCTATCAGCAACGTTGTACAACGTAAACAGCTTTTGAAATTTCATGGCAGTATATTACAACTTTTAATCACTTTGTGGTAGAGTGGGCTTTAGTTACTTATATTATATACAATTTGCCATGATGGACTGCTTATTTAAAGAAAATGACAAGCTGCAGATTTCATTTCTCCGTCATTCATGAGGTAGGCTATTGCATGGTGGTGCGGCGCACATGCGCCCCTATTCACCGGCCGCCACTTCAGTTGACTATACAATAGATGCAATGGCCATATCCAGCTGGATGAAATGCTTGCATTAATATAGTGGTTGCAACTGTATTGAACTCGGACAAACGTGTTAACGGACAGACGGATCATCAACATGCTGTTATGTCACCCTGTGGGTGATGTAACAGGCGTGTGGACGGACAAACGCGTGCACAGTCGGGCGTGTGCACAGATGGACAGACAGGGGGGCGAAACATAGTCACGACCTTACGGTGGAGACAATAAACAATATAAATGATGTTGGTTTTGTGTTACTTTTACTGCGTGGCCCCTGTGACCCCCACAAAATGACCGTAACTACTTAATATCGACCAAAACCAGAGCAGAACTCCCACCACAGGATTATGGTAATCAATTAATAGAGTTGACACCACTATATTAATGGACAGTATTTCATACAACTTAAGTTCCAAAAATCTGAATCCCTTTAACAATTAGTAATGGCTTAAAGTGGAGTGTGTATTTAAGGCCCAGATTACAGGCTCAAATCCATGAGGTAATTCTCAATACTGGTAATTATTTATTTATCTGATTAACATTTGTAGATTGCTACAGCATACCAAAAAAGACATGCACAGGTTTTTCTCTTGCAGTTGTGCATTTTCAGCCAGATATTCTGCCAGTCAACTAAACTGGCTCAACATGTGGCCCGACATGTTGTGAAAAGTTTGAAAACAGTGTTTGTGCCAAGAAATAGCCATGGTGTGCATTGTGAGCATCAACAAACAGTGCTTGGATGCCCCATATTGTGGAGATTCAGTAGTCCAGAGCTACTCACACATTTTCTGGTTAAACATACTTCCCGCAGTCCTGGCACAAGTACAACTTTCATTATGAGCAACTATTAATTCAAGGTATACTAAGCTTGCCAGAGAGCCGTCTGTTTGATACAATGCTCTTTGAAGGAACTCTTTGGTCAGTCTCTCCTTTAATCTTCCTTTATTGTTGTACGGTAACATCTTCAAAAGTGTTTCAAGCCGCTGAAATGACTCCCTTACTTTCATGTGTATGATCAGATACTTGTGGACATGTACAAAGTTGGTTATTGTAAGGGAAAAAAACTAATGTCCGTCCTCAAAACCACCTCTGTGGTGTCTCGATGTTTGCCAATGAGACCTCTGCATGGGTCGAAACATAATACTCCAATCTAATAACCCGTTTCAGCTTTACGTGTCCTCAAACAACCCCAGTGTTATTGACTGCAACGGAACCAATATTGGATGTGCATAAGTCTTGTCCTTAGCCAATCGTACTGAAGCTTCACATCCCTCAAATTCCTTCCATGCCACACATGCCACTCTCAAATAGCTACAGGCCTTGCTTCTGGCAGTGGCCTCCCTATTAGGACAAGGTTTTAGAATAACATATGCCAATAGCAAAAATACGCCATCCACAAGCTTGTGTAGCTCCAATACTTTATTGGAGGGGGGGGGGGGGGGGGGGGGGGGGGGTTGACTTAGTGCTGGAGTGATTCAGCACTGAGCCACTCTTTGTTTGCTTGGGTAATCTCAGAGATCGTTTCCAGCTCGAGGCTGTCTGTGTTTTCTGATGACCTACCCTTTGACTCCTCGCTGTCACTCTTGGAGAAGCCTTTTTCCCCCTACCTTATCAGCAACATTTCAGGTGGCTGACTTTTAATGCACCTTTTAATAACTTTGCCGTTTTCCCCATCAGTGCCTTGGCTTGGCTTATACGTTCCTCCTATGCGGATTTGGCTCAGCACTGTAAAATGATAGTGTCAATTGAAGCTACCGTTGACCCTCGTGGTTCCATGTCAACTCGGGGAGTGTAAAAAAACAGAACCGTATGGGTCCATGTTACTTTAACCCAGGGGTTTTCAACAGGTGGTCCGGGGGACCACCAGTGGACCACTCTGAGAAGATTCCAGGTGGTCCCCAGGCTGATGGTCCCCATCAGTTGGTTAACTATGATGTAACTCTTTGAGAACTTAAAAATGAATTAGCTCAAGTCTACACAACTAGAGAATGTAAAATTAATGGTCATTTTGATTCGTATGTTTGCCTGTTGTGTTTCCTCCGAAATCCAGCCTGGAATTGTTGACAAAAGCAAAAGAAGTTTTGGAGTCTGTGGGGCTAAAATGTAATCAAATGGTGTGGTCTGTGGCTCAAATTCTGAATTAATAGTGGGCTGTGTTATGAAAAAGGTTGAAAACCATTGCTTTAACCGAGAGTGTGAAGTCAAATGAACACCCTGGATTCCACAGTAGCCACTGCCAAAGCACAGGTGGGGGATAGAGGTTACTTTTTGTCGCTTATTAAGTGTTTACTTGTACCGTGATTAAAAGAACCAGGCACAGTTCTATATCAAAGGCAGAAATGTAGGACAAGAGCGGGCATAGCGTACAAGGCCCTTTTCACACGGGAAGCGACAGGCTGACGCAAGCCGGCACGGTCCTGTGAAATGTGATCGTTTCATGAACCCGCCCGCGGCGTGGCGGGGGGCTGGATTACGGTCAGCTTTCCTGTCACGCCACGGGGCCCCAGCCGCGACCCGATCGGGCACATCGTAGACACGGTAGCTGATCCAAGCGACAACGTCTGAAACGACCCCACTGAACAGAGACAGTGCGGGGAAACAACGCGGCAGGGGGAGTTAACCCTTTCGGTACTGAACGCGTTTTGGTGTTCAAAGCATTATGTTACACTTAAGCTATTGAAAAATATCAGATCTACAAGCTCACAGCGCGTTGTGAGCTTGCCACTCTACCGAGTGGCGCGCTGTGAGCTTGTCGCTCTGATGTTTTTGAAAAATCGTGAAAACGTGGTGCAAATCTTTGAATATACAGGTCCTTTCCAAAAAATTAGAATATCAACGAAAAGTTGGTTTATTTCCACAATTCCATTCAAAATCCCGAACTTTCATTAATTATAGATCCAGTGCTCATATTGTAAATGATTTCGAGTATTTATTTGTTTATTTTTACACAATTTTGGCTTCCAGCTCATAAAACCCACCAAATCAGGATTTCAAAAAATTAGAATATTTTATGAACCAACTAAAAAAAATGTGTTTTAAACAAGAAATGTTGACTATCTGAAAAGTATATGAATGTATGCAGTTAATACTTGGTCTGGGCTACTTTAGAACAAATTATTTCATTAATGGGGCGGGGCATGGAGGTGATCAACCTGTGGCACTGTTGAGGTGTTATGGAAGCCCAGTTTTGCTTCAATAACAGCCATAAATGAATTTGTATTTTTCAGTCTTATGTCTCACACCTTCCTCTTGACAATACAACCCAGATTCTCTGTTGGGTTAAGGTCAGGACAGTTGGCAGGTCAGTTAAGCACAGTAATACCATGGTCAGTACAGCAGCTACTAGTAGTTTTAGCTCTGTGGGCAGGTGCCAAATCGAGCTGGAAAGGAAAATTAGCATCCCCATCAAGCTTGTCAACATACCGAAGCACAAAGTACTCTAAAAAGATGGCTGTGTTGAAGTTTTCAGCCGATAACATGGCCTAAATCATGTGTTTTGCCATGTCCAGTCTCCAAGCCATGTTATTGGCTGTTGTTAATCCACTGACAGTGAAAACTCATGAGTGGTTGCAACACAGCCATCTTTTAGAGTACCCTATGCTTCGGTATGCTGACAAGCTTCATGGAGATGCTAATTTTCCTTTCCAGCTCGATTTGGCACCTGCCTACAGAGCTAAAACTACTAGTAGCTGCTGTACCGAACATGGTATTACTGCACTTAACTGACCTGCAAACTGTCCTGACTTTAACCCAACAGAGAATCTGGGTTGTATTGTCAAGAGGAAGGTGTGAGACATAAGACTGAAAAATACAAATTCATTTATGGCTGTTATTAAAGCAAAACTGGGCTTCCATAACACCTCAACAGTGCCACAGGTTGATCACCTCCATGCCCCGCCCCATTAATGAAATAATTTGTTCTAAAGTAGCCTAGAACAAGTATTAACTGCATAAATTAATATACTTTTCAGATAGTCAACATTTCTTGTTTAAAACACATTTTTTTTAGTTGTCCCATAAAATATTCTAATTTTTTGAAATCCTGATTTGGTGGGTTTTATGAGCTGGAAGCCAAAATTGTGTAAAAATAAACAAATAAATACTTGAAAACATTTACAATATGAGCACTGGATCTATAATTAATGAAAGTTCGGGATTTTGAATGGAATTGTGGAAATAAACCAACTTTTCGTTGATATTCTAATTTTTTGGAAAGGACCTGTATATTCCTTCGGAAGCAAATATTTTGAACTAAAATCGTTGCTTCTGGGGGATTCCCACAACAACATGTTTTCAGATGGGGGGGTCCGCGATTCTGGTGGTCCTTGGCATGTTAAGCATCACTGACACAGGAACAGAAACTACAATCAGGTGTCAAATAGAATATATTCTTAGATTTGCACAGCATTTTCACTTTTTTTTTAATACCCAACCTCATATCTCATATCTTGAAAAATATCAGATCTACAAGCTCATATCGCGCCACTGGGTGGCGCGATATGAGCTTGTAGATCTGATATTTTTCAATAGCTAAAGTGTAACATAATGCATTGAACACCAAAATGCGTTCAGCACACAAAAGGGTTAAATTAGGACAAATGTGGCCTTCCAACAGAGCAATACCGATCTAATAGCCGTGCCTGTCTGCGTGGTGTGCCAGCCAAGTGATTTCTCTCTCCATCAGGGGAGCCGTGTCTGTGCGTCTCCCGTTACACAGTCCCATCCAAAACTGCAGGCTTCCTTCAGAGCCGTCCTCTCTGCTGCTCCCAGCAGTCTGATCAGAACCGTTTCCTAATCCAATCAGGGTCTCTCAAGCCCTTAACGAGGCTTCTGGGGAAATTAGTGCAGGCTTTGTCAACAGAGACGTGTCATGCTGTCCAGTTTATTAGATGCACGGCGCCATGGGATCAAGCGTAATCTGTCTCTCTGGTGAGACACAACTAGACAGTGGCGGAAATATACAAGATTTTATCTGGATGAATAGAATTTTAGCCAGAATTTTAGAATTGTTGCTACAACAGAAATGTTGCAGGTCACAGTTAACTGCAGAAGTGTGCTTTTCCCATTGATGTTCAAAACCCGCATATACTGTATGGGGAAAGCCTGGCCCTACCTGGGCCCTCATCAAATCCTGTGCAATCATGTGAAATTATTAGTGGGGTTGCCAAGAGGAACCCCACTACTGTTATTGTGATGGCTGTAAACTTTTTTCTAGGGGAACCCCACTACTGTTAATGTGATGGCTGTAAACCCTTTTCTGTAAACTTTTTTCCCCTAATATTTATTTTGTACATAACTAAAGCATGTTTCAAAATTGGTAGGTCGTTAGGGGGTACTGTATGTATCGGCTGAGAGTGTATGTTGCTCTACTCCACAGGGTTCAATGCATGAACCTAGAAAACCTAAACAGCGGTGGAGAGCTTTAGAGGACTCAGAGCAGCAGTTATACCACAAGTGGTGAGGCCAGTGCAGCATCACGTCATCATTACAACATCAGTGGGGCTAACATCTCTGTCGCAGATTTCAATATCATCAGGGCAACCCCACTTTGCAATTGCAAAATTGCAAGCTTTCTAGTTCCACATGTTATTCTGACGTCAAACGTACACTCAAGACACGCTTCATATATGGCCAGCGCATGCTGGACATGAAGGGGCGAGGTTGCTTCGAGATTGGGCTATTTTCAATCACTGAAATGCATATAGGGTTTAAGTGGTTAATGCATGCTTTGTAATAATAATTAAAATCTACAAAGTAGCAACTCAAGTTTTCAAATTAATATAGTGGAGTAAAAGTGCAATATTTGGATCTGAGATGTAATGAGTAGAAGTAAACTGATATTGAAAATCGGGAGGAAGAGTACAAATAACTAAACATTGTACTCTATAATATGTATGTCACGTTCCACATTCAGCTTTTAATGCTCATTTGCTTGCTTTCTGCTCTGGGGAATGCCCTCTAGGAGAGCTCCTCTTCAACTAAACAGCAATCCGGCTGGCAGGCAGAATTTCATTGCAAGTTGAAGATTTGACTTTGGGGATTAGTATCAGTCCAACAACACAACAGCCTGCGTCCACTCCTTGCTGTCTGAGTTAATATGCCAAAAATTAACAAGAACGACCAGGACAAAACCATCATACCCAACAGAGTTATAGGAACTGATGGTCAACAGGTTAGCAGTAGGTTAGCCAAATGCAGTTGAGCCTGGGGACGACTGGCTGCAGTAAACCTAGCCCCTCCAAGTATGCTATGGTCCAATCACAGCGAAGAATAAGGTGATAGACAAACCTCTCCACCATACACTGCACACACATTTTTCCACTGCATTCGGCAGGCCTTGTTGAGTAGTATAATGTAATGTCCATGATGCTTACATTGGAAAGAATGAGCACATCTAGAAAGAGTCCAACCCATGGTTGGACACTGGGGAGAGGGCGGGGCTTACGGAGAGGTCAGACGTCCGGGGACCACCAGTGGTCCCTGAGAGGATTCCAGGTGGTCCCCAGGCTAAATGTTGGAAAGTTGGTTAACCAGATGTAACTCTTTGAGAGCATAAAAATGTTTACGCGCTCAAGAGTTAAAATATTCATCTGAAGATTAGAAGATTAATGGTCATTATGATCTGTATGTTTGCCTGTTTTGTTTCCCAAAAACATCCAGGAATTGTGGGAAAAAAGCAAAAGAGATCTTTAGTCCTAAACTCATATCACTCGTAAGAAACCATGTACAGTCAATTCAGTCAATTTCACTGTGTTTTTTTCGCTTTCGACAGCAGTACAGTAACTTCACTTCTGATTTCCTAATCACAGCCAGTGTACATATACAGGAGGCTCTAGGCGAGCCTGCTGGTTCGGTTACCAGGGGTAGACATTAAGGGAAATTTGCCACTGGCCCTTCGGCCAGTGGCTTTTAAGAATCACTGGCCCCACAACTGTAACCACTGGCCCAGGTAATCGATCCCCATAGTCTGCAAAAAAGACCACCATTTATTAATGCATTAAATGCATTCAAGTTAACAGCACTCTTTTCATGGGGGTCAAAACCAGTAGACCGTTCAGCAAGCTGACCCATATACAATGCAAAATGCCTAAAATATTTTTTGTGCTAATGAACAAAATATAAATAAAACTTAAACAATTACAAAACAACACCAACATATTGTGAAATAAAAATAATAATACAATATGTATATCAGGGGTGCCCAACCTTTTTTGACACAAGATCAAAGACAAATACAGGTTGTTCATGGCGCACCAACAGTTTGTACAGCAAAGGTGCGGGCGCACCAACAGTTTGTACAACAAAGGTGCAGGCGCCAACAAGGGCATTTTACCACTGGCCCATCGGGCCAGTAATAGGGCGCCATCTGGTGGTCCGCACGTGTTTTCAAACCTGTTTCGGGCCATCGGGCCAATTATAATGTCGACCCCTGGTTACATTCAAGTGATACGTAACCTACGGGTGATTATCGGTGGATAATATTCAAAGCAGGTGTCACATCTGCAGTGAAGGCCACACAGATATTATGCGCAGCGCAGCCAGATTGTCTGCAGCTGCCCTGTCTGGCCATGCAAGAAATGCACCAGAGGGGGTTATAGGCAATTCAACTCACCATTCTTTGAATTGGTGTTTTTGAAATGATCACGTACAGTATGGGTTCAGGAAGAGGACAGAGGACGATCTGGGTATTGGCCCCTACCCAAAACCATTTTGGCGAGAGCATCAATTGACTGCCTGACTTGCAGTTAATGTTAACCTCTTGAGAACAGTATGATATGATGCGATAATATGACGCAAAATTATAATTTATGTTATTCTCCCTGTGGGGGCCATGCCATAAAACATTAGACTCACAAGCTGCACACATCTGCTCAGTAGTAATACAAAAAAGATCATCTGGAATCTACACATTAGGATACACATGGCGAACAGCAGTTTGCAACAAGATTAGCTCCGGACACACAGACAGGCACTGACTGGCCTCCCTGCCAGGGCTTAAATGCCCAGACTGCCACACCAAACATGATGGCATGCAAAACAACCCAAGATAGTGCAGTGCTAGTATATAAAAGTATATGAATCAATACTATACTGCTACCAACTAACTACAATCGTCTCACCACTAAACCAACAGCATTTCATCATTGAAAACAGAA
This sequence comes from Benthosema pterotum, assembly GCA_039105355.1. Taxonomy (NCBI): domain Eukaryota; kingdom Metazoa; phylum Chordata; class Actinopteri; order Myctophiformes; family Myctophidae; genus Benthosema; species Benthosema pterotum. Next base: position 15,256,089 of record CM076985.1, on the reverse strand, counting down.
AACCCTGAGTCAGACCTTTAGCTTTATGCATGCTGCGTGTCTGTTGCAACTTCAACAACAACTGATGACATTATTGATGATTACTTGCCTAATAAACATCCTGTAACTGAAAATGGTATGGGTGTGGCTTCATCGCCCGTGGCGTGAAGTATCACGGGCGATGAAGCCGCCCCATACCATTTTCTCCTGCCCCCCCCCCCATTGGGAAATTTTACATCCACTCCTGCTCCCTGGCCCTGCACTGTATAAAAAATAATCTTGTGGATCTCAACCTCCACATGGGAATGGCGTAGCCCCACTCTCTGGATCTATGGACTTCATGTGGCCAGTCAGTGATCTCATCCATGTAAGATATGACATATCTAAGTATCACTCCAAATGTCAGCACCATTCAAACACACGTCTCTTTCCACGGCCTCCCCCAGGGTTGTAAGGGACTCACTCTCTGTGAGTGACAACCTCCGAGTGGTGTACCCAGCCCCCCACCCACTCCCTGTAATGTCACTGCCATGATTTTAATCTGTATTGCGCTGTACTGTGCTTTTGTCCACTTGGTTAAAGGATCACTTCACCACTTTTCAACGTAGCTTTATATAATATGTCTAATGTACATGATAAAAATGACCACCATTTTTTTACTCTAGTCTGTGTCTGACAGGAGGGCTGTGGGCAGTTCAGAAACCCGTCTGCTAGTGACATCGCCGATGAAACTAGTTTAACTGCCAGTACCTTTATAAGAAAGCAAGCCTCGCAGAGCCTGGTAGCCCAAAATTGCAGGAGCCTTTCAGTAGAGCGAGGCGACTTGAGTCATGATATGATGTACAAGTACTCCGTCTGGATATGACACTAGGACATGTCACAGGGACTTAACCCCAATGCAGCCCCTCTTGATGCCGAGTGAAAAGCAGTGATGCATTGGGTTCATTGTGAGTATTTGATATGATCCAGCCGAGGGATCTAACCCTAGCATCTCTGATCGCAGTATGGAACGCACATGCACATGCACACACAGTATCAAATCATAAACCACATACTGTAAGTGACTGGAAAGGTGCACTCAGTGGAAACACTCAATGGAGTATAAATCTCTACCAGGCGATAACAACAACTGTCTGACACAGTAACGAGTTACTCACTATAGCAATGATGCGGTTGCACGGCCCACACTGTCACAGTTAATGCAGAGAGTCCAGTGTTTGTGTTCAGCAGCTCAACAGGCAAATTAACATAATCTAATAACGGCGTGGTGTTTCCCCCATGGATCTCTCCAGATAAGTGGTAGGAGATGGATGGGTGGAAGAAGAATGTTGTTGAACATAAACATACAGAGGCCATAGGAGCTTTTTCTAGATTTTCAAAAGGACCATACCAGGCAATCATTGGCACACTGCATGTGTGAGAAAGAGGGTTATTATTTTAAAATTAAATATTCAGATATTAGTTTAGTTGGAAATGAAATCTAGTCTCATAATCACGTCAGTATGCAAATGACATCCTGCATATAATTCTACATTAATTCAAACTCATTCATTGAACTCTGACCAGGGAGAACAAGGGGGAAAGTGTGTTAAGTCTAATAATCATACATCGTGATCCTGACAAAAAATAAATATTGCAATGTCAAAATCAGATGGGCACCGACTATTAAGAAAATAAAAACATGCATGGCACTTAATGTCAGAAAGGTTCCCAACCCCTGGCATATAGACTATAGGGAGATTACTGTGGTGCTTGGATACATTCTTGTATAAGAATTGTCGTTCAATACAAAAGAAATGTTTTGCAAAAAAAAAAAAAAAAAAAAAAAGTATTTGTGGCACTACAAGAGGCCAATGAGGACAAAAGGAAGTGCTGCTCTGGCCTCCATGGAGTACTGTATGTGCACACATCGATATGTAACATTGACAAAAAAAATACCACACTAAACTTTAGTGTGTTGGTCTGAGTATTTCAAGTTTCATGTTGTTACATGTTCCCTACTGGCCTAGATTGAAATTCAAGGAGAACATTGGTTTCCTCAAAGACCAAATAAACCTCTCTATGGGTAGTTTGTCCTTTCCTTCCCCTGTGGTATCGGGCTGACAATCATCCAAGTGCAAAAGAAGGGCTGAACTCAAAGAAAAATAGCAAGGCTTTTTGCTCAGTGAAAAAAAAATCATGGCTCAGATGTGTAAACTATGAATCAGTGTGCAAACCATGCTTTGCCAAATGGTTAGCAGTAAGGTCAAGCATAGGCCTACGGGTACTTATAGCAAGGCGAGGTGTGGACCCCCCCCCCCCCCCCCACACACACACACACACACACACACACACACACAACACACACCGCACACATCATTCTGCAGTTAATCTTCAGGGGAAAAAAAGTTTCTTGCTAGTATTATCCATATTCGCTAGTGAATATACAGTTTACAGTAACTTGACAGCTTTGTGACAAAAAGCTTCACCTGGAAGTTCAGCATAAGACCCAGTTTCATTTTCCACTCTCTCTTAAAAGGGAGTCATTCGTCACCTGACAAGTCAAATCCATTAGCTTGTCAGTGTGCAGAGAAGTGTGGCCATTAAAATACAGCCCATTGGTAAACCAACAGGCTGCTTAGCTTTTCCATCAAGAGGACTGCCGTCTGTTTGATTTGTGCCGTACATAATATAATGCAGACATTGCATTCCATCCATACCATTGTTTTGACTTTTATAGTTAATAATTAAAAAGGAAGCCAGATGAGATCTGGAAAATCCGTCAAAAAGAGACAGAAGGATATGGGTCTGGGTGGGCCGGTGTTATTTGTTCTATTGATCTCAAGGCCTGCAGAGCCAAGAAATACTAGTTCCAGAACTGGATGTAAAAAGCCTCACCCTGGGTAGGAGTTGCTGTATTATAATGCAGCACACATGGATGAAGCCGGAATTTATTCCAAAAACAGAATTCACCTTATTGACGTTATTAAATTTGATTGTATACAGTTTGAGTACCAATACATATTTATGAGTGTTACAGAAAAATATCCCGAAGAGCCAGGAGGAGAACATCTCTAAAAAGCTAGGATGATAGTTATTTCCAGAGTCTACACTGTGCAGATCTTGTTTACTTTGTAGTTATGAGTTGTGTCCTTGTTTTTTTTTTTTCCATGTGGTTTTCACTTGTTTCTTCTATCGAGTCACAGTGGTGTCACTGGATGTTGTCTTTTCGTTGCTTGATGTTGCGCCAGTCTGCACTGTTATCATTGACACGTCTACTCTCTGCCATAAATCACAGATATTGTTTCATTTTGTGTCCTTCTAGTCCTCTCTCGCGCATGTTTGTGAGAGAGAGAGAGACAGAGAGAGAGAGAGAGAGAGAGAGAGAGAGAGAGAGAGAGAGACAGACAGAGACATAGTCTCGCACACACACACACACACACACACACACACACACACACACACACACACACACACACACACACACACACACACACACACTCACACACACACACACACACACACCCCGTAGGTCCTCCCTCCAGCCTATTGTTGAAGAAATAAATTCATGTGGCTCTGATGATGGTGATAGTTCCAAACAGAGGTTTTGGCAGGCGGCAGCGATGTGAAATGTTACCCTTTTCGAGTTGAATCTTAATGAAAAAGAAGAGGGCAACCCATCTTCAAATAGCCCAGATTTTTACGCACACACACATGGCTCCTGTTCAAACCACTCATTACACTCTTTTGTGAGAAAGAGTGAATTGTGCAAGAACGTGAAGTGACAGGGGCATTTATTAAAACATGATCCAGTTCTGAGTGGGCCATTGAGTTAATGTTGCAGGATTGCATCTCAGGTTAAAGCAAAGGGGGAAGGCATGATAATTGGACTGCCCTAAATTGCACAATATTCCTGTGTTTGACATGGAGTGCTCTTCAAGTGTTCAAACAGAAATATAATGAATAAAGCCTGAATTAGATGCCTGAAACCACAGCCTTTTGTTCTGCCCTTGATAAAAACTTGGAACACGGTGCCAATCTTAATTGCTTCCATTGCAGCATCAATGCGTCATAGACCACTGGTATGCCACTGAATGTCACTATAAAACACACACACACACACACACACACACACACACACACACACACACACACACACACACACACACACCCCCACCCCACACACACACACACACACACACACACACACACACACACACACCCCCCCCCCCCCCCCCCCCCCCCACACACACACACACACACACACACACACGATTGTGGAACTGAACCTGCATATACTCACTGTTGAAAGCAGCTACAGTCAATGGATGCAATTCTCAATCGCTGAGGTGTAGCAGGTATGGTGTAAGTCTCCTCATTGGCTGCATGGCAGCAAATCAGCTCTGGGGCCTCTGTAGTAGGCCGAAAGCCTATACCACCAGGCCTGGGCCTGGCTTACCAAATAATTACGCAGAATAATTAAAATCTGCAATTCAAAAGGTTCAGAAATCACCTGACCCCCCAATTAAAAATGTTACTGTACTCCCCGGCTTTGTTCACCATGAGTTGAAGCTCTTGATGACTGGTTTTAATTATTATGAATAATTATTTGGTAGGCCCAGCCCAGGCCTGGTGGTATAGGCTTTTGGCCTAGCCCAAGGCCGCAGACCTGATTTGCTGCCATGCAGCCAATGAGCACGGACCCACACCTGATTGCTGCCATGCAGCCAATGAGAGGACTTACACCATACCTGCTACACCAAGGCGATTGAGAATTGCACCCAATGCACAGCGCAGAAAATAAGTGAATTTATCGGGAGTGTAAATGAACTGAAGGCAAAACAATGTACTGTGGATCTTACAAGCTTGCAGCAGAATAAGTGAACATCCTTTTCGGTACTGTGGGTGTACTTCATGTCGACTTCTTAAGAAGACAAAAAAAAAATACTGCAGATAACCTCCAACACTCCATGTTAATAAAATCCTTACAGATCCAATGCTCAGTAGAGGAAGGGAAACTTCTTTGGATAAAGCTGTCGTGTTTTTGTGACAGCAACCAATAACAGCAAAGATTCTCATACATGTGTGTTTTGTAGTTGTGCACAAAAAAAGAAAAGAAAACACACACACACACTCAGGGTTATGGTTATATTGGACTGAAAACGGCCATAGCACATGCCAACATGTGCTGACTAAGCACACATTTTATGATAACTGGTATGTCTGTTTTTACCCCCCTAGTTAGACATATCCTATCACATAAAGCCTGATGAAAGTCTGCATGTTTTGCCTTTTATAGGTAAGTGAATGGTACCCTGACTTTGACAAGTACCATTTCCCACATTGGTGAAGAAAGTTCTTGGTGATAACAATTTAGTTCCTAAATTCCTAACTTTCCGAACTAATAGCCTCAAGTGGCAATCTCAAGTGGTCCATGACTGTGAAAGATGTCAACGTATACAGTCATAAATTTTCTTTAGTGGGACCTGTTGCACCTCCATGCACAATATCCGATAAATTAGAACACAACATGTAGAAAAGATTAGTGAGGCTGCAACTAACGATTACTGTCATAATGTCTTAAAAATATGTATTTTATGGCATTTTAACAAAAATGATCATTTGTTCAAAGAAACCTTTGACTAGCTGCTGATTAGGCTGCTATTCAAATAAAAACAAAATTATAATTGTTCTTGATAGTATTATAATTGTTATTAGGTGTCATATTTTGCTTTGCAGTCAGGTGCATGTGCGGTACTGTGCATGTACAACTTCACATTGTAAGGGCCGAGAGATGGCTCACTCCTCTGTAATTTAGTTACAGTTAACACTGGACAAATATGGTTAGTAGTGGGAAAACACTCAATAACTCCATTGATTAGTTGCCGATCTGCTTAACCAACCAAATTAGTTGAAGACTTAATAGGCCTAATCATTTCAATTATTATTAATCAATTAATCGTTGCAGCCCTAATAGATTTACAAGCTCAACAGTTCATGATACGATGTGGGCTTGTAGACATACTACTCGAATGCCTATTTTGACTGATGTTCATCTATTTAGCTAAATGTTCAAGGCAGACGTCGCTGGATGAATCAGAGAAGAGTCCGATTGAGGCCAGATGAACTCATTCATAACTAGTCAGATGAGGCGCAGAACAAGCTTCATTTCAACTGGTAAAGACGTCCTGAGAATGATGCAAAAATCATCCCCATATGGGCTGTGATCTGGCCCAGTCCTAAGCGTCACCCGGAGGACAGCATCATAATGTTGCATGACGCCATGTGGCTTGCTGGGTTGTTCTGACTCAGTCTCATTTATCCATTTTTCTCCTTCCATGATGACAAATTCATCACCTCAGTGAACCAGAGTTGCTTGCCAAATGTCGTTGTGAAGCCACATTTGCTGTAATGCAAAAGTCATCGTTCTTGATCTGTGTGACCTACTGTACTGTATGCCTGCTTGTATCATACACATGCAAGTTTGTGTGTGTGTGTGTGTGTGTGTGTGTGCACGTGTGCGCCAGACAAATGAAGAAAATCCTCAATATCCCTGCACAGATGGGGTGCGGTTAATTTGTTTGACTTTCACCATCTCTGTCCTCTCTCTATTCATTTATGTTAATCTCTCTCTCCTCCAAAGTTATTTGCTCTTTGTCCTCTTCTATTCCAAACTCTTACTTCGTGAATGTTTCCCTTGACATGATCGTATCAGGAAGTAAGCTATGGCTGTCATATTCAAATAGTTTGACTTTTATTACACTGCTCAAACATTATGTGACGTATTCGTAATATTCCCTCTTGTTTTAACTTTTTGCGTCTTTGTTATGATTGCCTTGTTTTAATAAAGGCTTTCGTTCTGTTTGACGTTATTCAAAAAGGTGCCTATTGGGGTAGTTTAATATAAAAGCTCAGCTGAAGGTCGAGCTAAAACACTGGCGTTCATTGACGCTGCTTGGGCTATTTGGATATGAAATAAGGATAAACACAGGAAAACAACACACATTATTTGAATAAGTACAGTATGTCCTATTTAAAGTAGAGGAGGGGATGAGCATTTGTTTTTGCAAATGTTTTTGTTTTGACTAGAGATGCTTTAGAATTAGACTTCAGACTTTATCGTCCCTGATTCTGAAAGTCCTCAGCATAGGCAGAGTAGAAATGATGGGCCCCAGGGCCACTGCCAGCCAAAAGGCCCCCACCAACACCGGAGCATTTCTCTGCCCGATGTGACACATAGTGACTGCACACACAACAAATGACATACTGTATAGACCAGAGATAATCACCTGCATTTCAGCAGGATTTACACCAAGGGATTGCTTAAAAATAAACAGTCAAAATAACTATGCCAAATACATGCAAGTTGTTTACACACTTGCAGTAATGTCATTTCATGATGGTTTAGGACACAAAATGCCCATTGTTAATAACATTTAAGCAACAGACCACCATTTGACAAAGCCTCTCGGGGTAAACATGCAAGAGATAACAGGCAAACATTGATCAAAGCAATAATTCTACATTCTCTTAATAGTTAAGACTTCATGAAATTCAAGTAATCCAGATCTATAACAATAACTTGCCAACACCCATTTGAACCCGTAAAGGTAAAGGATTCAGGTTAGGTTCTGCATTAAAGATCGATGCGCGGTTCCATTTGGTTACCACCTGGAACTCCCCCATTGAAAGACAGAAGAGAGTATACTACCGGTAAATGCTGTACGTTGAAATGTTTAGAGTAGAGACTCTGACAACTGCTTTCTTGCATTACATCACTGCATTGAAATACATAAAACTATCAAGTCATGGACAAGTTCTTGCAACCAGACTTCAGACCCAGCCTGTTATATCTCGCCTACTATAGTCAACAACATGTAAGAAAACTAACTAAATGAAGTAATGCTGGTGATGACCAAACCATTCACAGATTATACAGCCACAGATGTACAGCCTTAACAGACATACAGTATGCAACCTTACCCGGTTTAATACAACTCAATCTCCAACCTCGGACACAACATTGACTAGTCTCACACACAGAGCATATTCACTTTGGCATTTTAGGCAGAACAGCAGCAAAGACAGACAGACAGACAGACAGACAGACAGACAGACAGACAGACAGACAGACAGACAGACAGACAGACAGACAGACAGACAGACAGACAGACCGACCTACCTTAAGCTGTCTTCATCTCCACTGTTTTTCCCCCATCAAAAGGCCCCTTGGTAACCTTTGATTGTCTTGTGGAAGCACATCTCCAACCGAAAGCATGCTGGGCCCTGGGGTCACGTACGTGTCCTATGGGCAGTAACAGTTGTATTGGACTCACATGACTCCAACCGGAACACAGTTGGATTCACAAGAGAGAGTAGGCAACAAACAGGACTGGATAAATGAACTATGTTTTTTTCCCCTTAATCCATCATCACATTTTTTGTTACACAATCACTAAACACGGGTGTTTGTTATACTAGTGGAAAACATTTCATAAAAATATTTCTCATCACAATGTACTTGGGATACTCTTCTTGAATATAAACTAAAAGATTATTTCATCAAAATGTAAAATGTAAATGTAAAATGTGTATAGTAATATTCCTATAAAAAAAGAGGACTTAAGTTAGGCACTTCTCCTTTGGTCCAAGCATTCCTAAGACATGTGAGATTGGTCCAGTGAAGAAAAATGAATGAATGAATGAATGAATGAATGAATGAATGAATGAATGAATGAATGAATGAATGAATGAATGAATGACAAAATAAGTCAGTTAGTCCATTGCGGTTGAGTGATTTTCTCTATCACTAGTGCAGGGAAACAAAATCCACATTCTATGATGCTACTGAGCTATTGGAAAACCCACCCACCTCAGACAGTAACATTATAAAAAGTGCCTAAATGTAATCATCTGGGTGAAAATCACCCATGTTCAATGTTCAAGGGCTAATGGCGTATTTTGTCTCCACTAGGCCAGAGATGTTTTTTCCGCCTAACTCCACTACCAGTCACATGTAATACATGATATTCACAATAAAAAAATACATACTTTTATACCATTATATCATATACTATATATTCCAATTTTGGCTTGGTCGCAACTCTGTGACTCTAAAACGACCAAAGAGTGCCAAAATCCCTCTATGCAACTCCAAAACTTGAATGATCATAGAGACAGTAAATAAAGTCTGGTATGAATGATTTGATGGTCCAAATTTAACAGAATGTATGTTTTAAGTTGTCAATCTTGAAAATGTTCCATAATAAGTAGATGACATAGCTATAGCAGAGTATTGCTCAGTAGAGCAAACGTTCTCACAAACTGTGAAGGCACCTTTATTATGGAATAAAATGACAATTAGGCTGTCTTCAATTGCGCATAAATATTTACATTTTTTTATAATGGGATGAATTCAGAATTGCAATACCCTCCATTGACTTTTCAAATAAATTAAAAATTTCATTTGCAATCTGATTGTATTAATCAACATTGAACCAACTTCACAGGAGTAGCTTGAATTATCCTTTCTGTTTGCAAAGTGTTTGTTCAATAAATATCCAGCGTAGGCTAAGCATGTTATGAGCTGATTTATTCTGTCAATAAATAAGAGTGCTGGAGTTCGCAAGCACTCATTTGAATTAATGGGTCGCAGTCGCACTGCTGTCTCCTGCATTGTGTGCTTATTCTAAACAGGTGGTACACACTACACAGGGCCTTACTCAGCATTCAACACCATCATCCCCCAGCAGCTCATACACAAGCTGGACCAGCTGGGAGTGAGCACCTCCATGTGCAACTGGCTGCTGGACTTCCTGACTGGGAGACCGCAGGCAGTCCGAGTCAGCGGGAACACATCCAACACCATCACCCTGAACACGGGGGCCCCCCAGGGATGTGTGCTCAGCCCCCTCCTCTTCACCCTGCTGACCCACGACTGCACTCCAACGCACAGCAACAACATCTTCGTCAAGTTTGCGGACGACACAACTGTGGTCGGTCTCATCCACAACAACGATGAGTCCAACTACAGAGATGAGGTGAGCCAGCTGACCACGTGGTGTGCAAACAACAACCTCCTTCTCAACGTGGAGAAGACGAAGGAGATCATTGTTGACTTTCGGAGAGCGCACACCCAGCACTCCCCACTGAGCATCAACGGAGCTGCAGTGGAGAGAGTGAAGAGCACCAAATTCCTTGGTGTACACATCACAGAGGACCTCTCCTGGAACACTAACACCACAGCACTGGTCAAGAAGGCTCAGCAGCGCCTCTACTTCCTCCGTAGACTGAGAAGAGCCAGAGCCCCAGCCCCCATCATGTGCTCCTTCTACCGTGGCACGATCGAGAGCATCCTGACCAGCTGCATAACTGTGTGGTATGGTGGGTGCACAGCTTCCTGCAGAAAGTCCCTGCAGCGCACAGTGAGAGCAGCCGAGAAGATCGTGGGTGTCCCCCTTCTGTCCCTGCAAGACATCTACAACACACGGGTGACCCGCAGGGCGCTACAGATCGCAGGCGACACCACCCACCCTACGCACGGCTTCTTCAACCTCCTCCCATCGGGGAAGAGATTGAGGAGCCTCCGGGCAAGGACCAGCAGGTTGAACGATAGCTTCGTTCACCAAGCCGTCAGGTTGCTGAACTCCCTCCCACTCCCTCGCACGCCACTGAGCACCCTCCCACTCGGTACCCCCCCCATGCTGCCACTCCTCCCCCCTCCCACGGTGGGGGTGCACGCGCACACACGCACACGCTGAACTCCCTACACACACATGCACACGGACGCTGGACTTTCAACTACCCACCACCCCTTACACAGGCACACACACCCACGCACATGCACGCACTCACACATGGTCACTCACACATGGTCAACTCACACATACATACGCCGGACTTTCAACCACCCACCACCCCTTACACAGGCACACACACCCACGCACATGCACGCACTCACACATGGTATTGGAACTCTACATTCACTGCATTATATATTTAAGAAAATTTAGTGCCCATATACTATGTGCTTATGTTATAGTTGGTGTTTACCTCCAGTGGCGCTACAGCCCAGCACTCACTACCGTTCGTGCCTCTTTGCTGCTCTCGTCCTTCCTGTTTATTCTGTGTTTTCATTCAGGAAAGTCTGCCGACCTGTGAACGCGTGTAGTTGTAACGGGGTCCAGATGGATGGACTGCAGGCTCCAACTGGTGTTACACATTTGTTTTTATTTTTGTTGCAATTTCTGCAAAATAGAACGATATTTGTATCAAAAACACACACTGCACATTGACTGAAGCAGCATGGGTTAGAACGGTATGAAACCTTTTTTTTTAGCTGTCAATAACAATCAATTATCCAATTTACCCAAAACAATAATCAATAAATTCAGTCATCAGTCAATTAACTCAATAATCAGGTCATAGTAATATTCACAATTCACATTAGTAGTTGTTTCAAATAACCCAGTTCCCTGTTTATATAACCCAACATTAATATAACAGTATATGTATGACAATATACTGTCACATGCTCAACATACAGTATATCATAGATCAGATCCTTCACTACCCCCACCAATGCAATTCAGTTAGCACAACCATCTCTCCATGCCCCGTTGACTACTGCTATGCTACTGCTGCAGGTAGTACCATTGGCTAGGCCTCATAATGGTTGTCCAGCCAACTCAGTCTTTTTCATGTTATATTTGTCCCTTAACCCCAGTACACACAGTTGAAACACACCCCAGATATACACAATCTTATAATATCATCTCACAGTATGTATGTTCCCAGTATAACCAGCTCACCTGCAAAATAGAACGATATTTGTATCAGAAACACACACTGCACATTGACTGAAGCAGCATGGGTTAGAACGGTATGAAACTCCCGTGGCACCACGTGATATCTCAGCCTAACTGGAGAGTTGACACACCTCACACACCGTTCCCCAGGTGATACTCTGCCATCTCCTGGCGCTAACTGGTACTGTTTTTACCATTTCAGTGATATTGAACCCAAAATAACAGAATAACGTTTCCACCATAAATGAACATAGAAAACATAGACACCCACACGCCACACCTATACCTGTAAAACTTGAACTTTTAAATTGTCAGCAACTATATCATTGCGCCACATAGTGAATGAATGAATGGATGAATGAATGAATGAATGAATGAATGAACGAATGAATGAATGAATGAATGAATGAATGAATGAATGAATGAATGAATGAATGAATGAATGAATGAATGAATGAATGAATGTCCTTCATTCATTAACAGTACAGTTCGTGTCTAACTGGCGTAGAGTTTGCAAATTGCGGTTACAGGGCATAAACTCACCAGGAAATCCACTCTTTTGAAGAAAACATTAACAAACAATGTAGTCTGTCATGAAACCTTACTCTATGCATGAAACAGCTGGCAGCCTGATGTAGCCTACTGTAGGCCTACTGACTGTTCCGGTACATGGATCAGAACTCTCCCCCTCCCCATGACTCTCCCACTATAAGGCTCTAGCCAGTGTTGGGACATGTGCACTACGTAACTCAATATACCGGTATTACATAATATATTACCAAAATGCAGTAACTTGTAATATAAATATATTACTTAACAAAAACAATCTAACATATTATACTTTTCTTTCTGCATTACTTTCAATATTACTTTCTGTCAATCTGTCTCGTTGAAAATGTTCTGCAGAAGTTAAATAATAATTTATTTTCTATAATTTGTCATCAAATTATTTATTCAGGAGGACGTTTTTTCAAGTTGATTTCATATGGATTTGTCCAGATAGCCAAGTGCGCTTGCTTTATTGTAGGTATGCCACCACTGGCCTACGCAATATTTGATTAACATTTAATTTTGCACAACATTTTTCTTTTAAGTAATATATAATAGTAATATTAATATATTACACTTGCTCAGACAGCAATATTGTAATACAATATATTGCTTTAAAATGAAGGTAATAAGTAATAAGTAATACATTAACAAGGTATAGTAATATTCCCAACACTGGCTCTAGCTAATCCTACGAGCAGGATGCTCGCACCTGCAGTCTGCTGCGAATCAAAATAAGCCGGCTGTCCGCAGAAATAGCGCGGAGGTGTGTGTGTGTGTGTGTGTGTGTGTGTGTGTGTGTGTGTGTGTGTGTGTGTGTGTGTGTGTGTGTGTGTGTGTGTGTGTGTGTGTGTGTGTGTGTGTGTGTGTGTGTGTGTGTGTGTGTGTGTGTGTGTGTGTGTGCGTGCTTCAGATAAAAGCTCTCTGCTTGTGATATATCATAATCAGTGAATGTCTGCTTGTTTTACCTTATAGCCTACCATCAAATATTTAATAGTTTACAGTAGGTGTATTAAGCTAAGCCATAGGCCTACAGCATTCTTATCTTATTACTGAAGCTTTTTAAGTATGCACAAGAATTTCAAAATGCGTAATGTTAGTGCGGCACCCTGGAGGTTTTAGGTGCTCATCTTCAAATATAGGTACATACACATTACATGTGGATTATTGCTGTGGTCTCTCACCACTATTATGCCCCTTGTACTTTTTAATAGACTCACATAAAGCATAGATTTTCACCCAAGGCTGGGAGACGATAATATTTTTCGCCAGTAGATAGCAGTGGTGGGTTGGTCATATGGGATTCTGAATGCTATTTCCCTATTTACTAGGAACAGTGTTGCCAACTTGGTGCATTTGTCACTATTATTTAGCTTTTTCCCAAACCCTCCTAGCGCAAAAAATAGTGAAAAGCTCCTGGCAGAAAATCTAGTGCTTTTTTTGCTGGTGAGTTGCGTCAAAATCGTCTGACAGACGCCAGAGATGAAACCCTCGTTTTTCACCATTTTTCTTCCTATGACAGTGGTTTTCAACCAGTGGTAACTAGCTGTAACTCTGTGAGAGCGTAAAACATTTACACTCTCAAGAGTTACAAATATTCATCATGTGAATTATCCCAAGTCCTGTCCACACCTTTCAGGCAAGCATCTAGTAGGCCTAGTGCATTTTGGAAGTGCCACTAGTGCATTTTGGATTTTGGCAGTTGGCAACACTGCTAGGAAGTCAGCTCAGATACAGTATATCCTTACAAGTCAGCCATGAAACTCACTAGTGTCTTCTTTTCTGTGTTTTGATTGCATTCTACAGGTGAGAGAAGTGCACAAGTGACACATATACGTTTTGTGACACATATATAATTACTTGAAGTTGATTATACAGTGTAGATATGATTGTGCTTTATCTATGCATTTGAAGTTTTTGGAGACAAGGCAGCTAACTCACGCTACGTTAATGCTTGACTGCACTGCCCATACATTAGCTGCGCCATGATGTGGATAATATCTTGGGTTGCACTTGCACAGTTCATGTTGGATAATGAAGTTACGGGTCATGAACCTATATAATTAAATTACATTTCAGGTTCTATATCACTACAATATTGTTGTTGGATATTTACATGTTTTCCTTTCCATGTTCTATATTTGTTATTCACAAGTGACAATTCATATTCTATTATTTACAATTCGTGTAATGTTTTTTTTCTGTAGGCTATCTATAATTGACAATTCAATTATTCACCTGTATGTTGCTTAGTGTACTGTGTGAATATATTTCCCCTACTAGGAAGTCAGATGAGATATACCATATCCTTACAAAACAGTAGAAGGTCAACTGTGAAACTCACTACTGTCTTCTTTTCTGTGTTTTGATTGCATTCTACAGTTAATAAAGCAGATTACTTGGAACCTGGACCAAAATTGGAAATTACTGGGCTGGCTCTGAAATGTAAGGATAATGGGGGGAAAAAGCATTACCAACCTAGCTGCGAATTCCCTTTGGGCCAGTAATGACAACACGTGGCAATTTAGTGGACATGCAAACTATTAATCAAAACCTTGTGTTGTCTGTAGCCTACCCAATCTATAAACTCATTACAGAGAAGTCAAATACTGTGCATTTATAGTAGCCTCTATGATGGAGCTGAGTCATTTCAGACTTTAGTATACTTATTATACTACCCTGCAAGTCTGCACTAACCTGTCAGTGAGATGCTTCTTCTGGACCTTCAATGTATCAAAATCAATATGCCAATATATCACAATTCTTAATGCTATGATATCAATATTGAATCTTCAAGTTCAAAATTGATTTTTTTTTATTAATATTTATTTATGTGTTCATGTCAGAAAGACTGACAGACGTTATCAGGCTGCATTGATGTGTATGATTGAACCTTTTGTTATCTATAATGTTTAAAATTGCTTTAAAATGTTCTAGTTGACTGAACTTGTTTGAGATTAAGAATTAAGAATCGCAATATAAATCAATTCAGAACCCTAAATAACAATATTATATCGTATCATCCCACCCCTAACACCATGCCTGAGCTTGTCCTTCTCCTCAACCTCCAGCGTGTCAACACAGTTCCTGAGTGGCGTCTTATCGGCCTTGATCCATCCTGTAAACATAATTCTTAAACTTGTCATCCTCCTTTTCCTTAGATTTGAGACTTGCCCTTTCTTCGGACATCGCTCCCTGTTGGGGCCTGTGTGTGTACCAACAGTGGCTTAAGATGTGGCTTTTGATAGGCAGACGTCTCCCTTGGCAGCCGACACTCAGGTTTAGTTTGCTCCTCATATCTCTATCTTTCTGTATCAATTTATTTCTCTCTCTTACTCCCCCCTTTTTACATATTAAAGTACATTATTTTGTTAGATCGATAAATATGAATGATAATGTATGATCAATAACATTACAACATAATATATTATACAATCTTTGCTGTGTGATTTTGTTTATCTCTTATTATCTCCCTGAGCCTCTTGAAAGAGTATAGAGTGGGGCATAGAGTGGGAAAGTTGAGTTGTAGTTTTTATTTTATTATTATGTTTTACTTAAAGTCTGTTGACTACCAGGGGATTTTGCCATGGCACATTTAGTTTGTCTCTATACACAATAAAGAACTCTACACCATCAATGAGTGGCTGTAAAAGGAAATCCTAAACGCTCCATTCTCTTGCCTGAAGGGCCCTGCTCCCCCCCCCCCCCCCCCTTCTACTTGCGCTGTGGCAGTTGCTCGGCCTTATATCGTCTTCATATCAGTTCATATTCAAGGAGACAGATTGTTGGCTGCGGGTAAATGGTCCCCTGACCTTTCCTGTTTCCACCATTTGCCTCCTTCACCTCCTTTAGCAGCTCTCTGAAATATTGGAAGAAAGTAGAAAACTCCCATTGAGCAAGAGCCAAACTTTCTGTGTCCCAGATAACGCTGGCACGACATTCTCACTCCTCTTGCGGATCTGTCCCTTTGTGATACACTCCTGTCTTTGTCTGCCCTTGTTTTTTTCTTTGTTTCTTCTTTAATCCATCAACTTCTGCTTCTTGTTCATTCTAACAGCCGCCTCGCTTTCGCATTTTGTGGTGCCCTGATGTAACATCAGGCCCGGATGTAACATTTCCCAAATTGGGGGGGGGGGGTATGGGGCGGCTTCGCACTCATACCATTTCCGGTTACAGGACTTTTATTAGGCAAATAATCGTGCGTGCAGCCCCGGACATCTAAGGGCATCACAGACCTGTTATTGCTCCTTCTCGTGTGGCTGAACGCCACTTGTCCCTCTAAGAAGTTAGTCGCCGACCACACAGGGCCGCAAAACTAATTAGCAACATCAGTTGTTGTTGAAGTTGAAACAGGCACGCAGCATGCATAAGGCTAAAGTCTGACTCTGAGAGTTTTCTGTTTTGAATGATGAAATGGTGTTGGTTTAGTGGTGCCACGATTGGAGTTAGTAGCTTAGTGTTTCAAATCATTTTAATTCTAAGCACTGCAATTTGAAATATCTTTGAAATTTGGATTGATGCCATCATGTTTGGTGGGACAGTCTGGGCCCCCCCAATGCTTAGATCCAGCCCTGACTAGACTAGATAGCAGACACCGGGTGATAAAAAAAAACAACAACATTGAAATTGTCATATTGATTTGAAATCATATCACCCACACCCAGCCCTATGGGTAGACTAGCAAAGGTCTAAACCACAACCCAATGACAAACCTAACATTGTATTGTATCACATTTTATATATGCAGATATATTACTCTCATGCAGGCATGCACACATGCACACTCACAACTACTGTGACTTCCTGTGATGATGATAAGTGTTGTATTAGCGCTGTCACCCTTTGGTGAATCATTGTTAATTAATTGTTGACATGGTGTTTGCGATACAAAGCCCTTGGATAAATGGGCCTGGGTTGTGTGTGTGTGTGTGTGTGTGTGTGTGTGTGTGTGTGTGTGTGTGTGTGTGTGTGTGTGTGTGTGTGTGTGTGTGTGTGTGTGTGTGTGTGTGTGTGTGTGTGTGTGTGTGTGTACGTACACGCGCGCAGGCTGCCAATTTCATTAGGAGCTGTCAGAGAGCAAAGCTGCGATGTGATGGAGGAGGCTATATTGGCAATGAAGTTGGCTACACACACACATGCATACACACACACACACACACACACACACACACACACACACACACACACACACACACACA
This sequence comes from Benthosema pterotum, assembly GCA_039105355.1. Lineage (NCBI taxonomy): Eukaryota > Metazoa > Chordata > Actinopteri > Myctophiformes > Myctophidae > Benthosema > Benthosema pterotum. The sequence continues at coordinate 15,238,577 of CM076985.1, read as the reverse complement.
CACACACACACACACACACACACACACACACACACACTGATGAAGGCAGACGGGTCAATAAACAGCCTTGGCTCACTTGATTACTCTTTTATTAGTGGGAGTGACAGACAGTTAACCTGTCCCAGCCACCCACAGCAAGTTGAAAAGGCCCAATATTAAGGTTAATGTTGTATAATATAAGAAGATGCTCTTTCTATCTTCTGGTTAATGGCCCTTATTTTGGATCAAGAAAGATTCAGAGACATGGCGTGGACACGACACTGAGTTGGACATTTGTCGATGATACACAAATGAAGCTAGTTATTTAGTTAGCTAGATAGTTACAAAATTGCTTTGGAATATAGTTTCACTCAACTCTCTTGCTCTCTTCCAGGGATGCATATGTTCCTATATTTAGCCTACGATTCTTCATCACTGTGAACACTACGATCTGACAAACGGCACAGAAGATAAAGGTAACTAGAAGGAGATTAATCTATCTCTCCGCCACAATCTACAACAGACATATTTCAGAAACATCACTACTTAGACAATACTGGCAAACAACGTTTCACAGTGAGGTCTGGTCTTTAATGGCTGCAGCTGAGCCTGCTATATACTGTATATATGGTATGTTGTACACTGCAGTCACGCTTCTGTTTCGATTTGAAAACGATTAATCGTAAACTAGGTCAACACATACAGTACAGTAAGTGTTGACCTCGTCTTGTTCTCTTCAACCATTTGAAGATTGTTCACTTCAACCATTTAGCAGTGACTCCATCTGTTTAAAACATGCCAGTCTTTCTTGCTTTCTTGCCCTTGTTGTCAATGGGGAAGTGCTCTGATTGAGTCTCACCAATCGATACATTTGATTTGTCTTTGTGCCTGTGACTCAGGGGCGGATGTAACATTTACCAATGGGGGGGGGGGGGGGGGCAGGAGAAAATGGCGCCCGTGACGCGAAGCAACATGGGCGATGGAGCCGCACCCATAACAGGACTTTTATTAGCCAAGTAAAGCATCAATAATAACATCTGTTGTTGTGTTGCAACAGACACGCAGCATGCATAAAGCTAAAAGTCTGACTCAGAGAATCATTTTAAATATAGGCACTTTAATTTGAAATATCTTGGGTTGTTTTGCATGCCATCGTGTTTGGTGGGACAGACTAGACTGGGCATTTAGGGGGGCATTGCCCCCCCATGCCTAGATCTGCCTCTGCTGTGACTGGTGAACCAGCGGAGGCCTTGCAGGGTACAGATGTGCCTGGTGCCAGTCATTAGCATGCCCTCTGCTGACTTTCCACTCTCCTTTCTCTCTCTCTAGTCTCTCTGTGCCCATTTGTCTGCCTCAGTGTCTGGCTCTCCAGCCTCCTCTGCTCCAATCTGCTATAAGGCTATAGGAACACCATGCATCCTGAGAATAACCCA